>KE372734.1:287287-309209 GCA_000418225.1 Zizania latifolia | reverse complement strand
AAAAAGGTAGACTTTTTTAATAATAAATATAAAAATACAAAGGTAGCATTTTTTAATAATAAATAATAAATTTTAAAACAAAAAGGTAGCGGGTATTAATAATAAGTTGTATATGAAAATTTTATTAATGGTTTATGCTTTATGGTTTACGGTTTAAGGTTTAGGGTTACGGTTACGTTTTAGGGTTCTATAACCGGCACTGATAGAGACCTATCAGTGCCGGTTCTACATAGAACCGGCACTGATAACGGACTATTAGTGCCTGTTATTCTATACAACCGATACTGATAGTGTTCCTATATAAGCTCTGGGGACTTTGCCGTTTGTTCCCCGTCCGCATTTGTCTTCTCACCCGATTGCCATCTCCGTCGTCTCCTACTACTCCTCCCATGAGACCACCGTCCAGCCGTCTTCGCCTCCGCCCGTCCATTTGCCATCGCCTACGCCGTGTCTGCCTCCTCCCGTCCTGCCGCAATCGCCACATTCGTCCATCCTACTGTCCAGCCACCTCCGCATTCGTCTGGCTGCATTAGCCTCCTCCGTTTTGGTGCATCCGCCCATTGAAGACTCCACTCGTGGACTCCTCCACCTACCGCCGCATCCACCCGTGTTCTCCTTTGCCCTGCCGCCTCCTCCTTCCGCTATTGAGGTACCCTCTATTTTTTGTTATAGTTTCACCAATGCAATGATAAAATGATGTTTGTGCTATTTTGATTATTTCTGCAATATTTCTGTATTTATTGCCAAGACTGTTCAACCATGTTTCATCAGTTTTTTACTTCAAGTGAAGACCTGTGGGCACTTCTGTTTTACTTTATTCCAGATTAGGATTGCAAATTTTGAGAAGATAACTTTGTGACCTATTGAAGTGGCATAAGCCTACAGCACCCTTTTAAGAAGAATAAGTGTTTCGCTCCCATTCAAAAATACAGCAGCATGGGAGTAGTTTGAATCTGCTTAATTCAACATATCCATGCAGAGTTGAACCACTTGTGATTTAGGATTATTATGAGAGCTTCATGTTCTACTATAATGAAGACTTTTGCAAGCCTAATTTGATGAGAACTATTTCTTGTTTAAATTTCATGAAACGTCCGTATGTATTCAGTGGCCCACTGAAAGCAGCTTTCTTAAACCAGGGATTTTTGTCATCATATTGTTTTGGTTTGAAGCATAATGATTAACGGCATTTCATCTTCCCATTGATCTTTATTCCTTCACTTCTGCATTTATATGTCAAATTTCTCTAACAACATGTGGCATACTAGATTTCGTTGTATTACCAGCAGCATCTAGTGTTTATAGTAGATGTCTACAATTCCTCTAACACTTTCAGGATGCAGAATTTACTCAATTAGATTATTGGCACAACATACAAAGTGAAAATTCATGTGTGAATGATCAGCAGCTTCCTGTGATGTATATCTACAACAGAATGTATCTTAGTATATACAAACAAGGATTATGTGGAATTGTGGACAGTGGAATGCTTCTTGTGATGTATATCTACAGCTGAATTGATCTTAATCATGTAACATTATAGTATATCTTTTTTCCTACGGATGACTGTCTATGTATATATGTACATTTGTAATCAGTTTTCACCTCCTTGTTCACACTGCATGTTGGTGCCCAATCTACCATTTACTAATCTATTTCAATGATCAGTCTTAGTTTTACGACAATTCTTTCATCTTATAATGCATGTGAAAATGACATACATAAACTATTACGTTCACGAAACAAACTAATAGACTATTTTGTTGAATGCTAGTAGTCACCACGTTTCGCCAAAAGTACCTTACCCTTGCTAAAAGTACCTTGCCCTTGTCCTATACCCTATATAGTCACTACCACAAAACCCCTATACACCATACCGCCTAACTTATACCCTAAACCCAAAAAGTCAAGCCGCCGTACACGTGCTCGTCCCACCCCCGCTCCGATACAAGGCCCCACCCCTTTAGAAATTAGGAAGTGCTTAGAGACGATTTCACAACCGTCTGTGCTTCAATTAAGTGGTGCTGCTCTAGCGCTTTTTATTAATCCTCATTCCTCTCCACGTTTAATCTGCGCATTTGGGAAAGGATCGTTTAGGTAGTTCAACTCGTCGTCTTGCTTGTGACTCGTATTTAATTAACACTAGTCATGAACTATCCATACCAACTACTTAGGGTCCGTTTGGTTCGATGGATATCCTTGGATGGGATAGGACCATCCCATCCAGTCAGCTGTTTAGTTGGAGAGCGAAGGTGGATGTGATGATCACCGTGAGGAATATTCCTCTAATATGCTAGATGGAGGGATTCAGAAAATTTTTCTGGACGAGTTCATTCAATATTGGATGAGATGATGTGTCATCTCCTAATTGGTTAGGATGCATTTAATTTTTTATTTATAAATATTCAAATGATTTTTCCTCCCAAATCATTTATCTAATTTATGATCTAATTATATCATTGTATTCATTATAATTTAATCTATAAAATAAGATCTCATATGATTATATTTTTGTTAAAAAATATATTTGACAAGTGGGTCTCACTAAATTTAGACTTATCTTATCCAAGTTATATCCACCTAACCAAACAAAAAATTATCTCATTTCATCCATCCAACCAAATACCTAGCATATATCATCCATCCCTAAATCCATGGATGGCCATATTCTATCCCTGCTTACCCTCAAACCAAATGCTATCTTAATAATTGGGTAACCGATACTAAATGCCACTATCAACTGGTGCTAAAGGTCGTTTATATGTTTGGGAAGCTTGTTCCAGATTTAATAACCGGTATTAAAGTTTGTTACTGAGTGTCATTTGTTTAGCAGTGTGTCAGCTAGCAGCTACCAGACTGATGGTATTGTCCAATTCTGCCGATCGCGTTAGTTAGCTAGCTAGCTCTTGAGTGAGTCCTTAGGTCGCCGTGTAGCAGGGGGCAGGGGATCCGAGCGATGGAAACTGATGACATGGCAGCTTCAGCACTCGTCGTAGCACGCGAGACTTGCCAGCCATTCTAACTCCGGCCGGCAAGATTAATTCCTCGCCGTTCTAACTCCGTCCGAGTCCGACTCGTATTCAACATCTGTCAGCGAAAAGCTATCAGGTATGCAGTTCGCTAAATTCTTCTGCCGTTGGCGCTAGGTCCTAAGCCCTGAAATTGCATTGTAGCAGGGGCCGGGGGATCGGAGCGATGGAGAGTGGCGACACGGCGGTGTCACATTCCATGAAGGAGAAGCAGCAGGAGGAGGAGGTGTTCAAGGTGCTGGAGGCCCTTTGTGGGAGGATCCGTAAGCTGCTGGAGACTGGAGGACGGGTCACCGACGACCGCAAAAGGCACTGCTTGGCGTTTATGGAGATGGAGGTGAGCGCCCTTGTCGAATCGTGGAGGTTGCCGTCGCCGACACCGCTGCCATGGGTACACGTGCTCGTCCCATCCCCGCTCCGCTACAAGGCCCTACCCCTTTCAGCCCAGTAGAAGCACCAATACAACAAGAGTCTACAGAGCTAGATCTGAATCTACTAAGAGATAAAGATTGCAACTCAAATATTTTCATCAACTTGGCAGACTTAGTACCCTAGATGGATGTTGAGCTTGAGACACTAAACAATCCACAATAAGATCGTGATACCAATACTGTCAATAAGGCAGAGCAGGGTGTTGATCCGGTAAATAAGGCAGAGCATGCTGCTGATCCTACATATGAAGGTATAGTAAGCCAAGAGAGGAGTGGACGCGGTCCCAGTGTGATACCCGAAGGACGGTTCATAATAGCAAAGGTTAATTCTATTGATGAGCCTACAAGACCAAAAAATATTATGGGGCCATACAAGACAGCCATAGGGTGCCTCGTGAGAGACCATGTTGCAATCACATTTAGACTTTAGAGATGCCTAGGAAGTAACATGTGGGTGGTTCCCAATAATGTAAAAAACTTTATGTGGGGCAAACTGATGGCTAAATTTGAATTCTCTAAGGATTGCGACATGGAGAAAGTTAAAAGTCGTGCTATACCCGTAATGGGGATAGCAATCAGGACATTCAAGGAAAAACTATGGAGAGAGCACTACTTGAAGGGCCAAACACTAGATTGGGGTGACTACCCGACGGTTGAGCCATTCTGGACGCAATTCATTGAATATAGAAAATCAGAGGAAGCGACAGAATTGAGTAAAGCAAATAAGCCCAACTCTCAAAAGAACTTATGGCCGCACCGTACCGGCTCTCGTGGATACATGACGAAATATGATGAATGTGAAAATATGGAAGAACAAGTTACCCGTAGTGGTGTCATACCTATAACGTCTAACTGGATAACACAAGCAAATCACTTCTTTTATGCGAGAGGTGTTACTTTGTCAGCCGAGGACAGCCTGACATTCAAAAATGACAGTGTACAACAAGTATCACAGAAAATAGTAGATACCCATGCCCAGTCTTCCCAAGGCTCCATCAGGGTAGATAGAGAGAAAGACCAACTTACAGTAGCACTTAGCAACAAAGAGCATTCAGGGCGCACTAGGGGCAAAGGAATGATTCCTTAGAAAGAGGGGTTCACAGAGGATGAGGGCACCTACAAGAGCTAAAGCAGAAGAAAAGAGGAAATAGATGAGATGATGTCAATAATGCGCCAACAAATGCAGGAAGAACGGGTAATGATTGATGCTAAAATAACTGAAGCACTCCGACAGCACAGTATTCACCGAGAGGACGATGTCCAAATGCCAATTAATGCAAGTCGAAGAAGCTGTGCATCTGCGGGGTTTGTTGGGACAGACATAAATCAATATCCCGTGGATGAAATCACTGAAAGCAAGATCTACAAACTTGCCATACCAACAATAAATATTAACACGACGATAGTGATAGGGCAGGTTGACCAGTGTGTGGCAGGGGCAACCTTCAATGATGCACCAATACCAAATAAATATTCTAAGGTTCATGTTGACTCAGTAAGAAAGGCATACCATAAGATTGATATGGAATATGCTGGTGCAATAGGCTCCAAGAGACTCAAAGACAAAGTTGAAAGATTCGTGCTATGGAAAAAGCAGTTCAAACTTTTTGAAGATAAAACGGATGAATCATCTAATGGAAGCTTGGACCAACATAGAATTATACCACGTGTACGGGATTCGCTTCCACCATAGAGGGATCCAACTCCAACACCGATGGAGCCATCTTTACCTCGAAGGAATCCAACTCCATCTCCACCTCTAAGGGAGCCAACGCCACCTCTAAAAGAGCCAACTCCACCTCCACCTCCAAGAGAGCCAACACCACCTGCACGGGAGCAAAGTACACCACCGAGACAGTCTAAATCAAAATCTATAAGTATATTGAAAACAAAGTCGACCTCCTCCCAACAACAAAGAGCATCTAAGAAGACAAAGATAGTAACGAAGTTGCCCTACAATCTAACTGATGCAGAGATAGATAACGTGGTGGCTACCGTCATGAAGGAGCACTTCAAAAAGCCGGCTCCTGACAAGCCAATGTTAATTATTGAAGCAATAAAAAGTTTTTTGTGGGCATGGCTAGATCGGTTTGTAAGATCAAAATGCACTAACCACGACAACCGGAGGGGGGTAAATGGTGTAGTGCCCCAAAAATGACACCAAAACCAAAAATAAAATCAGAAAGCTAATTCCTGACTAATCAGCAAAATTCCCGACCAAACTAAAATTCCCGAGGACTCAGGAAATTTTCCGAGGGGTTCTCGAATTTTCCTAGGGCTTTCTCAAGGACCAAAAATAGCTTGACCAACGGTAAAATGAGCATAACTTTAAAACTGTAACTCAAATTGATCTAAAATTTTAACACAATAAACTAGATATCAATACGAAACTTTCTCAAGTGGTTTCACTCAAATCGGAGTTCGCAAACAAAAGTTATGATCCTTAGGAGTTGCAGTATTTTAAAAACAGAACAGATCTGATCTAAAAAATAAAACATTAATTACTCCTAAAATACGAGAAATTAACAAATGAAACTTTTCATATTTCTTTCTTAATGTCCTAGCAAGATTTTGGATGAATCAATTTAAATTAAATTGCAAGCAAAAGTAAAATCACAGAATAACCCAAAACGATGCAGACCAATGAACATTAAAAAGAAAGAACGTGATACCACACTCCTTGATGCTTGAAGATTACTCTTTATTGCATAAGAGTGTTTATAACGTGCAATCCAAAGCACCCCTTACCAAATCACGAATAAAGTCCTAGATGGTGAGCAAAAGGCTAAACCCTAATTTTTCTCTTCTTCTTCGATGTACATCGTTTGCTCTCCCCTCTAGTCTATTTATAATCCCTCATGGCTGCCACCATGAGCCACGAAATTAACAACTTTTGGAATCCTAATCTAACTAGGAATCCATATCTCTTACAAATTCTCAAATTCTAACTTCTTCCGAATTTTCCTTCTTTCCATATCCGCACACATCCCGCATATGCTATATGGAAACATCTCTTTCTATATTCACACACATCCCACGTATGACATATGGAAACTCATCTCCACATGTAGCATCCTCTAGTCCGATTGTCCTACATGACATCTCCGACCGTTGTGAACCTCAGCTCCTCTCCGAGCCTAGCTCCGATCCCGTTATCGACCACGACTCGTCCTCAAGCAATGCCTGCACATAAACAAACTAAGAAACCCTTTTTTCAAGCACAAGTTCTCTCCAACTTGACTGAATTAGTCCATACAATCATAAATAAAGTGTATTTATTAAATAAACAATCCGAGTGATCCAAAATCCTAAGTGTTGAAATCTCTCGGGTGCTGAAATTCTCTCGAGGGCTAAATTATCTCGAGGCGAAGTGCTGAATTTTCTCGAATGCTAAGTGCTAAGTGCCCGATAAAAGTGCTCGACAACTCGACCAAAGTTCTCGACCACTCAAACCAATCAAAATCAATTTGTTCATCACATATCAGCATCAAACAAATTTGTTCATCACAAATAAATGATCATACACATGATCTCACACGGTTAAAACCAAGCGTAAATTAGATTACGAGCGTATCGGTGAGAAAAAATACCTTAAGGAGAAAACTAAAAAACAGATATCAAAAGGGAAAAAGGACAATGAGATGAAATTTTTTTTGAAAAAAGCTAGGCTGACCGCGGACCAACTGATGGATGAATCATTGGTAGCAAAAGCTTCGATATGCTGGGTATTCAAGTTAGAAGAATTATTAGTTGAGCTAAGTGTGTGACGTGACCTTAACTTCCAACTTCGCAAATTCTATAGTTGGTATATGAAGGAATCAAAAGAGTGCAGAGAAATGATTGACATCTATTACAAGCATTAGGATTTCTTGCATGGCAATGGTATTCTTCACATCATGTTTAAGGAGATGTATCAGTTATACCAACAAGATGTCCTTGACGTGACTATTCTTAGTTACTAGACTCTGTAAGTGTTATATTTAAATAATTCATAGTTATTTATAGTATCATTGTATTGAAAGTATGTTGTGCTAATTGTTTTTGTTGGATGGAGATACATAAATATAGAACAGAATGCATTCATCATGTGGGGTTCATGGACCCACTAAAAATAAATCCGATAATGATTCAAGCGAGTCCTAATGACGCCGAGGCATATGTGCTGCACGTACTTCTAGATCTCTAGTTAAGACAGTACATACTTCTGCTATACCACTTTGGGTAAAAGTCCATTCCTAAATGTTTTTATATACATTGCATGAGAACCAAACATGTTTTAACCTATGATGATATGTACGTAGCTTTCATAGGGTTCTTTTCATAATTTAACCAGATATTAGCAAGTTAACCATCCTTGACACCCAAGATAATGCACCAGTGTGTTACCAACCTACCATTAACTTGCTATAAAGATAGATGAATATGTGTGCCTTACTAATCTTTTATCTTTGTTCTCTAATAAATTAAACTTAACATTGGATCACACACATGCAGAGTATATAAAGAATATATCAAGAAGAGTGTTAGGCACCATCCATACCAGAAAGATTGGATAGTCCGACAAAACTTTCCTTGTCGGAAGCAAGGTCTAGGCAATAATTTCTGTGGATTTTATGTATAGATTCACATGAGACGAGGCGCTCATGGTAAAAGATGCTGAGGTACGATGAATATTAATCACACTGATAGCTGTTTTTTATCTGAGGTGGGCCGACTTATAACGATTAATTTCTTTTGTTTATACGTACAGCTCCTCAAACTATCTACGGATCGGTTATTGCCTATTGAAATCATCGTACTTCAAGAACAATTTATTGAATTCCTCAACGACCATGTTATTTATGAACTGGGCGAGTACAATAGTCTAGCATCCTTGCACTCAAGTGCTAAGAATACGCTGAGATCGGAACCTTCATGTAGCAAAAAACCATAGACTAGATACTTATCATTTAAAGTTGCTTGTGTTTGTAAAAACAATGTCACATTCAAGGTTGTTTTTAAAAACAATTCATGTAAATGATTCCTTAATTTTAATTTAGTATATGTGATATTAATTTGATTTGAAATTGTCTACGTAATATTCTCGATGTAAGCTATACAGATGAATTTAGCATATATGTACATTTGTATATATAGTTAATCAGTGTGGTTTGTAAAAAAAAATAGGGAAAATACACATCACTGTCGGTTCAGGCTTATAACCAACACTGATACTCAGCTATCAGTGTCAATTTTAGCAATGAATCGACACTGATACAAGCGTATCAGTGCTGCAGTGTCGGTTCGTGGCTGGAACCGGTACTAATAGTGTCGTGATAGTGTCAGTTCTAGAATCGTCACTGATAGCAGTCGACTATCAGTTCCGACTAGTCAGTGACGGTTCAGAACCCATCATTGATAGACATTTTGATCTGATACTGTTAACATATACTGTAGTAGTGTAAATAGGTGAAAGATTATCCATACTATGTATATATAGTGCTAAGTGCAATTTACTATACGTAGTAAAAAAATACGGTGCACAACATGCAGGACTTGGTAAATGTAAAAATTAAGCAATGCAACAAATATTAAGGGGCATCAATACATTTACTAACCTATATATCGTGGTTTTCACGATATACGTGCAAACCCAGCCCATGGGACTCCATGATCGTCGTTTGCTTTTGCATGCTAGACTCATCTAAGAGCAATTATCATGTTCTGCTGCAAGTATATCAGATCATATACATACATACATATTTATGTATGTTTATATATGTATACGTACAAATATATTTATGTATGTCTATATATGTGCGTATATATGTATAAGAGATCATTAATATAACAAGGATCTCCGATCCGGCTCGGTAATCTTCATTTACCCCACCAAATGTCAAATTAAAAGTTACGTCTACTAGGATATATATTGCAAAAAGTATAACCGATAATCAATAGATAAGAACAACCGAAAGGAAGTTAACATTAGTTAATTGTCGATTATCTCAGTGCAAGCAAATTTGTTAGATTATTTTAGGGTGCCTTCTCTGTCCTTTCTATTAAAAAGAAGTATGGGAAACATGCTCTCGTTGTCACGTCGGAGTATGGGAAAGAAGAAGCGAGCGTCACCTCGCCGGCGCAGTCAAAACCCGAAGCATTTTAAGATGCTAGTGCTGGGCCTCCCGCTAAAGCTGCATGTGGAACAGCGGCTAGTGCACCTGATCAACCTCATCGGCGTCGATCGGGGCCCATCTGTGTCCTCCAATCTCCAATGTGTGCTCAACAAGTCAGAATCTGACCTAGAGTAGGCTGGGATGCAGCTCTCCTATGACGGTGCTCGGGTCTTGCTAGCTCGAGTCCGACGACATCACCGCCGGCGTGAAGGAGTTCATGGAAGACACCAATAAGAAGCTCCCGATGACGGCGTACGACCGGCGGAACAACCAATACAGGATGGACTTCTCCAAGGTGGCCAGAATCAAGGGGAAGAATGGCGTGTACCGGATCACCTACTCGTTCGCAAAGTATCGGTGAATCACTGAGCAATCTACTCAATGGATATCCGAGGTGATGATTAGATGTGTGTTAGGGAAGCGCGATGCCTTCAAACCCGATGGTCGACTCTAGAACATAAGAGCCAAGATTTATACTGGTTCGGATCTCCCGGAGGAAAATAAACCTATGTTCAGTATTTTGGTGTATAGTATGGTGGTGAAGCTTACAAGACAACACGATTAAGCTATAGAGGCTTAAAGGCGTCAGAAGTAAGAAAAATATGATAAAGCTAGATGACTAGATTGGATGCCTCTAGGGGGTGCCTCGCCTTATTTATATACTCAGGAGGTGAGTCCAACAACCCAGGACTCTATCCCGAGTCGATCTAGGATTGCCTACTAAACTCGGGTGCTAAATCTCTAATTACAAGAATTCTAGTATAAATAAATCTCTCGATGCCATATTCAAAGTCCAGCTACCTGATAAGGACTTAACCTTCTTTATTAGCGTCGAACCCCTCTCCATGGGTCGTACCAGATGGTCAATGCTGGTCTTGGCCTGCTCTTGGTCCGGACTAAAAAGCCCAATTGCGAGGTACCCGAGGGTCATATCCCCGACAGCAGCCCCGAGCTCTTCTTAGCTTGGTTAAAGAAAACTTCGACAAAATAAGCTGGGAGGAGCTCTCCTTTAATCCGAAGCTTCGACACCTTTTGCTGAACCTTAATGATCTTGAGAAATGTTTTCATCTCCTTCCTTCGTGTGAGGTACACCGTGTAGGTGCACTCACATGGTGTAGCCTCTGAACCTCGAGGTAAATGGAACATTTAGCTCGAGGGTCTAAGTATATCCTACAAGAAATAATCTTCTGAAACTTCCTGTCCCCTAGGAAAATCTTCGTGGAACTCTCTGAACCTTTGTTTGATGAGCTTATCTTCTGTTGGCGTCAGGGCCTTGCTAGGAAAAGGCTATGGTTGAGGTCCAAAAATGATGATGGTCTCGAGCAAGGTTGATCTTCATTCTTCGGGTATATTGATGTTCGGCCGATTAGGCCCTCGGTCGCCCAGGTGCTCAAGAAGGCAGGATTTATTAGGCTCGCGGGTCTTCAAGTACACCAGTCCCTAGGTGCTCACCTCTCGGGTCAGGTGAGCCCCCAAGCTTGAGGGTCCTCGAGCACACGTGAGCGCCTAGGTATGGGGCCCACCTATGCAGACAACATCAACCGTCACGGACTTCGCTTGGCGTGCTCAAAAGGATGCTTCATAATTTCTCCTCCCATCCATAATTAATGCGTGGCAGATGAAAGGACTGAAGATGTCCTATCTCTGATCAGGCCATGCACAGTATGCAGAGTACTGGCACAAATAAGGAGGTGAGAGATGTTTCGCCTTCTTTGCCATAAAGCACCCGATGATCGAAGCAGCGCCCACTGTAGTGGTGAGATCTGGTACTTGGGGGAACGCTTCTATTTAAGCCGGCGTCTCTCGCCTTCCGTCCTCACAACGAAGTGCTTCCTTATCTTTGTTTCTTCTGCTTTGCTTTCTACCTAAGTCTCTTCTTCTTAACTTCCATAAGGGAGGGACCGTTGACATCGCTTGCTGCTCCTTGAATCTATGGTGTGCTGGTTTGTCCATGAACCTGGTTGTTCCGGATGTGGGAGGTTCAAGATCTCAGGTTCGTTTAGTATGTTTATCCTTGTGCAAACCTATTTTGTCTTCACTGCGTGGTATGTAACTCTAGGCTCGGCGTGTTTGCACGATGCCATACCCTTCCTGAGGCCTTTTCTTAGTGTAGTACTTTTTGCTAACACGTTGTCACCCGATGCTTTCATACTGCCTGTCTCGATGTCTGGATGTTAAGATAGAGACTCGATCCTATGGGAGGGGCTGGAGACATCTGCCGACGCAGGCACCTCAGAGGTGGTTTCTGACCCCACCGTCGAGGTCAAGCTGCTTCTGCTCTCCCTTTGTGCTGGTCTCTTAGGGTCGATGACTATCTCCTCCGATCAAGATGGGGTTACGTGGAGTCACTACTGCCATAGTGGCAGCCCCTAGGACCTCTGACTCTCGTGGTTGTCATGATAGGTTGATGCTGCGCTGCGTGGAGTTGCGGCGAGGACCTCAGTGCTCTTAGTCGCCGTGTTTACTTTGCAGAATACTGGCTCTAGCCGTCTGTGTGCATTTTTCTTCATGTTAATCGAAGGAGGCTACATCCCCTTCTTTAAAGTACTGCAATTGTTTATAGGAGTGTTGTGTCCCTTTTTTTAAGTAGTCCAACCCCTATAAAAGATTAGTCTTTGAAAAATAAAGATGCTTTTAATTTTGCCTTAAACAACTTGTACCGCACATCGTGTGATCTTTATCACCCACACGGTGTATCTTGGCAAAATCGATAAAGATGCGAGACTGCGGGTGTACAGCTAAGTAGCCGACCCACTCCTGGGTCTGGTTGCATACAAGGCGACCATGTGGCACCCAACTCGAAGGGAGATGTAGTCTGCATGGGTCGATGAGTTCTTCGTAGATGCGCGGTTGCGGGTTTATGACTAAAGACTCGACCCTCTCCTTGGTCCGGTTGCATGCACGGCGGCCGTCTGACGCCCAATATGGAGGGGGATGTAACCGACATAGGTCAGCGAGAAAAAATGCTCGACTGTGGGTGTACATCATTAAAGCTAACCCCTTTCTAGCCCAGTTGCATGTCTGGAGGAAAGTAGTCGGTGAGGTCGGTGAGTATAATGCTCGACTACGGGTGTACAGCCCTAACGTTTACCCCTTTCTAGCCTAGTTGCATGTCTAGGGGGAAGTAGTCGACGAGGTCGATGTAGAAGCAGCGCCATGGAATCGACGAGTGCCTAGATATATTTCACCAACAGAAAGTTATTTTATAAAGGATTATTAAGTGTAAAACCGATGAAGGTACTCGATGTTCCAGGAGTTTGGTACTGCTTGCCTATTTTTCCGCATCAGCCTATATGCCCCTGGTCTTGTTACTTCAGCGATGATAAATGGTCCTTCCCAGGGGGCTGAGAGTTTGTGCATCCCAATGGTTGATTGCACCTGGTGAAGTATCAAGTCACCGACCTTAAAGCTTCTACTTTGCACATTATGGTCGTGATACCGTCGAAGGGTCTGCTGATACTGATCCGCTTGTACCGTGGCTGCTATCCGGGCTTCCTCGATGGAGTCGATATCTTTGGCCCTGGTCTGTTCTGTCGTTCACTCATCGTAGTACAAGACTCGAGGGGATTTGTGTAGCATGTCACTCGGGAGGATTGCCTCAGAACCGTAGATGAGGAAAAAAGGTGTTTGCCCCGTGCCTCTGTTTGGTTGCGTGTGGAGCCCCTAGAGTACTGCGGAGAGTTCCTGGAGCCACCTCCCTGCATACTTTTGTAGAGGGTCAAAGATTCGAGCTTTTAGGCCTTGAAGGAACATCCCGTTTGCACATTCACATTGCCCATTGGCTCTAGGATGTGCAACTGACGCATATTTGACCTCGATCAGTCTTTCTTCGCAGAAGTCCCAAAAATAATTTGCGGTGAACTGGGTCCCAAGGTCGGTTATTATTTGATTCAGGACACCAAACCGGTAGGTGATCCCTTCAATGAACTGTGCTGCTTTTTTGGCTGTGCAGTTCTTCAGTGGTATTATTTCTATCCACTTGGTAAACTTGTCAATGGCTACCAATAGCCGATCAATCCCCTGGGGAGCCTTCTGGAAGGGGCTCGAGGCCCCATCAAGCGAAGGGCCAAGTTGGCGGGATCATTTGAAGAACTTGAGCTGGCAGGTGGTTCTGCTTGGTGAAGAATTGGCAACCAGTGCATTTTCTGACTAGTTCTTTGGCGTCGTTATTGGTTGTTAGCCAATAGAAGCCTAATCAGAATGCTTTTCTTACCAGTGTTATAGCCCCAGCGTGATTGCCGCATGCTCTAGCATGTACTTTATTAAGGATCTATAGGCCTTCGCTTGGCAATATGCACTTCTAAAGTATCCTTGTTGAGGTTGCGCGCTTGTATAGCTTATCCCCGATGACCACGTATTGCTTGCATCGGCGTATCAGGCGCTTAGCCACAGCCTTATCTTCCAGAGTGGTGCCCTTTATGATGTATTCGATGATGGGTTGTCGCCAGTCGTCAATGTTTTCGGCTATGGCGACAATTTTTGTTGAATCAGTGGCCTGGTGTTCGTTGTCTCTGATTGATGGCCTGATAAGTTTTTGGATGAATACGCTTTTGGGGACCGCCGCTCGGGAAGATCCGAGGCAAGCCAAGGCATCGGCTGATGAGTTATCGTCGTGAGGGACATGATGAAATTCTAGGCTAAAGAATTTGTCCTCGAGTTTTTGAACCTCGGCGCAGTAGGCGTCCATTTTGTCACTGGTGCAGGACCAGTCCTTGTTGATCTAACTGATGGCCAACTTGGAGTCTCCATGGGCCATAAGCCGTTTGACCCCGAGCAATATTGCTATCATGAGGCCGTGTATCATGGCTTCATACTCGGTCGATTTGTTGGAGGCCTTGAATAGTAGCTGTAGTACATAACACAGCTGGTCCCCCTTTGGAGATGTGAGGAGAATGCCTGCGCTGGCTCTGTCTATGCTGAGGGAGCCGTCGAAGTACATCGTCCAATATTCCTTTTCTTCCCGACTTGGAGACAGTTGTATCTCAGTCCATTCAGCGATGAAGTCGTCCAGAGCTTGTGATTTTATGGTAGTACGGGATCGGAACTCCATCGTGTATTCTCCCATCTCGACGGGCCACTTTATGATTCACCCTGTTGCGTCCCGATTATGAAGTATGTCGCCCAGAGGGTACTCCGTGATGACCACGATCTTGTGGGCTTGGAAGTAATGTTTTAGCTTTCGGGCGATGAGCAGGACGGCATAGATCATAGATGAGCTTCTGTACTTGTGGATACCTCGCTAATGATAGGCCGATGACTTCTGATATAAATATACTAGCCTTTGGACTGGAAAGACATGTCTGTCCTCGGACTGTTCGACTACCATGGCCATGCTAACGACATTAGTTATGGCGGTGATATAGAGGAGGAGGGTCTCCTCTGGGTTTGGGACCGTAAGGATTGGAGGTAAAGTCAAAAATTTCTTCAGTGTGAAAAATGCCTCATTGGCTTCAGCTATCTATTGAAAATCTTCCTCTTTCTTCAATAATTTTAAGAAGGGAGCTCCTCTTTCTCCTAGACGAGAAATAAATCTCCTGAGGGCCGTCATGCAACCGGTGAGCTTCTGAACTTTCTTGACGTTATTGGGTTTTTCCATCATCATCATTGCCGCTATTTTATCTAGAATAGCCTTAATGCCCCAGTTACTGACGATAAACCCGAGCAGTTGTTCGGACGGTACTCCGAAGACACACTTATCAGGGTTAAGCTTCCATTGAAACTTTCGCAGGCTTGTGAACGTCTCGGCAATGTCACTGATGAGGTTGTCTTCTTCTCTAGATTTTATGACCACGTCGTCGACATATGCCTCAACGTTGCGGCCGATCTGGTCCGAGAGAAATCACTAGATGGCTCGCTGATATGTTGCCCCTACATTTTTTTAGGCTGAACGGCACGGTGTGTAGCAGTATGCTCCGAAGGGCGTGATGAAGGATGTTTTCTACTGGTCTTCTTTCTTAAGGCTGATCTGGTGATAACCGGAATAGCAGTCAAGGAAGCACAGGAGAGAGCATCCTGCCATCGAGTCGATGACTTGGTCTATCCACGGTAGCCCGAAAGAGTCCTTCGTGCAGTGTTTGTTTAGGTCGGTGTCATCGACGCACATCCGCCATTGTCCTATCTTTTTTCTTACCAGGACTGGGTTAGCGAGCCACTCTGGGTGATAAACTTCATGGATGAATCCTGCTGCTAGGAGGCAGGTGATCTCGGCCTTGATTGCTTCTTTCCTATCTTGTGTGAATCTCCGCAACTTCTATTTTATCGGTTTGGCGGTTGGGTATACGTGTAGTTCGTGCTCGAACAGCTCCTGAGGAATCCAGGGATGTCGGAGGGCTTCCATGCAAAGATGTCTATATTAGAGCGTAGGAAGCCGATGAGCGCGATTTCCTATTTGGGGTCAAGCCCTGCCCCGATGGTTACATCTTTGATGGGTCGGCTTCAGAGAGGACGATCTTCTTGGTGCTCGAGGGTGTGCTAGAGATCCTCGAGGGAGTTGGTGCCTTGTCTAGAACTTCCGAGGCTTTGGTAGGATGTGCTCGAACTTGCCTGAGGGTCTTCTCCATTCGAGTTGATAGGTCAACAGCCTCGACTAGGACAAGACTATCTTTTTCACATACGCGAGAAGTGCCGATGTTTTTCCGCACAGTGATAACTCCGCTAGGACCCGGCATCTTGAGCACCAAGTATGGGTATTGTCCAATGACCATGAATTTGGCTATGGACGGCCTTCTGAGGATGGTGTGGAACGAGATATCGTACTCCATAACCCAAAAGGTTATGTGCTTGGTCCGATAGTTGTCCTGATAGCCAAATCTGTCCGACAGAGTTATTGAGCCGAGTGGTACCGATCTTTCCTCGAGAGCTGCCAGGAAGATGACGCCTGGAAGATGAGTCCATAGAACGGGAAGTTCTTCCAACATGGACTCATCTTCCTGGCGTCACGAACTGCAGGCTGTCGCCATAGTTCTTTGTGTTTTCCTTTTCTGTTCCTGTTTGCTATGAGAGGATCTCGACCGATCGTCCTCTCGTCGAGGGGATCGAGGACGGTCATCTCTATTCCGATGGGATCGGCTCTCGTGGTGTGATCATTCTATCTTTTTCCTTCGAGCATCTTCGCAGTCGGTGTAGCTTTTTATAATAGAGATCATCTAGACTATAGTCTTCGGTTTCTTCCTTACGAGGGCCCCGTGCATCTTAGAAGTGTGGTGTACGACGTCGATGAAGTAATTAATGATGTTACGCTCCTCGACGTCCATAATGGTAATCCTCTTTTTAGAGAACCTCTGGATGAAGTCCCGCAGCGACTCGTCTTCTTTTTGTCGTAGCTGCTGGAGATCGTATCGAGTCTCGAACTTCTGCCAGGTCCCCTGGTAGTTGTCAATGAAGACCGAATGGAATTGTGCCTAACAGTTGATGGAGTTCTTAAGTAGGCTGGAGAGCCAATTATTAGTGGACGAGGAGAGCATGACCGAAAGGTAGTTAGCCATTACCCTCTCATCGCCTCCAGCTGCGTGGACAGCCGTGTAATAGATTCGTAGCCACTGCGAGGGATCAATGTTGCCATCATATAGTTTGATCCCCGTGGGACGGAACGACTTTGGCTACCCGACTCGTCTTAGGTGGCTTGTGAACATGAGAAATCCCCCATGATCGTCTCGGCTTCTGCTCCTTCTGTGGTTGCGAGGGTTTCGGCCTTCAATTTTGTAGGAGTCAATGTTACCGCTGATGCTACTGCCTCTGTCTTTAGGGTTGTCATGATTATCCGCTAGCCTGCGGATTTTGGAACGCGGCCTGTTCCGTCCTTCTAGGGTAGAGGTGGTATTGGGCGATCGCCGTGTGGACCATCGACGGGTGGATTCTGGTCTAGAGAGGGCTAGTACCGGTCCGGATTGTTGCCCTCCTTATCTTTCGGGGAAGGAGGCGGCAGTTGGACTGGAACCGAGGCTAGGGCATTGATCTGCGTTGCTGCCGCTTGGGCCAGGGCCTTCGCTCGTCGCAGTTCCGGAGTCTCGGGAAGAGAACCGAGAGCTATCTCGATCGCCACCAAATTTGCGGCTGGAGTCTTAAAGACCTTCTCCCCATCAAACTCTAAAGTGAATTCATCCTCGAGGTTACGACGGACCCCATTGTTTTGCTCGACTTCATTGCCTTCGGCACGTCGGTGACGCTCGCTGCTGGTTGTGGGCAGCGCGCCCTCGGACATTATGACAAGATTAGCTAGGAACCGAGGGCTGCTCGGTTGTCGCCTGCTTCAAGCCCACGAACTGGCCCAACTTCTGCTCACCGGCATCGGATAGTTCGACCATTGTTACTGGAGAAGACAATATAGTGTTCGTATCCGATCGGGTCTCGAACATGGCATGATCGGTGGCTCCGCCCGAGGGTCGAGGGAGATGCACTTCTTGAGTCGGCTGGCCCGCGAGTGACAGTGATCGAGGGGCTCAAGAGGGCAAGCTGCCCCATTAAGTCCACGACGAACGCCAAACTCCCGAACATAATCACGGAGCTAGCCGACACGAGGAAATTCGAAGAAGATGCCATCAGGTCCTAGTGAAAGCGACATGATCCCCTACCTGACGCGTCAACTGTCGGTGAATCATCGAGCAGTCCACCCAAAGGGGTACCAGAGGTGGTGATTAGATGTGTGTAAGAGAAGCGTAGCGCCTTCGAACCCGATGGTCGACTATAGAACACAAGAGCCAAGATTTATACTGGTTCGGGTCTCTCGGAGGATAATAACCCTATGTTCAGTGTTTTGGTGTATAATATGGTGGTGGAGCTTATAAGACAACGCGATTAAGCTGTGGAGGCTTAAGGGCATCAGAAGTAAGAAAAATATGATGAAGCTGGATGACTAGATTGGATGCCTCTGAGGATGCCTCACCTCCTTTATATACTCAAGAGGTGAGCCCAATAACCCAGAACTCTATCCCGAGTCGATCTAGGATTGTCTACCAAACTCGGATGCTAAATCCTTAATTACAAGAATTATAGTATAAATAAATATCTTGATGTCATATTTGAAGTCTAGCTATCTGATAAGGACTTAACCTTCCTTATTAGCGTTGAACCTTTCTCTATGGGCTGTACCGAACGATCAATGCTGATCTTGACCTGTCCTTAATCCGAACTGATAAGTCTAATCATAGGATATCCAGGGATCATGTCCCGACACAAAATTCCTAAGGGAGAACGGCCTGCAGGAGGGCTCAGCTGATGCCGCCGCCACCAACCTTGGAGGGGATGGGGAATCTAGCGATGTGCTACTCGACTACCAGACGCGGGACGAGGCAGAGCTAGACGCGCTGCATGGGACGGAGTGGCAAGCACTGTAGTGCGCCATGGCCACACAAGGGGTCGAGGGCTGCTTCAGCTCATGGTGAGCAGAGACGACTGTATACCCTACACGTAATTAATGTTATTACTGGGCTAATCTTGTCGACACTTGTTGGGATGATCGCCTTTTCTTTGACCCGTGATAGATCGAGCAATAATTACTGCACTCGATCAACGAACAACAACTAACAGATCGACGCCAGCAAAAAAATCACGAGACCGGAATAGGAATACTAGTATACTACCAATGCAATGCCTGCTAGTTGTATAAATCACACGTCTCTTGCCCAACCCATCAACACTGCATGCAAATGGTGTCCATATATATACACATCTGTTATGTACAAGCCGATCGATCCAAGCTGTGGTGATAGCTAGTTTACTCGTGCAACAAAAAACGCACAGAAAATGGCGCGCAGAGCGACGGTTGCTCTCGTGGCTCTGCTTCTGACGTGCGCCGTCGCGACGAGCCACGCGGCGCGCGGCGCGCCGGCGGAGGAGGTGAAGGCCACCCCTACTACGGCGGACGCCGCGGCCACGGGTGGGTCGTCGTCGCCGCCGCCGCCGCCGGCCGCGGGAGGCGGGACGATGCCGAGCTTCCAGCTGCCGCCGCTGCCAGGCTTCCAGCTCCCGACGCTGCCGATGCCGGGGATGCCGGGGATGCCGGGCATGGGCTTCCTCCCCAACCTGCCCCTGCTTCAGCCGCCGCCCTACCCGCCGTCGACGACCTCCGGGATTAGCAATCCATGAACCAAACCAGTCGCCGTGTCTCTGCTGCTTATTAGTGCCAAATAGCCAATTTGGTTCGCGTTAAATGCTTCCATGTTAGCTAATGTTCGTCTCCATTAGCTCTACTCCATTGCACTTGTGAGTGAGCTTCAATAAAAGCCATAATTCTCCCAAATTTACTGGCCCAGCCCAACTAAATTACCCACATTTGAACTTCTATCTGTGGTAAAGTATCCCGTTGCTGGATTGGATCAGATCGCTTTCTCAAGAATAAAAAACACAAAGAAACACAAGATTGGATCAGAACCAGATTGCTGTCAAATGGGAAATCGCCAAATGGTGAACGAAATTTGATCAAACTTACTCGCGAAATTGTTAGATTAGTACGGTAAGAGCAAAGCTAACTTAAACTTACTCGCGAAATTTGATGATCCCAGATGTCAGATCAGAAAATCAGAATGCTGCCATCCCATCACATCACATCTTGGCTCCCAGTTCATCTATCTGTTGTCCATCCATCAGACTATCACGAAAGATTCACAGATGCACATACCACGAGACGCTCAACTCAAGACTGCGGTCAAATTTACACCTCTCCTCGAGGCAGTGAAAATCCTACTGTAGCATTTACTACGACTAACCCTAGCAACCTAGTAGCTGCAGTTATTTTAAAAGTCGGAAGCTCTTTAAATGGTTTGGTTTAGATTCTATCTCAAATCGTAAAAATAAGTAGCTGCATAATTAAAAATAAATTAAAATCTAAAAATTAGAAAACATTAACTTGTATGAATTCTTACAACTAGATACAGTAGCCGTTGATTCTCATAAAATCAGGAGTCTCAGACTAGCCCAAAACGCTAGGCTGAAGCACTTACTACCATACACTAGTATCGGAAGTTGATAAATTAGTGATAAAGTAAAAAAAAATCAATACTCTTTATTTATTAGAAAAATAACATTATACAATGATAGTTAAGATATAAAATAGTATTAAAATTAAAATTACTTATTGTGAGTGTAAATAAGAGCTACTAGAAATTAGTCTTTTGACGATAAAATTAAAGGACGAAATATGCACTCGGAGAGAGGAAGAAAATATAAGGTGAAAAAAGAAGGGGAGAAGTTGCTCTACAAGACAAGCACTGTGAAAAAATTTACTACCGCACCGGGCAGGCAGACACATGGGCACCCAACTTTACCAGTAGCAATAGCATCGAGCGCGAAAAAGGGGCCCTTTTCCCCCCCAAAAGTTTCGCTGTTGCAGCAACAGGAGGAGCCTGCCTGCAACCTGCAGCAGCTGGATGCAGCGTCCGTTTATTAGTTTTTTTCAAGGCCCTAGCGCCCTTTTTTTTTTACTGCTACATTGCTTGAATCTTGCGGCCATTTTTCTACACAAGAATTCAGATACCGCCACATGCAGCACTGTGCCCGATCACCGGCACACATGGCGCACGAGCTGGCCGCTCTGCTCCGGCCGGTCTCCGATCTGCCCTTGCAAATGTTTAAAGCATCGTCGCCTCCTGTTTAATTAGGCATCTCCATCAATTTGCATCAGTCACTAGCAGAGGAAGCTGTGTGCAAAAGTTGTCGTTTTTAACTTCGCTGGAGTGCAGGACCAAATGTGCTTACAAAGCAGAACAGAACACAAAATGTAGTGGGGGTTAAGGGGAGGAATGGATGGCAAAAACACGAGATTGAATTTACAGGAGAGGGAGCAAAATGGATGGGTTAATTAGTTGATCAGATCAGATGGTGGTTCTAGCTAAGCCTCCCAAAACAACAAGCAAAATTACTTCACCAAACAAACTATCCTTCACTAATCCGTTTCTCCTCCAAATTTCTCTTCACTCCAAAAGCTGTTTTGTCACTCTGTTCTTTTTTTGATCCTTTTCTTTTCGATAGGAAATGCCACTAGTCCACTTAGCTAATTGAGCGTTACTTGCTAGTAATTGCTAATACTGCATGCTTAGTCAAAACGAGGTCAATTGCTAGGACCAAGATATCTGCAGCTGACGCTGGATGCGACGGGGACGGCGTAGGGAGCCGTCATCGTCTTCCGGCCAAGTGCAGACCGAGGCCGGGAGGCAGACTCCTTCGCCGGTGAGTCTTTCTTATCCTTGAAGAACCCGAACACCGGCCCCGTGCAGACGGGCACGTTGAGCACAACCGGGGTGGCGCGGACGCCGGCGGAGTAGGACCTGTCCATGACGCGCGACCGCGTCCGGAGGCTCGAGTGGACGCTGCC
>KE372734.1:236058-251681 GCA_000418225.1 Zizania latifolia | reverse complement strand
AAGTTCCGGGATGAAAACAAATTCAAACGGAACAGCAGTTTCGGAAGTTCCGGCCTTAACCGGAAGTTCTGGGCAAAATAAAAACTCAATACAGAATGTTCATATCGGAAGTTCCGGGCTTTACCGGAAGTTCCGGGCCAAATTAAAATCGGATACAGAATGTTCATATCGGAAGTTCCGGGCTTTACCGGAAGTTCCGGGCCAAATTAAAATCGGATACAGAATGTTCATTTCGGAAGTTCCGGGCTTAACCGGAAGTTCCGGGCCAAATTAAAATCAGATACAAAAGGTTCATTTCGGAAGTTCCGGGCCAAATAAAAATCGGATACAGAAGGTTCATTTCGGAAGTTCTGGGATTAACCGGAAGTTCCGGGCCAAATAAAAATCCGATACAGAAGGTTCATTTCGGAAGTTCCGGGCCAAATAAAAATCCGATACAGAAGGTTCATTTCGAAAGTTCCGGGATTAACCGGAAGTTCTGGGCCAAATAAAAATCCGATACAGAAGGTTCATTTTGGAAGTTCCGGGATTAACCGGAAGTTCCGGGACAACTGTAGATTTCAGAAATTAGTTTGAACCAATTCAAAAAGCTTTCCAAAAGATTTTTCTTGGAGTACAAAGCTTCGGAACAACTTTTCAACGTATCCCTCTTTATAGAGCGGCGGTCCTAGACTCAATTTCAAAAGTAATACAATATTTTGCACTTTGAGCCTATTTTGGACTAACCAGAGCTTTTCTCCAAATTTGTTTCAATTGTAACGCCGTTTTTCATGACTTCTCTGCATACAACTCATTAATGCGATTAGTAGCTTTTGATCATCATTGTCATTAATGCACCAAAATTAATTAGGGTCCTAGATGTACCAAGATGCACTTTCAAGTTCTACCACATAGGAAAACATAGCTAGTCTGTGATTTGCTAGTATGCGGATCCGATAGGTACTCGGCATCTGCAAATCCGACCAGACTTAGGTCCTGATTCTTTCTGTAGAATAGGCCTAGATCCCTGCTTCCTTGCAAGTAGCGCAGAATATCCTTAATGCCTTTCCAAAGCCGTTTGGTAGGTTCTACGCTGTATCGTGCTAGTAGATTTACTGCAAACGCAATGTCTGGCCTAGTGCAGTTAGCCAAGTACATCAACGCACCTACATCACTTATGTATGGAAATTCTGATCCCAATACTTCCTCCCCTCTTCTCTAGGTCTGTATGAATCTTGGTCTGCTTGTAATAACCTACCGACCATTGGGGTTTTATAAGGAAATGACTTGTCAAAACCAAATTACTTTAACACTTTCTAAGTGTAAGTAAACTGATGTACTAGAATTCCATCAGTCACATGCTCTAGCTGCAAGCCAAGACAAAATTTGGTTTTACCCAAATCTTTTATTTCAAACTTAGACTTCAAGTATGAGCTTGCTTCCTTAATTTCTTCTTCAGTGCAGATGATATTCAGATCATAATACATGGATATTATACAGAATCCATTCTGGGACCTCTGTATAAACACGCATGGGCAATATTCACTATTTGCGTAGCCTCTCTTCCCGAGATATTGACTCAAGCGATTATACCACATTCTACCTGACTGTTTTAGACCATATAGCGACTTCTTCAATTGTACGTTGTAAAGCTGTTTGTTCCCTCTATCTTGCTTTGCCAATAGTATTCCTTCAGATATCTTCATATAGATTTCAGAATCTAAATTTCCATATAGATATGCGGTCACAACATCTATCAATTTTATTTTCAACTTTAAGCTGACTGCCATTGAGATCAAAAATCTAAAGGTAATTCCACCCATGATCGAGGAATAAGTTTCTTCATAATCGACTCCTGGTCGTTGAGTGAAACCTTATGCAACCAATCGGGCTTTATACCTCACAACTTCATTTCTTTCATTCCTCTTACGAACAAAGACCCACTTGTATCCTACTGGTTAGATGTGGGGAGGTGTGCGACATACAGACCCAAAAATCTCTCTTGTTCAGGGATAATAGTTCAGCTGTTATTACTTTCTGCTAGTCTTTCTAATCAGACCTCTTTCTATATTCAATAAGCGATGAGGGCTCAGGATCATAATCTAAGACTGTGGCAATTTTGTTTGCGAAGTGTATATCCACAACTGCAGTTGCTCTATTCCAAGATCCTCTGGATTCTGTATAGTTTATTGCTATTTCATCATGGGTTGCGTATTCAGGCACTTCACTTACTTGCTCGCCGTTCTTTTGCAATTCAGGAGGAAGTTCCTTTAGTTTACTAGCATCAATTTTAGTGCACGCATTTTTGTTGGTTTCTCCCTGCAGGAGAACATTCAGGTCTGATATGCCTACTTCTCGAGGTTCCATACCGTTGCCAGGTCTTGACTAGCTCCCCTTCTTCTTTCGTTGGGGTACTTTTGTGATTGGCTGTGGTAAGCCCTCATCTCTATTTTTAATCAGACGTCTCCGATTATTAGTGGAGCGAGGAGCCAGAGTTCTTGTCCTTTTGTTATTTTTAGGAGCTGCTAGGATAAGATTGGGTATACCTTCATGTGGTACTTCGACCCTCTCCGGTGCATTGCGTGCAGGCACATGTGACTTAGTCACGCTCTTCAGATCACAAAAAAGATCAGGCAGATTGTTTGCTAATTTTTACAAATCGATGATTTTCTGTACTTCACCATTTGCTTCATTAGTGCGAGGGTCATGTGCTTCAATCCCTTCAGCCTGCCATATAATTTCCCGATATTTTTCATTCAAGGGTTCATTTCCTCCCCCTAATGTTAAAAAATTATTTTCATCAAAAATGCAGTCAGCGAAGCGGGCCATATACAAGTTTCCTGTTATGGGTTCTAAATATCAAATTATGGATGCAGTATCATAACCAATATAAATCCTAGACTTTCACAATGGTCTCATGGCGGTTCGCTATGGCGGCGGGATAAGAACATAGACCATACACCTAAATTTATGCAAATGAGAAATCTTCGGGGTCACTCCTTGCGCAAATTGCATAGGCGAATGGATGTTGTATGCAGATGGTCTGAAATTGATGAGAGCTGCTGCATGAAGAACTGCATGTCCCCAACATGTAGCAAGTAAATTACTATGCTGTAGCAAAGGTCTAGCAATAAATTTTATTCTTTTGATCAGCGCTTCGGCTAGTCCATTCTGAGTGTGGACGTGCGGTACCAAGTGTTCAACTCTAATTCCCATGCCAGTGCAATAATCATCGAATGCTTTAGAAGTAAATTCACCAACGTTGTCTATTCTGATAGACTTCACTCGATGATCAGGAAATGTGTTCCTGATTTATATGATCTATGAGACCAATTTTACAAAGGCATGGTTTCTGGTGGATAATAGATATACATGCGACCACTTTGAGGATGAGTCTATTAATACCATGAAGTACCTAAAAGGGCCGGACAATGACTGAATAGGACCACAAATATCCCCTTAGATTCGGTCCAAGAATACAGGGATTTCATTCTGTACCTTTAAGGTAGACGTTCTTATTATTAATTTTTCGGTGACGCATGTAGAGCACACAAAATCTTCGTGATTCGGGAATTTTTTCACATTTATGCTATGACCTTGTGTGTTAGTAATTATGTTTCTTATCATTCTAAGATGAGGGTGACCTAATCTATCATGCCAAAGAGAGAATAATTCTACGCTACGAAAAACAGTCTTTAAAGTGGTAAACACTACGGGTGTTCTAATGCGAGTGTAGTATAGCCCGCTTCTCATGGAAGAAAGTTTTTCCAGTGTTCTTACTTCACTGTCACGCTTAGTGATGAGTAGATGCTCTCTACCATCTTCTTCACCAGTTTTTACATGGACACCGTTTGCACAAATGTCCTTGAACCTTAAGAGATTTCGAGTAGCTCCAGGGTACAATAATGCTTCTTCAATGTGCAAAATTGTTTCCATTGGTAGTATGACCGTAGCATTTCTAGAGCGAACTATGCAATTATCGCTACCGGCGATGGTTATAACATTTCCAGCATTCCTTCTAATTATGTGGAAATACTGTTTTTCTCTCAAGACAGTGTTCGTGGTTCCGCTGTCCACAATACACACTTCCTCCATCTTGGGCGCCACACGAACAGTTCTATAATAAAGCAGTAAATAACCATATGTGCGAGGAAGAAAGCAACAATGATAAAGTAACTACTTTAAATGAATACGAAAATAATGTGCTAATAAAAGTTTGCTCTTCTAGAGTTTACAAATCAAAATTCTAACTTTAATATCTAGCAATAAAGACTAAAAGACGCTAATTCTAGATAGAGTCTGCAAAGAAGCCAACCACTTCTGCTTCTATGGATTTCTGTTCTGCTTCTTCAGCTGTGGCTGCACTTGTAGGCTCAATCACCATCATGGGATGTTCACATATCGAGAAATCAAGGAGTGCACCACTAGACATGGGAGATGCTGTATTCTCGACCATGGTAGTATCCTCACTCACTGCAATGGTGAGGTGAGCTTCTGGCTATTTTTTCTTCTTTTCTTGGTATTCTTTCACGATGTATTTTGGAGCCTTGTAAATCCGGGACCAATAGCCCTAGGCGCCGCATTTGAAGCACGTCTGGTCCTGCTCACCATAAGGCTTGACAATCTTCTTGGTCATCTTGCCTTTATTATCACTAGACTTGTTCTTGAATGCGATCTTCTTGCCTCCCATGCCTCGTTTCTTCTGACGAGGCTTTCACACCTTGTAGGAATTAGCATTGACTTCAGGGTCACTGCTCTTCCCTTGTAGCTGTGAAATAAAGTTTTTCTTTAGGACTTCATCATGAACTTCACTGAGCTGTAGTACGTCAATAAATTCTGAATACTTCGTATACTTTGATTGACGGTGGTTACGAGCGGATTTTGCCACATTCAGGTGGAAAGTAGAGAGTGTCTTTTTAATTTTCTCCTCATCCGAGATCTCTTTTCCATAGAGACTCAGAAGTGTGCGAATTTTGTGCAATGAGGAGTTGAACTCTCTAACATACTTGAAGTCACAAAATCAGAGTCGGAGCCATTCTTGCTCTACGAGAGGCTTAATGGTATACTTGAGACACTCGAAACGGTCCTTCAGGGCGTCCCATAGTGCCTTTGCATTGGTCATAGCCATATATTCATCCTTCAGGGTGGGTGAGAGATGGTGCCAAAGAAAATAAAGTGTCTGATCATTTTCCTCTAACGTGGGGACATGTGCATTCATATCCCCAAGACCAATAGCAGTACGGAGCTTCTTGGCTCCAAGTACAATCTGAATGTCTAATGTCTAGGTCAGATAGTTGTGGCCATCTGCACTCAGCTCCGCGAACTCCTTGGTCACAATACCGGTCATCTACATTCAGTGACGCAAAAAAAAATACTGCTAGTAATCTTGCATCAAAGTGCTAGATACAAAGAAAGAAAATGCTACATGTATTTAAATAATTA
Organism: Zizania latifolia; assembly: GCA_000418225.1. Taxonomy (NCBI): domain Eukaryota; kingdom Viridiplantae; phylum Streptophyta; class Magnoliopsida; order Poales; family Poaceae; genus Zizania; species Zizania latifolia. The sequence goes on along the minus strand of KE372734.1, from coordinate 246,260 downwards.
CTGCGCTATATATTGAATGCAAGATCAATAAAAACATTAATAATACATAAAAATAATGCTTAAACAGAAAAACGAATGTGAAATTCGGATTTTGGAGGTACTTTAATGCAAGAAAAAGTAATTTCCAAAATTTTCAGCGAATCCGAGGGCTTTTTCATGATTTTTTAAAAATCTAGGGGCCTTTCTGTAGTTCTACCTTTTCTTTTTCCTTTTTTCCTTTTTTTCTTTGCCTGCCTTTCTTTGGCCGAATGGGCCTTTCCCTGGCCCATATTGGTGCGGCGGCTAGGGTTCCCACCCCTAGCGGCCGCCAGCGCTCAATAGCCCGTGCAGGGGCGCAGCGGTTCTAACAGCCATGGCACAGCGACCGTTCGGTGGCAGTTGGCGTAGGGCACGACGGCTGTCCGGCGGCAACCGGCGCAGGGCGTGGTGTGATGGTGGGTCGCGGCATGGCGTGGCGCGATAGCATGTCGGTGTGACACGACGCGATGACAGCGGATTGCAGTGCGATTCGGCGCGCCGACAGTGGAAATGCGGCGCGGTTCGACATTCGGTGCAGTGCGGTGCGACGGAGGTGGGCGCTGCGAGCGCTGCGGCAGGAGCACGGCGGTGCGATTCGGCGCACCCCGACGGTGGCGGTTCGGCGCAATAGCTCCGGTGTGACGTTGCGGACGTCACGGCTCACGGTGCAGGCATGTAGCGTTGGCGTGGCATCGGCATCACATACGGGTGGTGATGGTGGAGAGAAGGCTGCCGGCCGCGTGCGCTCGACGGGACGTAGCGGCGGCGCCGGCGGCCGTGCAGTGGCGCCGACGGCCGTACGGCGGTCATTCGGCGTCACCGGCCATGCGGAGCGGCGCCGTCGGGGCACATGCGGGCGCAAGATAGCCACAACCGACGACTGCTGTCACAACGCCTTTCAGGGCTGTTGGCTCATGGCCATGCTGTACAGTTTGTCGTCATGCCGTATTCTAGATAGCAGATTAGATCTAATCTAAAAAACGGTATGGACAGTAATTGAATGCATAACGTACTATCGATTACGGTAGATTGCTTTTCCCCACGTAGAGCTTCGTGCTGATAACGTGTTGAGAAACTGCTCTGCTACCTGCGTAATCTAGAGCTGTGCGATAACAGACGAGACACAGTATGTAGGAAAAAAGTGACATTTTTTATTGCTCTAATTTCTCAATGAATACAATGAGGGAGAGCCCTTATATTTATAACCAAAAACCCCTAAGAATAAGCATGCCCAACCAAACTCTGATTTTCACGGTAACCAAATCGGTTTCTTAACAATTAAATCTTTTACTCATAGAACCCTTACCGACCTCTTGCAAAGGCTGGCTAAAGACAAACTCCAAAAAAATATATATTTGTTACCCAATGATATAAATGGAAACCCAAAAAATATATAAAACTGTGTGAATACATCTCAATCTTACTTTATTTTTATAGGGGATTGTTTTCTTATATAACATATCATTTTTAGGGGTTGTCTATAAACTGAGGGACTCCCTCCTTACCGTAACACATATTAAAAATGTAGAATCATATTTATTCTATATCTTATATCTCCGTTATCTTTTTATAATTGTTCGTATATGAAATGACTCTAATCGGTAATACAAATTGCTCGACAAAGTGAAACTACTACACAGGTACAGACAAAGGCTTCCTGCCTTAGTGCTACGGAGTACTACTGTGTTTGAGAGGAGGAGATCAACGGAGACAGTGCCGTGAGAACAGCGTTGTGTCCCTCGCGTACGTTACGTACGCTGTGCCCGAGTCGCTAGTCGTTGTTACGAGTAAAAAGGCGCTGTCTTTTCCTAGCTGCTGCTAGCCTGCTACTGCCCTCGGTGCTCATAAGGGGCATTCTCCGTGAGAGTGTCCAACTGTCCATGCCCATTAGATATTACTCCTGCAATTTGTTCATTTGAAGTTATTTAAACTATTAAATATATATTAAAGTTTTATAAAAATGAAGTCAAAATAAATTAATATATTCTATCAAGAATTGTATTAAGATGACATGATAAATGAACAAACACGTGTTGTCTTTGTGCACGTGGTTTTTGCGCTTAAAATCTAAGATGATCTGTGTCGCGCGACCATGTATATATGCCTTGAACCAGAATCCCACTGTATAAGTGCTGTTTCTTAAACCAGCAACAATAACATTAGACAATTATTGTCGTTTTTAAATATCAATTGTAAAATCAGTACTTATGTTGAATTTATAATCAATACTGATTTGATGTTTTGTGCTAGTGAGTAATCTGATGTGCATGATGCCAGATTTTTAATTACTTTTTCTGTGGAAATTAAAGCGCACGAAAAGGACATGTTCCTTGTGTTATCATGTATAATACTCCGACTCCGTACTAGCTCAAGTACAGCCGCGAGCAGGAGACATGTTAGATGTGAAGCAAGCAAAGAACGTTTGACTGCATCGAATACACATGCAATGTGTTGATGTGTTCTTCAGCTGCTATCAAGCCGATCGGATGTCCACGCGATGTTAGCCCTTGCTCCCGGCGCACAAAGTTGTTGGGCCTCCAACACATTGATCGCTACAATTGCTAGCGATTCGGCCTAGGATATTGGGTTGCCTTGATGTCTTTTCCCCTCTTCCGCGGAACAATATTGGGCCACCGTTTGGCGCATAAAAAAAATGGGTCGCTACCATTCGTAGCGATCATACCCTGAGGGTCCATGCGAACCGTCCGATACTCCGATGTTCAATTCGACGTCCAGATCAAGACGTCTAGAGGGGAGAAAACAACACTTCATCTCTGGGCTGTTACCGTTTCAGTTCTAAAATCACTGGTGTTTATATACGAAGAAAATCGATAATTTGCTACTCTTAACATGCCTATTTAATTATAATGTCACTCCGAGATAATAATAAGTGGAACAATTTAGGTCAATGATATGTAGGCTAAAATAGCAAAAAACGAAGTCACTTTTTAGTGATGGCAAATTATCAAATCCTGATTAGAATTTAGGATGACCTCGCGAGAAAATTAATTTCAATGTATAATATAATCTCTTTAGCTTTCGAGCTGTTCTGTCGAAATCTTACCAGATATATATGCTCATATGATATATACAATGTCACTGTTGGGAAAATTTATCATACACATTCTACCACTACTAGTTCTCTTTAAACCCTAAATATATATTACAAGTTTTATAAAAATGAAGTCAAAATAATAGCTTACTCTATTACATTAGGAAATATGTTCAGGTGAGATGGAAACAAAACTGACACTTATGTAGAATTAAAAACCAGTACTAATTTAGAGTTTTGTGCTAGTGTCTATAGTGTTTTACAAGATCATGTCACCAGCAGTTATAGTGCCAAGAATGAAGAGTAGTACTACAACTACCTCGAATACACATGGATACGTATCTAGGACATATCGAAGGTTTTTTTTAATATTAAAAAATCGGATACTTTTCATAAACTTTTTTGATACTTTAACGATGGATGTTAGAGAGATAGCCATAATATTAATTTTAATGATGCTACTGATTTTCTTTAACAAGCTTAATGCAACTCTCTTTACATAAACCACTAATAGAGACTAATAGATAATCTTGATGTGTTATATCTATCTGCTGATGTTGTGTAGCTATTCATACATCAAAACACTATATTTTTTGTGGTATATTAATTATTGAACATATACACTTTATTTTAGATTTAATACTTAATTATCTAATATATAAACATCAGTGTATATACACACACACACATATTGTTGTATCAGAGTTTTTTAAGAAAACGACGTACTGAAGTATCATATATCGGGTAACATAAACAACTACTAGTAATATGACGACTCGTTACATCAATGGCGCAACAACAAGAGCTCCATTGCCTCCTCCCCTCGTCGACATCTCGATCTCCGTCAACCACGCCGGCGACGACGAGCCAGTGCCCTGCTTCTTCTCTAGCTCCCATGATGATCGAGCCGTCGCCGTCGTCGATGAAGAATGTGCCGGCCGCTCATGAGCATGTGCTGCATGAAGCGCAGCCACAGCATGCAGGTACGAAGGCGATAAGAGATGCGGTGAAGCAGGCGAGTAGGTTTGAAGGCCTCCCGGTCAAAAGGGAAAGGTCGTCCGTCGTCGTCGTCATCGTCATCTCTTATGAACATGGAACCCATTCCAGCAGCAGTTTTCTCTGAGAGTCTGAGACAGAGGATAGACGCCCAGAATTCATTACAAAAAAGAAAAACCATTCGAGAAGTATAACACAGAGGAAAACTTAAGAACTGAAATTAGTCATCGGGGTAGATTTCTGTTGTCTGCACGCACTACGACCGCTGTCGTGTGTTCGCTGGGCCGAAATGTGTAGGCTCGCAGCATGACAAACGTACCACCTGTCGGCTGTTGGGCCGGGCGTCGTGCCACAATTTTGACGTCGTTCTCGCGCTGATAGCTACGGCTCCCAAGTATTTTCGTGGTAACCAGTGGCTAACAGATTTTGCGAATTGCCGCCCGAGCGGATCCGCGAAAGCGGGCGTTGCTTTAGGGATTTGATTTGATCGCATCCACGACCAGATAGATTCAGAAAGAAATACCCGGCTTCCTTCAGCTACCAACCCCAAATATAATATGCGCCGGAGATCGACGTGATTCGATCTCTCTCTTTCTCAACTCCTCTGCAAGCCGGCCTTCAATGGAACTGTTTTTTCCGTCAAGGGGTTATCCCCGTTATACTCCCAGTCTCTTAAATACAAATTAAATAGTTATAAAGATTTTTCATAACTGTTTAGATGACACGTAAACCTCCAAAAAATATCTTAACATGTAAAATAACTTTCTCACCTAGCGGTCGACATTCTAAGGTATGTTTAGTAAGAATTCAGATTATGAATCCTAGATTCTAGATCTAGATCCACGAGATTCTCGAGCCATGTAACAAAATATTAGTCTCAGTTTAATAGGACATGGGTTTTGTTAGGGGAAATAATCTCATCATGTTTATAAGCTAAGTATTTTACCCTAGAGGCACTTTGAAGATATGTATAAAGCACCCGAGGCTTCGGAGACTAAGAGCTTGAGAAGGGCGAGATTCCGAAGGCCATATGCTGGAGCGAGCATATTCAAAGGGCTACTTCGCCTTTGGAGGCATCTCAGTTCAGAGGGCAGCCCCTAACTATGACAAGACGTTTACTTTCCGAGGGCTTTCACACGAGAGTTTACTATTTTACCCCTACGAAGCTTTTTCTATAGAGTCATCAATATCGGTTGTAAGTAGAGGATAAATTAGTATTATCCTATTACTTTTTGTCTATAAATACCGGTCCTTTCTGCAATATAAGGGACCGAATGCTGTAATCAGAATTAATATCACATACTGGACGTAAGGTTATTATCCGTATATTCGAAGGCCTAAACTAGAATAAAACCACTAGATCTAGAATTTTTTGGAGCTGATCAAACCTAGAATTTTTTGAAGCTGATCAAACCTAGCTTCAATAATCCTGGATCTAGAGTAGTGAATGGATTGATGGTATTTAATTGAACAATCTAGTTTTTATTTTATACTAAAAATAAAAGTTTAAACTATTTTATTATAGTATATAAATCCTAGATTTAGTATAAATATCAGAGTTAAAGTTGTACACCTTTTGAATGCAGTCTGATATGCATTATTATGCAGGGATCGAGACGTGTCATTGTGCAGCGGATTAAAGCATGCAAACATATATATGAGCATGCGGCGAAGAAAAGTACAAGATCTGAGCTGCATGCATGGCCGGTTTGCAGGACAGCACGGCGACAGCTACAAACAGAAGCAGCTCAGCTAGGTTGGTGAGACACAGACTGGAGCCCTCCCGGCCTCATCTTTACATCTCACGCAGACATATATTCATCATACATGCGTGCTCAACATCCTTTAATTCTGTTGCCTTTCTACATGGAGGGCCATTTACAGCTTTCGTACCCGCAAATTGGAAGAGGCCATGTTTGGTTAAGATCGAGGGCCATGCATACAGATTTGGTTTTAACCATTTTTTTGTTTAGTTACCATCTTACTGATTTATTACTCTATTTATTATTCAGAGCTGTTTTGCGATCGATGAATGTCAGTATTTTATCGATCAATCCATTGACGGGAGTACCCTCGGTGGTAATTTATGGGTGAGAATAAGCGTTGGATCCTAAACTAGATAGTTGACTCGATAAACAGAGTCAACAGATTTATACATATTTGAACCTTTTAGAGGATAATAACTCTATATTATGTGTTTTAGGATTATAGATTGGATGTATGTGGAAATCTAAGCTGTGATAACTTGATGACTTGAGTTTTGATGTCTTGACCTAGGTTTTGATGTCTCTTGGGGGGTCCTTTGCCCACCTTATACAGTGCCATGGGCGAGGTTACATGTAGGAAATTGATCATATCCCTTTTCGGTATCCTATATCCTTGAGATTACAACTAGACTTGTGTTTATCTCTAGCTTGTTTTCTATTTATAAGAATTGCTTTACATATATATCTCAACCTCTCTTATCTATATATAGAGGTTATTTTCCTGTCGGTTATCAAATAAATGTCAGACCAAAGGAATTTTCATGTCGGTAAAAACAAACCGACAGTCAGTTTTTGTTTTTCTGTTGGCGATTAAAAAACGACAGAAAATTTGTGCCGTCGACAGAAAAATCATGGTTTCCAATAGTGATAGCAAACTATTGATCAAGCCAGTTCTATACCTAGTACAGCCCACTAAAAGCCCGATAAAGGGTACCCAGGGGTCTTATCTATGAGAATGAGTTAGTGTTGAATTAAAAAATATTGAAGACTAAATAGATATTAGATAACGGAAATGGATATATTTTCGTCCTCTGCGGTTAGGCACCCAGCCAATATATATTATTTTAAATGAGAAAAAATAGCTTATGATCAATGATGGGACAAGCCTATATCTCGCTTGCCATAGAGAAAATATAATATATCAGCTAAAGTAAAAGGCTTATAGAGACCACATAGACCCTAGCTACTAAGTAAGACTATAAATAATAAACCACTTATAATTTAAGAGACAGAGGTTATCGATTCTAAAAGTGCAGTACCAGTGCATATAACATCCCGCTCTTTTTGTTCAAATACCAAGAATAGAGCCAACTAGAACACGTGAAGATAACCTACATTGGGCTAGATAATTTCTTATTATCAAAAACTTTATCATTGTGGAAACACCAAATCAACAAAAATAATGAACTAGCTCCAAACAAATTTGATTATTTAATGGATCTAGGCACTCCCCTAATGCAATTCTCAAAAATATTTTTGGCACCACAAGGTGGGGATATTGAATGTGAAGAAAACACACCACCATGAAAATTATGCAGCATTGCATTCAAAGAAGAGGTGCTACATTGTCTCCATAGCATTGCAAAAGCAACATTGTTTGTCTCCCCAAATTTCTTTTTGCGAGGTTATTTATCACTTATTGTGAAGGAACCATATAAAGGTCTTGATCTTTAGAGCCACGATTACCTCTCATAATACCCTTTTGCAAATTCTTACGTTGGAGTTCATGATTGCATCATACATTGAGTGGACCGTAAACTGACCATTCTTATGTAGTGACCATACAAAATAATTTTTTCAATTGATAAGGTGTCAGTGATTTATAAACTGCCGATCTTACGATATACATGTATAAGTATGATAGGAGATACCTTTAAAGTTAGTACCAACAAAAGACACACAAGATGATGATCAAGCCTTCTAAAGGATAATAGCTATACATTTTGTCTTCTTGTATTGTTCTGAGGATGTTACAAGCATAGAACTAGCCTGATCTCAATCCTAACCTAGTTGGAGATGACGGTATTGAAGGCCTAGCATTGGCTATATGTATTGTGGAGTTTAATCTAAATTCAAATATTGACTATGAGCTTTGATACCTCTCGTTGTTCTACCTGGGAAGCTTTATAGGTGGTGGTCAATCATAACCTCTTTCGAGTCTTATTCGAGTATGACTCTAACTTTAAATTGAGGACACACTTCCTATTTGTTAGGGTGAAATATTACCACCGGTATAAACAACAATCATCACACCTCAAAAGGTGTTCATACAGGCTCTGAAAGGTACAACCTCCAAAGCATCCTTAGGGTTCGGTTCACTGATAGGAGTCTCGAAGCCTACTCTAGGCTCCGAAGCGCCACCTCACTGCAAGACTCCAAATGTATGAAACCGCCTCGAAGAGAGAACTAAACCTAGGGGCCCCGTCCCCTTCGACAAGACACGCATTCAATGTAAACTAGCTAATAAATATGTTCGTGTTCATACGGTGTGTTATCGTACAACCCCTATGTAATTTATAAATAATACTGTTATAGTCAGTTATAAGTAGAGAGCATATTAATATTACTCTATTTTACCCTTGCCTATAAATACTGACCCCTTATGGGGGGTATGGACATCGAATACTTGATATTCAAATTAAGAAAAGAACTCATTGGACATAGGGTTGTTATCTGATTCGGAGGTCTGAACTAGTATGAACACTTCGCATATTCTGATCTTCAAAACATACTTAAACCCTGTTGTTAATTCTCATTACACCAACACTATTTTAAACGATATCCGATATTTGTACGAGTTTCTATTGATGATCCCTTTTGAATATAGAAAAGATATATCCTACTCATATAAGGAATCCCTTAGGACATACATATTCGCATAATAGTCATATTTGTATAGTAGTTTTTTTACCAATCATCATAAGATTGTGTTCGCTGGTCTTTGAACTAAGTCATTCCACACCACTAGCTTTGGTGAAACAATAACACGTCTAAAAGAAATATTTCTAGTTGTGAACTCATAACCTTAGTTGAAGATGCATATTTTTTCATACCATATTAAACAATATAGGGTATTGAATTTTGAGGAGGCACTATCCTAACCATCTATCCTCCTAAAATCTTATCTCAGACCCATTACCATGCCCCAAAAACCCATATTTAAAGAAGTGATCTTTTATTAGCATTAAACCCACCCAAAATTGGGAATCTCTTAGTTATGATTTGCATGGGTGAGAGGTTTACCTTTTAAATACTTGGTTCTTAGGATGTCATGCCATATTCATTCACCGTGGACTAGATTGAATAGCCATTTGCTTAATAAAGCTCTATTCTTGTCATCAAGGTTGTGGGCACTTAGTCCTCCTTGATCTTTTGGTCGGCAAATATTTTCCCATTTTGTTAGCTAGTATTTTGGTTTCTGATCATCACTATTCTAGAAAAAACATGACCTATAGAAATTGAATATTGCAAGCACTCCACATGGAATTAAAAAGAAGGACAACATAAACATGGGAAGACTTGAAAAATCTAAGTTTAGAAGGACTAGTCACTCTCCATAAGTTTTCTCTCAAACCTGTCTCCACTCCTTTCCAATCAATATTTTGGAGTTTTCGATCACTACTACAGAACTCGCCATTAGTACCGATTGTAAACTCCCATTTGGTCCTGGTTTTCAATCTGGTATTGTCCATCTAGGACTAAAGGGGTGACATATTAGTACCAGTTATTCAACCGGCACTAATACACCCATCTAGTCTCGGGTGGAGAACCCAACCAGGACTAATTCTCCACGCATTAGTACTGACTGAGACGCACAGCCGGTACTAAAATCCATAACTTTAGTGCTGGCTTAACTTGTCAGCCAGTACTAAATACATAATTTTTTAATTGTTGTCTACTGTGATCTTAGTTAACTAGTAAAGATTAGCATTATCTTAATTTTAATTATTTACGCTAAATTCTGGTCTGTTGATAGATAACTGGTAAAGTCTAATTTATTATTTCTGTCTGATGTAGACAAATAAAGTTTAATTTAATTTACGCTATTTTTTCGTTTAATTTGCATCGTACGCAATTTTTTGTTTCATTTTACACAGCAAAAGAAGAGAACATGGTATAAAAGTTATCACTTTATATATATAATAGTGGGGACATTTATATATATATTTATTTATTTATTTATAGATAGATATATATGTCTATATACTATATATATACATACTATATACTACTCGTGACGCCACTGCCCAATGCCGAGCCACCACTGCAGACGTTGCTACCGCCATCGCCACCGCTCCAATGCTGAGCCACCACTATGGACATCGCTACTGTCATCGCTCCAGCCATTGTCGTCATCGCCATCGTCGCCA
>KE372734.1:150648-163169 GCA_000418225.1 Zizania latifolia | reverse complement strand
CGGCGGCGGCCAGGCGGCGCCCTGGTCACACCTGGTAGAGCCAACTCTCTTCGATGGCTTCGATGGGCTGTGCTAACGGGGAATAGGGGCAAAAGAGTAAAGGGTCCCCTATTAGCTCAAATTAGTTCAATTTTGTGGGCTAATGGGCTAACAATTAGTTAGCTGAGGAACTAATAGTTAGTTCACTTATTAGTTGGGCTGTTTGGATGAACTAAAGTTAAAAATTAGCTACTAACTATTAGTTGATGGGATTTAGGATTGTTTAAGCCGATCAAACCTAGCACTAAAAAATCTAAAATCTAAAGCTAAGTGGATTATAGTATTTAGTTCAGCCATCTTGTTTTTATTTTTAACTAAAAATAAAAGTTTAAACTACTCTATTTGTATCATAAAAACTCTGAATCTAATATATATATTACATCTAAAACTGTATCGATTATTAAATTGTATGTTGATGGAATCAAGTTGTTAGTAGTATGAGTTGAACCTGCGTGACAACCAAAGAGCCCACAGGAAACCAAAAAACGGGAAAAGGAAAAGAATTTTTTTCTCCGAGGGAGCCAAGTAATCTGGATGCACTTGGGTCACGTAGCCAAATCTGGGCTTGGCCCATGGGATGATGGGAAGCAACAAATCTAAACTCACCACAGACAACTGAAAGAACAACTTCTATTTTGTCCCTTTCGGTGATTTGCTTGGTGTACAGTGATCATATCTCCACGTCTGAACTTAAAGTCTAGATTTTGAGTTTAAAAGTCTGAATTTTCGAAACCAGGCGGGTCGTGTTTGGAGGAGATTCTCAGTTATAGCTACTTTCAGATTATAAAACTCAATAGTTACATGATTAGTGTACGAGAAAGTTTTAGATTCCGAGAATCAGCTGATGAGTATTAGATAGTGTGAGTCTAGAGAAGCTAGTGTTACACAGCTACTAAATACTACTCCCCCCGTTCCTAAATACAACCATTTATACCATTTAAATTTTGTTCCAAATATTATAACTTCTATAGCTTTTCATCTTAAATCTTCATATTTTACTCTAATTTAGAGTACTAGTTGCATGTGGTATTAATTGCTTTAAGTACTAGTTGAGGGATAGTTTGAACTTTTTTCCTTACATCTTAATAAACTCGCTAAAGTTTAGAAATAGCTATAATTTAGGATGGAGGGAGTAGTTCATTTTCTTAATCTGAAGCAAGAATCTAGACTGATGGGAAGAATTTTAGATTCTAAAGTAGCCATGGTTGATAGAATATCCTCAAAATAGACCCTATATCTAGAAGCTAAAAACTCCGATTTCTCTAAATTATCATTAGCTAAATATTCATCTGATTTTTAGAATATTTAAGCTCCCAAATAGGATAACAAGATTTCCTCCACTGTCAACAAATAGCTCGCTAGGGAGAGGCATTTGCATTGGTGATTCGTGATGCAAGGGTTGAAACAAAATTTCAAGCCGACAAGCAAGCTACTGAGTACAAGTAAATGTCGATATCACAACGGATTTTATTCAAGCTGGCATTATTAAATTACCCTGTAACAAATGTTGTAATAGAACACTATACCACATCCAGCCCAAGAAGAAATTATCCATCGGAACAAACGAACATCAGTTTACAACCCAACGAGGGCTACTTCGGAACTGGAATAGCTTCACAGGATTTAACTAATTCATGTAAAATTCCTTCCTTCCAAAGGAGACCCTACTAGGGTTTTCTTGTATACTCATTTATATTCCTGGAAATTGACATGTCCAGTAGCCTGCGCATGTTCGACGGCTTCCTGTATTGTGCACGAAGAAGAGAAAAGCTTTCAGTTCATGGTTATCACGGATTGGTGCAAACATTTTGTGCTTTTTAAGAGCTGTCACCTTTTGACCAACTACACCAATCTGGCACACACCGCAGCGCAAGGTGAAGTTTGCAGTGTCTGTGTAGCTCCTCCTCCTGCATATTGCATGTCCAATCAACAGTGAATAAGACTCCTGAGTGAACCATTTACATGACGTGCTTGCGTTGCATCTTGATATTCTCTAGAGGTCTCAAGGATGACCTACCATGACTACCTATTATGGTGTTCATCAATGCAATTTACTAGGAGCTAAAGCTTTTTTTTCCAGCAAAAGGACTACGTGTGTTTTTGTTTCAGAATGCATATTGCGTATAACAATTTGAACATGAGGTTACATGCTAAAATATAAATTATGTTCAAGGCATCTGTAAATTATGTAGCTGCTTAATTAATAAGAAAACTAGGTTTGAAATGATAGATACCTCTGTGCCTCTTTAACTAAGTTAACGGCAAGGCCTTCTGCTGGGCCAATAGAATGTTTGTGGTCGACACGGAAGATGGTCTGATCAAATTCTTCTGGCGCATCTTCAAATGGAGACATCTGAATTTTTGTTGATTAATATCAGCCAAAATTAGTCAATATCTCATTGTGTTCTGTTCATTGTAGAATATTTATCATGAGAACTTACAGCTAAAGCATCATAATGCAACCCATCATAAATGAGCATAGCTCTCTCAGTATAGTTCTTCTCCTGTATCAAGGGATGCAAAGCTAAGCACCGAATTATTAACAATTTGGGACAAAAGAAAGGAGTATAAGATCACCAACCTGACCATAGAGATCACAGCGGGTTGTCTGGATGTCATATGCAGCAATTTCACGGCCATAATATTCTGATAGAATAGACAGTTCAATGGCACCTGTACAATTGAAGAAATAGATGTAGAAAAAAGGTAAATAATCAGCAGGTACACTAACAAACTATGGCAACTAGTGTTAATTATTGTAACTGCAACTGGACAGACACACTTGCATTGGCATCCCAAAGTGATTATATCATTTGGAAACAGTTGTTGTGAACCAGAAAAAACTTTTGGTACTAGCTGACTAATATGGAGGCTGAAACTTGGTGAAGATGCTTAACGAGAAATAATGGGCTTCACTATTTTCATGGTCTAAGGCATAACGATGGAAAATCAAGATATTGCATTATTCTTGTGAAAAAAGCGATGGTTTAACACAAATTTTAGAACATTGATGCAACGAAATGCAGCGCCATGACTGTATGCCAAAACCATCCATGAACAACATAGGACATGAACACTCCATTAAGATTGTTTTCAGCCTGCTGCTGTACATGATTAATGGTGTTGCAACTCACCTCCCCACTTTGCAGGATCCAAAATCCAAGCACAGTACGCTTCATTTGGTTTTCCAAGAAAGGCTTCAGTATACTTTGCAGGATCACTAGCAACTGCTGCTGCTATAACCTTCAAGAAAAGAGGGAAGAAACACTAGCAATGTCAACAGTAGTGAATTTTGAAACAGTAAGCAAAAAGGCAGTAATTGTAAAAGTGCCTATCTAGGAACACCATTGCATGTGAACAGATGTTTTTTATCATAGCATAATAATATGTTATCTATTGTATTTTTTATTGCTTCGCTGAAAGATGGTATTGAACAAAGTACAATAGCTACTACATTAGGGGTAAGAATTCAACACAGCTACTGGACATCACACTCCCGCCTTTTTATTTATGATAATGACTAGGCACTGTTGACAAATAACACTTCAGTACCTGATATACTGATAATTCTAACAGAAAGCACAAGTCATGAAAGAGTTCCTCTAAGAAGTTTATCATATCAATTTAATCAATAATCAGCATATCATTTATATGATAGTTTAACATAATTGTCAAGCTGACAAGATCCTTCCATCTAACAAGTTGTTCCAATTAATGTAGCCACACATGATCAGACAACTGGTTTGGTAGAAAATTGACCTCAAAAGCAGATATAAATGTCTGATATCAAATCCTAATATACATGATGATAGTTCTGGTCCAAGTTTGCAAAACTACCAGTGAGATATTACCAGTTTTTACCACATAAAAGCCTATAAGAACATGTGTCCTTTCAACCCTAAGAACTTTAAAAAAGAAAAGGCAAAGCATGTGCATGTACATAGTCTATCAAAGCAGTTACCTGTCTGAGCTCAGAAGCCTTATGCCTATTATGCTCCATGACATACCTGCATCAAAGGTATAATTGGCAACAACTCCATTTGCAAATTCATCAACATATAGAATTATAGATAGTATTATGACTTAACTAGAATCATACCCAACAGCATTAAAGAGACAACTGTTGTCTGAAAGGATCACCCTCCTCACAACAACACCTTCCATTCCAGCTCAGCTAGAAACCATTAAAAACACTCGTCAGAAGAACTGAGTTGCAAGTACCACTTGCAATTCTAATTGCTGCTGACACATTAGTTGACATTACGAGCTTGCGCTCAACTGCTCAAGCGGGAAGGCAATTGCAAATTAGCAGAGGCAGAATCCATTAAACATGTGCACTTGGAACAAGATGTTCAGGTTAACGACTTAAATCATCGAGAAGCAAACATGGCAAACAATGAAACAAAGAAGTAATTATGTGTAGATATGCTAATTAATTGGAATTCCATAAACAAAACAGTCATAACTGCAAGTCTATTCTCCACATCACAAGCTAAACGGAGCCTATCAATCTATCACCATCTCTCATCTGCAAGAAAAAGAAAAATAAACATACATACTTCTCTACAGCACAAGGTAAACGGAGCATATCAATCTATCATCATCTCAGCATCTCTCGTCTCCAAGAAAGAAAAGGAGAACCAAACCCAACGAAATGAACGCGCAGTATCAAAAATGGAGGATGCAAGGGGAGCGCTTCCGTCTAAATCCAGGTGACCAGCTCCGGCCGCATCTGACGCCAAGCGCAGGGAGACAATGCAATAACCGGGCGCTGTGCGTAGTAGGCAGGCAACCCCGACGAATCCCGTGGCAGAGCACGCACCAACCATTCAAACGAACTCTAACGCAGGCGGCGAGCAAGCTACGACCACCGGTACAGCAACTCAGCAAGAACCCGCCACCAATGAGATAATCATAGAATCAATCACCGGCAGGCGGCGGGCCGCTCCCGGCGAATCCCGCGGGAGAGCAAGCATCAACCATTCAAACGGAAACTGACGCAGCTGCGAGCAAGGTACGACCAGCAGGAGCAGCGCATCAACGACGGTGCAGATTCATGATCCGCGACAGAACGAAGCGCGCATCCGCGCCTCTCGCGAGCAAAACGAAAGGGGACAGAGAGAAGAGAGAATGAGGGAGGAAGGAAATGGAGCCATGGAGGAGAGAGAAATAGAGAGAGAGAGACGTACGAGGAGGCCGCGCGCGGCGCGGCGGTTGGATTCGCTGCGGGAGGGAGGGGGCCGGCGGGGGATCCGGGCCGTGTCCGGAGACGGAGGCAGAAACGAAGAGACGCGACTCGCGAGGGGTGCGTGTGTGTGTGGGTGGGTGGGGGTATGTAGCGTAATCGGAAATCGGAAGGCAGCTGCGGTTGGAGGCTTGGAGGTTGGGTTTCCGACTAATTTTCCTTTTTTAGGCGTGAGCGCAATCTCGATTTAAATATTAGTAAACAATTTCTATAAATATTGGTACAATTAGGTTCCGACTAATTTTCCTTTTTTAAGGCACGAGCGCAATCTCAATTTAAATACTAGTAAATAATTTCTATAAATATTGGCACAATTAGTTTCCTGACTATTTTTCCTTTCTTAAGCACTAGCGCAATCTCAATTTAAACACTATTAAATAATTTCTATAAATATTTTTTATGTATATAGATATTATGTATATAAATTATATCTCCAATAAATAATTTCTTTAAAATTAATTCTTATCAAATCATATCTTTTCTCTCTCCATTTCTTCCCTAATCTTCTTTTCTTCTTGTTTCTTAACTGAGAAATAATTTTCTTCTTTCTTCTCCCTAACTCTATTATAATATCATTTTTACTTATATCACACACTAACTAATAGTGTAAAAAATCATTCTAGTTATTTTATGGGTACCATGTGTACAAACAGGGCTAAAACAATAAGGCTTGTAATTTTATGGGTAAAACAGTAGGCTTATTATTCTTTACGAAACAATGTAATCTCTCTTATTTTATACTACAAGTTGTTTATCTTGTTTTGAAGTCATACATCTCTAGTTTTTACCAAATATAAATAAAAATATAAAAATATCTATAATATATAATAAATAATTTATTAAAACATATTTTTATGATGATTTAATAAAACTAGTTTGACGTTATAATTAGTGATATATTTTTTATAAAATTAGTTAAAATTTAAAAAGTTTGACATATAAAAATTCAAATAAATTATAAATATAATAGAGGGAGTACATGTTTGTTTTTCCATGAGGTGGAGTTCACGAGGAGCACAAGTAAAGATAATTTTATGTATGCCAAATGACCAACTTAAGACTTCAAGCGCTTCACGGTATAAATGGCATAAGAAAGCTAAAATTGTTATGAAAATCTTAATTTTGAATAATCCGTGATAGATAGATCAAATCTAAATATTATATATTTTTGACTTAATCCTATAATATGTTTCACTAAATATAAACACGTAGATAGTAAGGGTGAAAAGAGAAGATCCCAATGCCAGCACAAAGAGCCAGACGCACCGAGGAAGCAAAGCAGGGCACTTTGCTACGTTGCGTGTGCCCTGCCCTGCGCCCCGGCCACTAGGTATGTTATGTTTAGGGGTGTTTGGCACTATTTACTCTAGGTTTTTTACTCCGTTTTACAAACTGTTAGTTAAACTGAATCATCAGAATATTAGATTATGATCTAACAATGTAGCAAAAAAATCACTCGGTGTTTTTAGATATGAAAGGCTATCTAACAAACATATATGTGAATGTCAGTGCTTGCAATTTTCAAGCAATAACTATGAAGTACATATATGTGCATTTTGTTAATTCTAATTGACCGATACTCAGTGAGTTTTACTTGAGAGATGGGGACTTAGCATTCTGTTGATAGGAAAATTTTAATCCACAGTGTTGTTACTTAGATTCTAGTATCAATATTACCCCCATATATTGAGCTAGTCCTTATATTGACTCCTATTCAATTTTCTGACATCAGGTAACTAAACCCATTCTAGAGTTATGAGCAGATGAAGGTGGAGATGCGATTGCCTGTTGCCAGTGCTACTTGTAGTTTGTGATGCTTAGCTGGATTTGTAGAGGAATTTTCAGTTGTATCAAGTTATCTTATGCCTCATGTGTCCGTTCATTTCTGAAGACGATATTTTTCTTATAGCAATGTTCATCGCACAGCTTGTTTCGCTGCCATATTTCTCGGACTGCACAATCAAAATCAAGATATGAGCGCTGTTTTTTTACTGAAAAGATATGAGTACAGATTCATTAGCCAAAACTAAATGAATCTTTTGAGATGATTTTGTGTACATGTTGATGACACACTGTTGAATGCTGCAATTATGGAAACATTTGATGAAAAAAATATCATCTTATTGCAAGGACCTACAATACGGTTGAATTCCCATATCATCTTATTGCAAGGACCTAGAATACGGTTGAATTCTCATATCATCTTATTGCAAGGACCTACAATGCGGTTGAATTCCCATACGTTGTATCTTCCCTTGGGAACATTCAGAGTAATATGAATTATTTATGTTTAAAAAACAAAACATTATTATTACGGTATAATTACTTTAAAGTATGTCAATAAATAAAACATATAACAACTCAGGGGCAAAATAATACATTGCTATCAAATTTCATCATTCCTGAATCTGGATCCGCTCTGCAAGCTAAACAGGTGCAGGTACTCCATAATGGAGCAGCAACTCCACTCTAGATCTGATTCTAAATGGATTCCGTAGAGTGGAGCTAATTTTTAGGGAGTGGAGTAGTCCCAAACAGACCCTTAGATGACCTCTATTTAAAAAAAGTTATTATCAATTGTGAAAAAAACTGATATAAGATATGAAACAAACTGCTATGAATAAGTTATAAAAAATTACAAAGTTATTTGACTGAAATATCTATAAATCTAAGATAAAACGATTTCATAAAACTTAACAACAATAAACAACGATTCCATACATCAATTAACATCGAATATAATAAACTCATGCAGACTAACAAGATGATAGAACAATGAAGTTGTAGAATTTAAGATAAACAACTTTCACTTTATATTGATAGAAAGCTACTGCGTTTAGAAAAACTGATTTCATCCCATACTTGTTTAGACTGATAAGAAAGTTACAAAAACCGAAACAAATACGCCCTAACTAGGCTTCGGTGGTGCCCTGCTTTTTCCCAGTTGCTCCATTCGTTTGCCTCCCCAGATTCCTTTGCTAGAACATGGCGAGAGAGATACAGGAGAAGAAACTGGCATCCATAGCTTTAGACCTTTAGTTCACTGTTGTGATATCCAAATTAGATTAGATTCCGGAAAGTTGCATGAGAATATAATAAATGTTATGCTCCTCTCAGTACAGGCCCAACAAAAAAGGTTTTCTCCGGTTATCCATGGGAGCTCCACGCATGTTTGTATTATAGAGGAAAAAATCCATAAGTTACATAGCTAGGATAGCTCTGTCCCTTCACCAATCATCAGTCACCCGAAATAAACCAAGAAGAGTTTCAAATCGCAGGAACCAAAACCATCCAGTAGCCTCGACGACCAAAATAACCAAGAAAATTACTTGCTGGTGAAAGTAGCTTCTGCACCTCTCCACCGCTGACATTCCCCCTTGATTTCTTTCGTGAGTGGCGTGTGGGTCTTGCAGGAGCAGATAAGTTCCTCAGGATCGCTCTGACCTCATGCGGCCACATCACTCTGCTGAGCGCATTACCACCAACTCTGCTATTTGTTAAGAAATCATGCATAGCAATATGGTGCTCTAAAAAAGATGCTGCTGGGAGTAGTGGTGCCCTAGTAATCTAGTATGCACTTGTTTTGGACGGAGAGTGAATAAGATGACACATTTCTTGTTCTTTCAAAGCATTCTAACCTGCTTACCATGCTGCTTCAGAAATCTGCAATTTGCCAATCGAGGGCAACAGTGATGGCAGAGGAGCTTGAAAACGATCAGGGAAGCAGCTTTTCTTCCAGATCTGCATCTGAAGCAAAAATAGACTGGGAATTCATCGGTGATTTGAGATAGTAGACAGTAGAATTCTTCGTCAAATCTATACTAGAAATATTAAAAAACAATAGGCTCGATAATAAAAGCACAAGAGCGTAATACAATATTAAACACATGAAATAATCAAACAACATATAAC
Organism: Zizania latifolia; assembly: GCA_000418225.1. Taxonomy (NCBI): domain Eukaryota; kingdom Viridiplantae; phylum Streptophyta; class Magnoliopsida; order Poales; family Poaceae; genus Zizania; species Zizania latifolia. Next base: position 153,973 of record KE372734.1, on the reverse strand, counting down.
ATGGTGCAACTAGAATCTTAGGGTTCACCAAGTTGATGCTGATCAAGGAAGGTAGGTATACCTATAAATCACGCGCGGAAATCCTCCCTGATTTGCTAGAAGAATGTAAGTGTTGTTGCCTATTTAGAAGTACAGATAATTATGGCAATCAGACCTGTTCATTCAATGGCGATATTATTTCTCATGAACACAAGGCCGCAAGGATGCCTCATATAGATCATGATCCTAATTAAGCAAACACTATACTCAAATTCAAGTTTGTAGAAGAGTGTTGGTATCAATTGCTCAACTTATTGTTCATTTTTCTCTCCTAACAGCCGAACAATAAGAATCTTGCAACAAATGTAAGGTGACGAATTATCCAACACTCCAGGTTACTTTTTTTTTACAAAAAATCATGAGTTGCCTTACCTGCCCAACAACAAGAGAAGCTCCACTGAGAGTGGATGTGTTGAGGTATTGATCACGAACCCATGAAAGGAACTTCCACTGAAATCACATTTTGGCTAGGCGGCTTTCTGTAAATAGTATCATTTCTTATCTTCCTCCTAAGAGAATCAACTTCATGCCAAAGGTTTTGATTGGCATAAATATTGGACAGAACTACAGAAGCACATTAGCAACTCCTTTATATGAGCAAACAGACTCAATCCTCTTGATCACTAGCTCCCCAATATCCAATTCATTATTGATATTGCAAGCACTCAATAGACAATAATGCACCAAGAATTGCCAGATTTGGCTCAAAAGCCATACTGTTGACAAACTGATAAGCAAGTGCAATTAAGCCCTGCCCTGCTGAAAAGATCCACCATGCAACCATAGTGCTTGATATCAGGGATGACCTTGTACGCACTCTCCATGGAATTGAAGATAGATTATAGATATCCCCTCATCCACCAATCCAGCACAGCTACAGGCAGACAGAACCACCACCAACGTAATTGAATCTGGCAGTACTCCCGCCTCTCGCATGCTCAAGAACAATGCAACCACTTCTTTGCCATGGCCATGAGAAGCCAACCCTGAAATCAAGGTTGTCCATGAATGCAGGTCCTTCTGAGGCATCAGACCAAACAAGCCATGAGCAAACTCAATGCCACCACACTTCCATACATATCAATCAATGCATTCGTCACGATCAACTCTCCTCCCAACCCCACCTTCTCCACATACCGATGCAACCCCTTGGCATGCTCCAGGGAGCCCAATCCAGCACACGCAGAAGCTAAGGGACAACACCGTTGCCACATTAGGCCTAACAGCCTCCTCGCAGCCTATCATCTCCTGACATGCCTCGACACCTCGAAGGAACATTCCAAGTAACCCGACACCATGCCCGTCCATGCAACCACATCCTTCTCCTGCATTTCATCGAACACCCTGCGAGCAGCAGCCACCAACCCACACGTAAAGTAAGCGTTCATCAGGGCCGTCTGCGTGAAGAGGTGGGAACTGTAATCAAGACGGAGGCTTTGCCCGTGCAGCGATTGGCAGAGAAGACGATCACTGGAAGAACATGCATGGATCAAGAACGGAAGACGGGAAGAGTGTAGCGATCCGGTGGAACGCCTCGGTGGCGCGTTTGGTCGAACAGGCAGAGGGCGAGGCGAGGCGAGGCGAGGAGGCGAGACGCGTATGAGGGAGTTGAACGAGAAGGGCGAGAGGGAGGAGGAGGGGAGGTGGGACAGTAGTAGAAGGGAGAACGGGAGGGAGAGGCGCGAGGAAGCGAGGAGGCGACGAATGGGTTGCGGCCGAGGCCGGAGACCAGGCAATGGGAGAGAACGGGAGGAGCACGCGGAGGGAAGAGGCGGGGAGGAGGAGCGGGACGAGGCGGCGGTGGCAGCGGAAGAGGGCGTTGTCCGCCGCCCACGCCGGAAGGGGCGGGAAATGCGGCCGCGGCGGCGCCACGAAAACTGCAAGCGCATTGTGCGCCACCGCGCGTGGAGAAGCAAATACGTCTTTCACACAGGAAGGCGTATTAAGAATTTTTTTCAATATAAGCATTACGTAATTGCCCAGATTTAACAATTCCAGCGGCCTGCTTAATTCACACATGCTAAACCTAAGGCGTAGTGCAATTATTCAAGGTAATTAGTAAACTAAATAGCTTAATTAAGCATTACACAACTTGGTCATCAAACCAAACACTAAAAAAATCCAAGCTTTTCACTGTTCATACCAAAGAAGTCGCATGTTGTCTCGTTGTAGAATCCTTCCGTTTCATAGACGGCGCCATGGCCATGGCCGTCGTCAAGGATGTAGCCATAGCCGGCGCATGGGTCACTGTAGCTAAAGCCATCGTTGAAATGTGGAGGAAGAGATGGCAGCGTCATCATCGGCGAGAAAGGCAACGCCGGTGGCGCATGGTGGCCAATGTTGCGGCCGACGAACGTCATTGTGGCATCCGTAATGGCTTCATGGTGGCTGCCGGCGCCGCAGTCAGATGCGAACGGGCCGGCGTCGAGGTAGTGGATGAGGTTGCCGGCGGCGCCCGTGCATTGCAATATGGTTTGCTCGGCGATGATCTCGTGGGCGCTCTCCGATGCCTCCGCCCGGACCCTCACCAGCGCGGCGAACATGGCCTGGAGGTCCGGCAGCTTCGCGCGCCGCACGGCGGCGTCGGTCCAGACGCCCGCCTCACGCACCGCCTGGTCGAGTGCGTGCCTCCTGCGCGCCTCCGCCTCGAGGGCCTCCTTGAGGTGCTCCTCCCCGCGGTTGAACTCGTACACGACCGCCGGCTGCGTCACGGATACCACCGCCGCCGGCGTCGCCGCCCCGACGGCGGAGCGGTCAAGGAAGCGGTCGGCGACGGCGTGCACGGAGGGGTGTCCGAACGAGTGCGGCCTCCCGGCGGGGGAGAAGAAGACGACGGCGACGTGCGCCCCGCAGAGCACGGCGAGCTCGTTGGCCTTCTTGAAGACGCCCTCCCGGCGCTTGGAGAAGCACACCTGCCGCGCGTCCTTGTCCTCGATGAGCTTCATCTCGATCTTCTGCCGCCCCCGCGTCTTCTTCCTCCTCCTCGCCTCGCCGCCCATCTCCGCCGCCTTCGTCGTCATGGCCGACGACGAACTGTACGTCTCTCCTCGTGTCAAGTAGAATGTATGGTTTATATAGAAGAGACGCATGCAAGGAAAGGATATTGACGTTGTGGATTTTGTGACTGATTGATGCATGGCTGAGTACAATTTGTGAAGCCGGCCGGATTGGCACGGTCGGTTTCCATGTTTGTCACACGAAATCAAACCTTGGTTCAACGGTCCCTTGCCGTCGCCGGTGGCACGACGACGACGGTCACCGGACTTAATCAGATGTATCCGTATCA
>KE372734.1:122174-149878 GCA_000418225.1 Zizania latifolia | reverse complement strand
CGACCGGAGGGAGCGGGCGACGATCCTCGAGTCCCTGAGCCGCGCGAGCGCGCCGGGGCGGAGGAACCTGTGCAGGCGCTCCTCCTCGCGCGGCGCGGAGAGGAGGAGGCGGCGGTCCATCGGCGCAGGAGGCAGCGGGAGGAGAGGGACGGACTCGGTCGGCCTCTCCCTCTCGCCGGCGGAGGAGGCTACGCAGCGGAGGCGTGGAATTGCGTGGGTGAGATTCGCGGGGGACGGGTAGGAGATATTATAAGGAGGCAGCCGAGTGAGCAGTGGAGGGAAACTATGGCGGGAACGAAATGGGAGGGAAACTGGAAAAGGGAGACGAAACGTGTAGCGCCACTACGCGCACAGCGCGTTCGTACACGCAGATGCACATCATCACTGACATGTGGGCCCGTAGTCACAAGCTTGTATGAAATGTTTGTTGGTTTGCAGTTAGCACTATATTCAGCTGAAAACTCAAAGTACTTTCCCCTAGTAGAAATTCAGAATACTCGGAGCTTCTTTCGAAATTTTATATAGTTTTTATACGAATCAAACTAAATACTCTGAAATTCCAATGAAATTATTCAATTCCAAATGAATCAAGAGCAGAGCCAAAAACATATCATGCCTAAAGCTAATCCAATTATTTTTAACTGACCATTCACATTTTCAGATATTTTTATATAGCAATAAGAAGCTAACAGTAAGCTCAAGCCCCTAAAAGGAACCCTCAGTTAACAAAAATTATCCAGCAGCAAAAATGCCATGGAGTAAGTCTGAATCGTTATTCTCAGCACAATGGCAAAGCAAAGTTTTATTTTGGACATACATCATGGCAGCCACACAGTACAGGAGATCGATACAAAATGGCCACCTCAAAAACATTTTACACCTCCAAAGAATGCATTCTCAGCACGTATACCCTTCTTCACCGCCACCGGCAGACAGACGCTACGTAAAATTGTGGTCCGCTTCGTCGGTGTCATCCAGTCACAGAACCAATCATCATCAGTCACCACAGCTACACCTACACAAGATTTACATACAAAACCACAGACCGTGGGCAATGTACAACACGCACAGTGGGGGGCTACCTGGAGCACACCTACAGCTCCTCTGTGTTTGCACTTCTGTTTTCGCCGTCGCAGGTGCTCCGGTCACACATTAGAAAGTGGCGTTCCACAGCGCACTCTCGCCTTCAGCGCACTTATTGTGCACTTCCCATATCCTCCCCTCCGAGTTGCATATGCCGCTGCATCTCCAGTCGAATGACGCTGCGCAGGTGTTCCCTGCCTGAGCTTTCCATTCGCAATCTGTGATCCATGACATGAAAATGTGACTCGGTGCAAATGTTTACGCTCTTCGTTTCGTTGATGTCGCTAGGTTTCAAAGGAAGCTTGAGATAGCCAAAGCAGGATGAGCAGTCTAGATGAAGTTGTGTAAGGTAAGAAGTACGGAGCTCACCAGGCGGAGTACCACAACAAAGTCTCCGGTCGTCGATATGCTCAGCATCTAGTCCAATGAACCAAGATCCTAGCGAAACATCCTCGTTTATATACTTGTGCAGGACATGCCTAGCATGATCGGATTAGCGGAAACAAAGTTAGCTTTTACAATTATATGAGCTCAAGGTGGCATTCACGTCTGGGTAAAGATGAAAACTGATGTTATCTCACCTGTTTATAGATATGTAGGTTGCCAGATCTTTTGAAATAGCATACAATTGACCAGTAGCATGTCGAAAATACTTGTTTCCTGGTTCGCCAAATTTCCAATACTCTGGTTCATAGTATCTCACACCCCTGGAGAAAAGTGTTATCAAACCTTAACACGTTTTGAGGAGAAATACAGAGAAATCCATCGCCACAAGCAACGGACATAGAAGTACTAGTATTGTTAGAAACAACAGTTAAGACCATGTGATACACTTACTTTTCAGATAAAACTGGTCCAGATTTCATGCATCCAATATATACTCTGGGCTTCAAAGCATGTTTGGATAAAATCTGTCCAAGTGTTGCTGCAAAGGAAAAACATAGAGGTTACAAAGAATCCACTGTCTAAAGCAGTGATTGACCTTTTGCATGCAATGAAGAAAATGTGTATCGATGACACTAGCTGTATGTTCTATTATGAACTATTTGAGGCCTTGGTTAATGCTTCTACACATGCAGAAGGGACACTGAAGATGACCATCAATGAGTCAATGAGGAGCTTTGAATACAGACATGACAGCGGCACACACATATGACCACTTTCCTCCCATCTTAAGATCACTAAAATGTTCCCAAAAAAGATCAATGAAAAGGGCATGAAGAATATGGATATTTACCTATGTTTACATGCACATCATCATCAACCTTCACATAAAATGCTGCATCCCATAATGAAACAGCTGTAGCAAAGTATGTTTTGGTTTTGCCAGATAGAGCAAGGTATCCTTCAACATGATCCTGAATAAAGTTACAAACCACAGTAAATAAGGGGGCAGAATAGCATTCACAGTTAAACTAGAAATTGTCACATCATAATTGTGTGTAATATTAATATGCAATTAAGCAAGTGCTTGTCTTACTATCCTCATGAAGTCACCATGTTTTCTGTCCTCTGCTTCAATTGCTCTATCAACAATTCCACCTGATATAGCACTGCAAAACATGAGAGTGAGTTCTGCTTGTGCTGTCGATAACAGATACCAAAATTAAGAACAAGGAACCATGACTATTATGAAAGGCAATAAATGCTTTGTACCTGTGGCCAATGACGAACCGAATGATGATCCCCTTCTCTTCTTCAAGTTTCTTCCTTTTATCACCTGTTTTTTACTCTGTTATTAGTTAATCATGTAGTGCCAACAGAAGGACTGTTCCTTTTCTATTTTGCAAGGGAATAAAAGGACTGTTCTTAGTCAAATGTAATTTCTAGATATTAATGCCAACAACCTTGAGGCATCCAGGTGTAACGTATGGAATCTCTTCTCTTTCGACTGCTAAAGGCAGTATTGATGCCTATCACCATAAGGTACTTTCGCCTCCCAATCGACTCAGAAATTTTGAACTCTTCTGCAACTGGGGAACCATTGAGCAAGGATTCTTGCAGAGATCTTGCAGCTGAGAGTTCTGTCTCCAAGCTTGCTATTGTCTTATCTAGTGTTCTGCATCGAAAACATTTGAAAATGCCAATCAGAACTAAAAAAATTGAAATTTTCAACAAGTGAACATATATTCTCAACAAAGACTAGGTCAGTACATACTGTACATCATGATGAGTATTTTGAACCGGCATCATATCTTTGTAATCTTGTTGTTGGACCTGGTAACACATGATAATCAGCACAAGATATTAACAATGACTCTGTACACGGCATTAGAATAGAAAGCGGGGATCATATTGTATAAAAACTAAATTCTTGCAATGAATTGAACTATAAATACATCGCTGTATGAATTTACATTTTACAGAGATTAACAAGGGAGGAAATGCACTACCTTTTTAGGTCCACACTCCCCAGCAACTAGCGCGTTGCCTTCCTCTCCATTTCCATTTGGCCGAGCAATCTCAGTTGCCTCAGGCAGTGTCCACATTCTGCAACAAATGATGGGGATAGCGTAAGAACTTTTGGTAAACTACTAAACTCAATCAACATAGCATCACAATGGGAAAAAACACTAGCTGAATTTGCGGAAATTGGAGCTGCAGAGTGGACTACTAAAACTCAATTTCGATGTGGAGACATCAGCTAGCAGTTACTCGTGTAAGAAATTATGTGCAGATTCCGCGCAGGATCATTTGCAGAAGGCCCCAGTTGGTTAACAAAATGGTGTAACGCAGCAACCCACTAATGAATTCGAAATTCACATGGACTTAGCACTCCAATTCGATGGAATAAACGAAATTGGATAACCAAACAGTAAACACCCATGAAAGGCAGAACAGGGTATCAATTCCACCCCCAAATTAAAGGACACGAATTTATGGGCAAGCAGCAATCCAGACTCCATATCAAACCCGCTCGGATGCAGAGGAGAGTCAAATGGCACAGATCTTGAGATAGGCGCGTAGCTCAGATCAGCACCGACGGAGCGGAGCTCGAAGCCTCGAATTGAAGAAGTTCCAGAGCAGGAAGAAAGAGACCAAGAAGCAAGAACTGGATGGAGCAGCTGATTACCTGTTGGTGAAGAGCAGCCCGAGGCAGAAGCTCCCGAGGCAAAGCAGCACGGCCCACCTCCTCGACACCCCTCCATCCCCTCCGCCGCCGCTGCCTCTTCTCCAGCTCATGGCCGCCGCTATCTTCTTCCTCGTCAGAATCTGATGCACCTCCCAGACCCAGAGTCCATGGACAGATCACGGGTGAGAGGTCGTTCTTGACTTGATGGCCTCGATGGGCGAGGCGAGGTGAACCGTGAGCCTGGCTTTGCAGCAGCTCAGCTCAGCTCTACTCTACTCCTCTACCTCCGCAGCAGCTCAGAGCTCACCATGTGGCGACCATGTGGGCGTGGGTCGTGGAGGAGACGCCACGCGAGTAGCATACATACCACGGCTTTTTCCCACCAAAAACACGCCAATTTTGCCAAGCCGCATTAAACAAAGTACGAGCTCCAGGCAATTAACCCAGCAGCAGCAACTGCAGCTTCAACTGCAACTGCAAGCAGTAACGCACACATGAAGAGTACACTACTGCTGCTCTACTCCAGGAGTCAGTCCAGTGTCCAGGCAGGAGGAAGAAGGGAGGAGGCAGGTGAAACGAACGCATCATCGGCTTCTCCGTCGGTTACCAGAGTGGAGTACCAGTGTTGCGTTGGTGCGGCGTCGCTGTCGTGGGGGGTGGTCCACCGCGTGAAGCTCTCTCCTGGCCGTGCGTGCGTCGGTCCCGCCGGTGCCGTGCGCGGTGCGCCGTGCCAGGAACCAACGCGTGCCCCAGTCGGTTGCTCCTCCATTAACATAAAGTCATAAATTAAATTAGTTTTGAAATAAAAAGATCATTATTATTAATTAAAAAATATTATTGTAAGTGATAGACACGGATAAGTAAGGTGTGCCTTAATGAACAAAATTTCTTCATTTGTGAATCGGAGGTAGGTAAGAAATTAGAAATAATATTTTATAATGTTAAAGAGATATAAGTAAAATCTTTTTAGGATGGAAGAGTATTTTGTATTTGCTCCGTCCCATGCCGATTTTATTTTTAACAATTTTTAGGATATTTTTAGAGAGATGACGATTTTGTGAAACAATTAGCGAAAAATATAAAGAAGTTGATGTTTTCTATTTATTTTCTAGATATTAGTTTAGTTTTAGATTTTGTAGCTACTGAGTTCTGTAATCTAAGAAAAATATAGACCGTTTAGGAAGCTGGTGATTCTGAAGTAGTTATAGCTGCCAGAGCGTAGAAACTCCCAAACAAGTGTCTTAAATAGATTCATAATGTTGATAAATAACTTAGATGTTTTTCATTAATTATGTTTGCTCTAATTTTCGGTGTTGAGTGGGTAATGTCACTCGGTTAGACGAAATTTATTAACTGTGCATGCATTGATTGAAATAAGCAAGCTAAAATTATGTTTTTGTGAGCCAATTTTGAATATTTAAAATATATGTATTTGTGAGACAGCGAGTAGCAATTTTAATCACCTAACTAACGTGGAACGTGGGGTCTCAGGCGTTCAGCTGAACGCAAGCAGCCAAACTGTTTATTGGAGAGAAATCAAGTTGCTATCAAGCACTTTAAACCATTACCGAAAGTATACTAATAAAATATTAGATTAAAAGAGCAGACAAACAATAAAAAAATAGATCTAATTTGTGTACTGTTATATAACAACTTATTATACCATAATATTTAAAAATTGATCTATTATATTTTATATTTTTTGTTTAGGTTTAGAAAGTGATCTTTCATTTTGAGACCTGAGATGGCGACCCCACTAACCCCTTTTGCTGGTCCTGGCCATTGGACCCGGCTCCTCTGACGTTAGAGGGCAATTGAGATCCCAGTCGTTTCATTAGAATTTGATGGTGCGAAACCTGTCTCGGCCATCGCAAAGCCTCACCTCTGACCATTGCGAAGTGAGCCTGACCATCACGAAGCCTCACTCTTGCACCGTCGGATTCTAACTGGATGGTTCGAATCGGACGAATGTCCTTTGAGGATGACTTCTCTGATGTCAAAAGATCTCAAGACTATGAGAGAAAAAGGAAGAACATCATGGAGTCTTGGAGTCTTGATGAATTTCCAATCCATGCCACGTCCGCTCACAAATCGCTTCGCTCTGCTTGTCGATTATGCTTGTTGGCCATCGCCATTTTATCGGGTTTTCATTTCAAATTAAAATTGACTTGACCATTGAAACCAATTTCTCTCCAAACCGCTAACAGGTAAGCTGTCTTTGATTGTCAAATTGACAATTAGAAGGCGTTTGTTATCAAATGTTTCCATAATACACACTAGTCTACAAGAGATGAAGATAATAAGTCTTTTCTCAGGAATAATGACCTGGCACCATAAAGATTGTCGGCACTATTATATATCTCTTTTATCATTTGTATCTTTTGTTTTTCTAAATTTTGACACGAAAGCTTGGTGAGAGCAAATGAGTCTCCTAACAAGGAAGAACTATGTGAAGATGCCTGCTAATTAACGAAGCTTGTAAGAAACTGAAGAATTATGTTTTTCAGCTAATATATTATAGGAAAAAGTACACTTACCCTATATTATAGCCAGAATTTAGATAACCCCTTGAACAGTTTTTTATTTAACCCTCTATTTTTTGAAACGGTTCACTTTTACTTGCTGACTGTATCTAGTTTTGTTGACATGACCGATAATAATCCGGTTTTACGCTTACTGGACACTACACGTGGCGCCAACTGACGGGTTCCACGTGGCAGCGAAACAGAGTCGATTGCGAAATAGAGCGGGCGGGATGCGTTGGCGGGCACATGACGGCGGTGGGCACACGGCGGGCGGTGTGGGCGTGGCCGCGCGGTGAGAGGCCGGTGGTGGCGCGACGAAAGGCCAGCAGGCGAGCAGCGGCGGCAAGGGCACGAAGTGTGGCGAGGGCACGGCGAGAGGTCGGAGGAGGCACGGCGGAAGGCATATGGGGGCACGTGGGAGGCCGGTGAAGGCGCGACAAGAGGCCAGTGGAGGCGCGACAGGAGCTCGACAGTGAGGCCGAGGCACGGCGGGAGGCTGGCAGCGAGGCCGAGGCATGGTGCAGGCGTGAGGGGCAGAATGAGGCCCTCAGATTCGAGGGGTGCTGTGGCTATCCAATCATTGTTCATCTCCGCAAGAAGAGCCCAGTCAGCACGCCACGTCACTGTTCAGTCTGCAAAACCAGATTAAAAGGTGAAAAACGAACTGTTTCAGAAAATAAAGGGGTTAAATAAAAAATCATTCATAGAGTTATTTAAACTTTGGCTATAATATAGGATAGTAAAGCGTACATTTTCCTATATTATACTTTATTTCTAGATTATGTGGAAGTTTCATAATCTAAAACCAAACTATCTAACCATCAGTTATTACGAGTCTGGCTTATGGTTTTTTTATGTAAGGGATATTTATTTTATCAAAAGTTGCCTGTATTTGGTAGCGAGAAAATTGGCTATTTGCCACTCTCAAAAGTGGACTTCACAAAAATATCATTCTCAAGATGGGCTTCGTAAAAATGTCATGTGGTTTATTGATTGTTTGGTTTCTATACCATTTCACCCTTTTAAGCTTTTTTAATTAACTTTTCCTATTTTCTACTACAAGAAATGACTTATTTACCCTTGACAAAATTATAATCTCTGTGGCCGGGGGCGCTTGCATACTGATGTATGTGAGAGACTGTAATTTTGCCAGGGATTAAGAGGTCATTTCCTGTGCCAGAAAATAGGATAAGTAAATTAAAAAAACTTAAAAAGGTGAAATGGCATAGAAATCAAACAATTAAAGAATTGCATGGTATTTTTACGAAGCCCACTGTTGAGATTTATGAAGCTCACTGTTGAGAGTGGCAAATAGACAATTTTCTGGTTTGTAGCAGTTTTAATCGCATAACGTGGAGCATGGGGTTTCAGGCGTTCAGCGGAACCCTAGACTGTTCAAAAAATAAATTGATATGGAGCACCGTACCACACTGCCCCTTATCACGAAGAAACAGTGCGAGTCTCACATGTATGGTGTTGGTTTTGGTCCGTCTCACCGGCGGACGGTAAACAGTTTATATTTTGCTAAATTAGACCAGAATATTTAATGATTTATCACTTTTAATTTATGTTATTTGATTATTTGTTATTTTGGTTTACAGTTATAGACTCAGATAGTCCCACATGTCATTTATACAAGTGACAAATAATCAAATAGTACAAATTTTTTAGTAACAAATTCTCCAATCTCCAGTTAGACAGGGTACTATAGTAATCGAACAGAGATAAACTCAATAAAAAGGTTGTGTTTCTACCTTAAATAGAGAGGTGAGGTGACGGTAAGGGTGTCGGGGATATGACCCTGATATACTTTCTGAGAGCATTTAAGGTGATCAGACGGAGCATGGGGTCAGGAAGACAGGGCATTAAAGACGACCTGGAAGAGGTCAGACCAGCGTGTATCCCAGAAACGGTCAGCCATATGGAGGAGTCCTGAGTCCGGTAGCCAGAGGGACACCTCGACTGCAAGGACTCGGGAGGCCGGTCAGCCATATAGAGGAGTCCCGAGTCCGGCACCCGGAGGGACACCCCGACTGCAAGGACTCGGGAAGCTAGTTCAACGGTCGGTCCGCGCCATCAATAACAATAAACTCTAGGATGTAACTGTCAAATTAATATAGCGAATAATGCTGTAGTTATCAGCTCACGATCCCTAGCAATTTAACCGTTGTAAAGGGAATTAATAGGACTGTTAAGGCATAAACGGTAACCCCCGATCCCTACGATATTTAAAGGGATCGGGGTACCTCTTATAGGCTAGAGACGCTTACAGATACGTGCAAAAGCTTAAGACCATTTCAGGCTCTTAAGCCCATATTCCAACACACAGGACTAGGGTTATTATCCTTCGGGAGATCTGAACATGTCTAAATTTTTCCGTCTCGTATTCTTAGAGGCAACCATAGAATTCCGAACACAGAGATCCCCTTACACCTAATCAAAACACCTCTGTGGGTAACCCCATCGAGAACTGTCGTACTTACGCAGCGACAAAGGGATAGACGGAGGAGGCAAGGTTAGATCATTCATCATTTGTCAGCTTCTTTATTTCAAACTAAAATTAAGTTCACCATAAAAATCATTTGTCTCCAAATCAATGGCAGATAAGTCGCTGTTAAGCAGGGGACATCTAGAGAAAATAGGATAAGTGTTGAAACTTGGAAATTGTGGTTCAGGTTATGTTTGGGTTTATTTCAAACAATGTTTATAAATGTTCAAGGAACATGTGCGCCTTTTTAATGTGATGAGAAACAAAAACATTGCAAAAACAATTCTAGTCATGGAAACATTTTCAAAACATTGCCAAAACAAATCCAATCATGAGCTGAATCATAATTTCCAAGTTTTCAATAAAGCCTGTTTTTGCCACATATGCCCCCTTTTAAGTAGCAAATTGATGATTCGACGATACTTGATTAAAAACTTGATATCTAACTAGTGGTTTTTAATGATTTGAGAAATATATTTTTTGGCTAATGAACAAACCTTTAAATATCTAGATTTTTTAAAACAGTGGTTCCATTTGCTATGAATCTAACTATCAAAGCAAGATAATGGGGATAAAAGGGAGAATAAGCATATTGACGCAGAGAAGCAGGGTGCAAACTGGAGGATATTTTTTTGCCGAACGTGTGGAACAGATATGATATTGTTGGTGTAATGAATTATTACACAACATGTTTAATAAACCTCGAAGGGCTTAAAATCCAGTCTGAGTGTTTGGGTCCAGGGATAGGCCTCCGAATAGAGTAATACCGTATGTTCAGAAGTATGCGTATTTCTGTTAGGTGAAATAGTATGTGGTCCCCTCCTCAGTAGTAAAGAGAGGGTATGTATAGGCATAATTTGTAGAGAGTAATACGTTATTACCCTCTACTTACAACCGACTATGCCTATAATACACAGTATAAATACACGTAGGGGTAGCGTAGTAAAAGACTAAATATAGTGCTGTAAAGTATACATCTTGTCAGAGGAAACACATACCCCTGGTATTGTGGTTCAGCCTCCGAAGCGATTTTAGGCCTTCAAGTTGGTATCGCCGAAGGCTTCGGAAATCTTGACTTCGAGCGCCTTCGAGTGCTTCATAGAACTTCGATGCCTTCGAAGGCATGTAGACCGAAGGCTTCAGGCTCCGAAGGGTCGTTTAAGCCAGTAATTAATCATTAATAATACCTTGAGTACGGTGGAAAGTAATTTCCCCATCAGTAGCCATTCACATTTATCTCTTCATTCGAAGGGGTGGATGTGCTTCGAATTTCAGCCATACTCCGAATTCTGACTCCTCGGTTGCCAACATGCGAATCGTAGGCCCTACATACAATGGTAATGAAAAAGCATTTAATGCGCCTGCAAGCTCGATAAGATGCGTGCTCGAGAGCCCAAACAACGCCAACAAAGGTCATATCCCCGAAGCCAAACCATCGTGACACTGTTTCAAGGTAATTGTTTTTACTGCGGCCCCACATGTCGGTGACTGCGCGAGGTCGAAACACGGTCAAAAAATTTTGTACTAGGGGTTGCGCTCGACAGTTTCACCGCCTATATAAGCCCTCTTGCGCCTACAGTTCATTTTTACGTTTCAAGCTTACAGCCCTTAGCCTTTAGTTCTCTAGCGTTCTTAGCCACCTCAGTCCACGCACTTCGGTGCTCGCAGCCACCTCGAGCGAAGCCCTTCATCAATCACTCGAGATGATGAAGAAAACTTCATCGAAGCCTAGCCTCCACGCCGTAGCGGCATCTTTGTCGGTCGAAGTACAGGCGGTGGCTGCAGCCGCGGCGAAGGCTCCCATGACTACCTCGAAGTCACAAAAGGTGAAGGATCTGTGGTCTCCATCGAAGAGAAATCAGGAGCAGACATTCGAGCTGATGGAGACCACATCAACAGCGGACTCCATGAATAGGGCCTACAAGGACAGGGTCGAGTCGCCCTGCGAGGCATGCTTACCGGAGGGCGAGGTAGTTCTTGTGCCTCGGGACAACAAGACGATCGTCTTCGAAGCTTTCTTCGAGGGCAGGCTCAGGCTCCCTGCCTCACGACTGCTAGGGGAGGTGCTGCAAATGTTTCACCTCGAGCTCCCCCAACTATCGCCGAACGTAGTGGCAAGATTGGCTGTCTTCGAGTGGGCGATGAGGGCCAAAGGGTGTGAAGGCCGGGCTGACGTCTTCACTGCCCTCCATGAAGCCAATTGCCAACCAAAGCGTTAGCCTTAGGAAGACAAGTCCGTGAAGCTTCTGGGTTTTGGGAGCGTAAACTTCCAACTCCGAGAGGCGTACTTGAACATCTTTCCTGCGAAGGCCTCGAACGAGAGGTGGTACTCGAAATTGGAGCAGAAGTGGTTCTACGTATCCGTGGGTGACGATGTCTACCTCCGCTCCACCAACGCCCCCATTGCGTACCATCACCACGCTGAGGGGGTTCCGAGCAGGCCAACGCTGGAGTCCCGCCTCTAGCTCTTGAAGCTAATCGCAGCTCGAATGAGCATGCAGGACCTAGAAGAGGAATTCATCCTGCTAAGGATTCCTCCGCTCAAGGTGGAGTGGCCGATCGAATTTAGGGACTCCGCTGACGGGGAGCCGAAGTCTCTAGCTTTGGAGGACATCTGTAAGTCAAATGAACCACAAACGACCTCTTCTTCTCACAATTTTGGGCTTCGGTTGCTAATAACTTATTTCTTCATAGTGGCTTGAGTCAAGCTCACCCCTTCGCAAGTGACGAAGGTGGTTGAATGAGTCGTCAGACCCCCACTGCTGCTGAGCAGTCGAAGTGCCTCACACTTGTCGGGAAGTGGGAGCGCTTCAACCGAGTGTGGGACAAGCAAGGTGCTACCCCACCCAAACTATTGGGCTTGACTTTGGGCGGTGGGGCTTCAAATAGGAAGCGGTTGATAGACGATGCGGAAGCCTCTCCACGAGCTTCGAGGCAACAGCGTGAGTCATCACCTACTTCGAGGCAGATGACAGACATTTCAGCCAAAGAGGCGGCTGAAGCGATGACGGAGGATCAGGGGCCGAGCGAGGCAGCGCCCGTGATATCAAACCATCAGCCCTTGACTCCGAGAAGGGACTGATCGGTCGATGATGCAGACGCATCGTCGAGGGCTAATGTTCCGGAGGTCACTTTGGTGGATGTGGAGGCCATATTCTAGATTCTAGCCAACTTTTTGCCCTCCACTTTCGCCTTTCCTCGAGGGTAAGCCCTCTTTCGCCTTGTTCTTTGGGGTATTTTTTCGAAGTACCTCCTATATGTAACTCATGCATGCTTGCCATTTCCAGACTTCATTGCCGCTGATGATGCACAACATCGAGGTGACGATGACGAGGTCGAAGATGAAAGTGCGAAGAATGACTCCGATGGAGAACGCACGAAGAGCGACTCCGAGGATGGGCCTTCGGAAAATGACTCCAAAGATGATGGAGATGATGGCGGGGATGGCCACGATGGCGCCCCGCTCCCCGTGACTCAGGCCGGGGACTCGGATGGTTCGGACCGGAGGGTTCCTTTCCTTCGGGCTTATCTCCCTCTAGGAGGGGCGCTGGACGCGCTCCTGAAGCCCTTCGTGTAGGCACACCAGGACATCACTTTTAGTGAACTGGTGTCTGCTGCCACGGGGAATCATCACAGGGACCTATCTTTGTCTGCTGAGGGAGCTTTGGCTCAGGTAAAGCGTGCTTCGAACATGCCGTTTCTTTTCCCTTAGCCTATTTCCTAATTTTTGCTTGCTTTTTTCGAAGGTGCTTGTCCTGATGAGGGCCTCATCAAGGGCACTCGACCGACATGAGGCTAACGTCGAGCGCACCGAACAGGACCTCCGGCAGCGTGATTCTAAGGTCGAAAGGTGATCCACCGAGCTGGAGGAGATGTTACGCCAGGAGCGCGAGACTGGCGGCAGGCAGAGGCTGAAGCCCAAAGGCGCCTGGAGTCAGAGGCCACTATGAATGCTGAGATTGAAGGCCTTAAGGCTGAGAAGACGAAGCTTGAAGGCGAGCGCTTAGAGGCCGTAGCTACGCTTGATGGGACTATCGAGAAGCTTCGAGGATCGATGGCCTGTTTGGGAGCTGCAAGCTAGGCTCTGAATTTTGGGACGGCCGATCCTTTGACCCTTCGGACAAAGTACCTTGAGCAGGCAGCCTCCGTCCTGGAGAACTCTATGGGTGGCTTCGTGGAGACCTCGAGGAGGGTAGTGACTCAAAGCGTCCTGCAAGCCCTCCACGACTCCGGCTGCAACCATCTTCGGCGGCTTACCTCGATGCAAGACTTCCGCTTCGGAGGGCCAAGGATGTTTTCTCTAGCGGCGGAGGTAGGTCTAGCGTGGAGGGCTCTCCAAGGCATGTGGAGAGATCAAGGATGGTCTGGTTCGCAGGAGCTTATTGACGAGGGCCGCCGTCGGGCTCAGTTGCGTTCTTTGCTAGCTCCACAAGCGCCGTCGCCTCCTACGCCTACACGCCCCGAGGTGTAGATTCTAGGCCTTCGTAACTGCTTTGATACAAATATAATTGGCCTTGAAACCTTTAATGAAAATGAAAGTATTTCATACTTGTGCTCAGGATCGTATTGTGAATTCTAAGGACGAGGTCGACGTGCTTGAAGCCACTGAAGCCCTTCGCAATGAATGGGTAGTTTTTGAAATAGCTAGGTCCGAAGGTCATACTCGTTTTAAACTCTCTCGAGGCCCTAATGACGAAGTACTAGCTGAAGTGGCCTAGGAGCTCTTAGCTTCGATTAAGATGGAGCCTACTCAGAGCTCATTGTCCTCATTAGATTTAACTGGTTTTGACAGAGCAGGATCTGAACCCGAAGGGGGTCAGCCTCCTCGGCAGCCGGATGGGGCTGCTATAGAAGAATTGGATTTCTCTATTTTTGATTCTCAGCCTCAAACACTTCGTTCATGGGCCAACCTTCAAGAAGAGAGGAGGACCAATAAATCCTCGAAGCGAGGTGGTTCAAGGCATAGGCTAAGCCCTTCGAGCCTAGGTGGCCGAGGTAGTGATGGTGGCTCTGGGAGTGGTTCGGAGCCTACGAGGGGCCGTGGCCGAGCTTGGGGTATGCATTTTTTGCTAGGTCTTGACACAGCTTATAATTGATTCTATTGTATTCGGAGTACAGTTATTGAGTTACTTGTACTTTGTAACATTGAGACTTAGTAAAGTTTGTCACAATTTCTTTGTATTCGAAGCATACTGGATGCTAGTGTAAATCGGAGCATAGCTCGAGAGCATGCATTCTTAATGCTCCCCTTGCTCGTGGCGGGTGCGAATTTGCGTACGTGCTGCGAGTAATCTGCATGCGTTAGTGCTATATTTCATTTTTTGCGAAGTGTGCTTATTTTTGAAGATGTACTTCGAGCATGTGTCCAAAAATTTTCAGGACTTTAGGTTGCTTGGGACCGTTGGGTATGCCTCGAGTTACTCGCTCAGAGGCCACACACCTTTTTTTATACCACTTTGGTCCTAGAGACGCTGTGAAGTGATAATGGTGGAGCAGGTCACACCAAAAAAAATTTAGGGTCCGCGAGGTACCCGAAGTCAGTGCCGTTAGCCTTACTCGAAGGAGCTACCTTCGAGCATTGAGTTCTGGGCTTCACACCAGAGCACGGTACGCTCATAGGCATGTTAGACTTTATTTGTCTCACACCGAGCCAGTGGCTTCGGGTAGCGGAAATGAGGGCGCATTAGCCGCGACCGTCGAAGCCATATTGTCATGACGATGCGTCCATCGTTACTTCAATAGGTTCGAGGCTGGGCTAACTGTGAACTGTTATCCCCGAGGGATGTATGTTACCTTGTAATGGAGCATGCCTGCGTAAGAGCTTTATTCGAAGATATACACTATGACAAGCCTTGTGCTTGATGTTATGCATAGTATCTTCGAAGGTGCTCCACATACCAAGTGTGTTTTAATTCTTCACCTTCGAGAGTAGCTAGCCTGAAGGACCCTAGCCGATTCAATCGAAGTACCATAAAGGGGCCTTCCCATTTTGTACCCAGCTTGCCCGGTGTGAGGACACTTCGTAGCACGAGGTGTCCTGGTTGAATGATGTTGGGCTTCACCATCGGGTCGTACCATGCCTTCGTTTGTGCTTGGTACTTTGATAGATTAGCAACAGCTCTCAACCTTGTTTCTTCTTGAAGGTCTAGGGACACCGCCCTTTCGGAGCTGTCCTTCGGCAACTGGGTGCAAAGTGATTCTCTATTTAGCTCTGTGGGTGTCATTGCTTCATCTCCAAATAGTAGACGGAAGGATGTAAACCTTGTCAACCTGGTCTGTGTAGTCCGAATGGACCATAGGATTTTTGGCAACTCTTTGGCCCATAAGCCTTTTGCGAGGCCCACTATCTGGCGGTTGAGACCTGATAAGATATTACAGTTGGCTCTTTTAACTGCTCCATTAGACTGCGGATGTCATACTGCCACGAAGAATAATTCGATGCATAGCCCTTCATAGAATTCCTTGAACGGCGTGGAGTCGGACTGAGTGCCATTGTCGATCGTCAACTGTCTGGGTACTCCGAAGTGGCATATTATATTATGCCAAAAGAACTTCTGAATATTGTTTGAAGTTATTGCAATTAATGCTTTGGCTTCCACCTATTTAGAGAAGTACTCAATGGCGATGACTGTGAACTTCAAATTATCCTTCGCTCTTGGGAAAGCTTCGATTAGGTCCATGCCCCAGCGGGCCAGGGGCCATACCAGAGCAATGACCTACGGCAGAGTGAGTGGTAGATGACTGCGTCGTCCCATCCACTGACACCCTTGGCAAGTGTGAACGAAGTCCTCAGCATCTGCGGTTATAGTGGGCCAGTAAAGCCCTTGACGAAGCGTCTTCCCAACAAGAGCTCGAGGCGCTAAATGGCTTCCACATAGCCCTTCGTGAGTTTCTCTGAGTGTGTCTTGGCCTTCGGCTCTAGAGATGCAACGAAGGAGCGGAGCACACACTCCAAATTTGTACAGGTGATCATTTATTATATGATAATTTCTGACCCTGTACTTCATTCTTCGCAATTCAGGGCCTTCGGGAAGGTCCACCTTGTCTTTTATCATTGCTATAATGGGGCTTCGCCAATCATCAGTCTGCACGCACAGCACTTCGGCAACTTCTGGCTTGAGTGCGGATGGTGCTGCTAGTACTTTGTAAAATACTCCGGCTACTGGCTCTTGTCCTCCGACTGCTGCTTTGGCTAAGGCATCGGCCTGCTGATTGTCGGTTCTCGGAATACTCTAAATCGAGATTCCTTTAAAAACTAACTCAGTCTTCCTCACTTCGGTCAGGTATTCAGCTTCTAAACCTGTTTTAAATTCTCCGGAGGTGCCATTCATTGCAATGCACTAATTTACGTGGGGCTGGCTTTGATCCCTCAACTCAAAACTAGATACCTAGTAATTTTTTGGCCTGGGCTCTGAATACGCATTTTTCTGGATTTAGCCGAATTCCAACCCTTCGTAAGCTTTCGAAGGTTTTGGCTAAATCCTTGCTATGTACATTTGTCTTGGCGCTTTTTATTACAATATCATCCATATAGGCTTCAACATTCCTTCCTAGCTGATAGCCCAAGACCTTCGTAATTAATCTAGAGAAGGTAGCCCCGGTATTTCACAGGTCAAAGGGCATACGTACATAACAATATACCCTGAAGGGGTTACAAAACTTGTTTTTTTCTTGGTCCTCCTGCTTGAGCCATACTTGATGATATCATGAGTATGCATCGAGGAAGCTTAACAATTCAGAGCCAGCCATAGAATCCACCAGTTGATCGATGCGAGGCATGGGGTAGGGGTCACGGGGGCATGTTTTATTTAATGAAGTGTAGTCTATATACATACGCCACTTTCCCGTGTTTTTCTTTTTTACAAAAATGGAGTTCGATAGCCACTCCGAATGGCTAACTTCCCGTATGACTCGGGCGCGCAGCAGCTTCTCCACTTCAATCTTGGCGAGGTTCGCTCATTCTGCTAATAGCTTGTGGAGCCCTTGACACACAGGGCGAGCTCGAGGGTTAACTAGCAAGGAGTGCTCAATAAAGCTTCAGTCCACCCCTAGAATGTCTTCATCGATCCACGCGAAGACATCAAGGTTAGACCTGAGGGTCCCCTCGAGCGAAGTTAACTCTTTGGGACTTAAAGCAACTCCGAACTGTAGGGGGTACTCGAGCCCTCCTTCGACGATAGTATGGGTGACCACTTCCCCAACGGGCTTGGGCTTGGCGGCTGGCCCTAAGTGATCTTCTGGGAGTGCACTACTCCCGCTTTGCGCTTGCACGGAGTTCACTTGCCAAGCGTCGAGGGGTGTTGTATGGTAGTATTCGACCCTTCGAGCAACGCTTTGGTCTCCGAACACCGTAAGGACCCCCATTGGGTTGGAATTTTCATACACAAATAATTGTGATGCGCAACCGCTCTGAACTGGTTTAGAGTACCCCTTCCGAGTATTGCATTATAGGCATACGGGGCGTTGACAACATCGAAGATGATTTTTTATGTGCGCGTGAGGTTGCCTTCTCTGAAGGTAACTTCTAGGCCTATCTAGCCTATTGCTTCGAGGGGCACTCCGCTGAACCCCTGTAGAGGCCTTGCCACCGGAAGGAGGTGCTTCCTAGCAATGCACACCTGATCGAAGGCGTGTGCAAAAATAATATCTGTAGAGTTGCCTAATCGACGAGCATGCACCGCACCTCGATGCCCGTGATGTCGGTGGAGATGATGACGGGGTTCGTGTTTGGAAACTTGATGCCAATACATGTTCGGTGGTGAAGGAGATCGGTACATGCGTCCACTCTAGCATTGATGCGGCCGAGGACGAAGTCCCGATATGTCCTACTTCATGGACATACTCACGTCTCTACCGCTTGGATAGGTTTCCAAGTGCTCCACCACAAGATATTTGGAGCACTACTCGCATCTAGGGCCCCGTTACATTTTTGATCTTCAGGGGTGGCATCGTGTGCACCGTCGGGACTCAAGGCTGCGCTTCATTTGGCTCAACACGGGCCACTGCCTAGACTTGCTCTAGGCGGATGGCTTCGGGGACTCGATCTATCATCCCTTGGCCTGTAGTCCGCTCGAGGTAGTGGCCTCGTAGGGCCAAAATGGCCTTGCATGTTTCGGTATTGTGGCTGCGGTTGGCTCCTTGCATGTTGCAGAAGAAATTTTGACCTGAGGTGGAGGGTCTGACTACTAGCCTCGGCCCAGTGCCTCAGCCGTGCCCTTGACCTTGTTGGAACTTGGGGTCTGGGGCCTAGTGGTGTTTGGCACTTTGCTCCAAAAGTGCTTCCTGCTTCTCTTGGACTCAGTGGCCCTGCCATCCACGTAGGCTAGCTTGGGCGGGTCGGAGCTCATGCCTCCGACGCTAGAGCCGGGGCAACGGTAGCATTCCTATGGAGCTGGCCTTCCTTAGAGCGGGCATGCTCCTCAAAATACTTTATTAATTGGGCCATCGAAGAGATCAGCTTTCGGTGCAGCTTATCGAGGAGGCCTGGATGCGTGACACCTTCGCAAGTCGCGTCGACTATAGACGACGTGGAGAGCCCTTTAATCTATGACTTCGTATAAGCGAAGCACTAAAAATATTGCCGAAGGGTTTCTCCGGTCCGCTGCTTCACCTGGAAGTGGCTTCCAGTGGACATGGGTGTAGGGTTACGGATAGGCTACGCTAGCATAAACAAAACTTTTTCTATCCCGTTTAACCTAGGAACCATGCGAGTAATAGGATCAAGGATCGTTACCTCTAGTCGCGAGATGCGCTAGGGCAGCGGAAGAAGAGTTGGGAAGCGCGTCCTCGATCAACTACTCCCAGCTCCATCCAATCGTTGGCGGCGAAGACGATGCAGCCTTGCGATCCTCACGTCGAGATGATTAGCACCGCAGTTGCAGCAGTGCCTCTACGGCATCTATACGTATAGGAACGGGATCACCTTACGCCAGTATGCTAGTACTGCACGTGAAGTTAGGGGAGATACGGCCACAGTAGGTGAGGCCAGGGGAGAGGTGGCGGCTAGGGTTCGGATAGCGGCAAAAGCAATAGCAGCCTTTTCGTCCTAACCTCTCCTCTCCTTATATAGTGCTCTCTCATGGGCCTTTAATCAGTATTAAAGCCCAATAGATCTAATATGTTCGTCTGGCCCAAAAGTTCTGGTTTAGGCCCAAAAATTTCGAAAATAACCTTCTGTACAAATTTATTTCTGTCCGGAACTTCCGGTCCAACTAAAACTTCTGGACTCGGAACTTTCGGTCCAATCGGAACTTTTGAAAATAACATTCTATATCGAATTTATTTCGAGCCAGAAGTTCCAGTTCCACTCGGAACTTCCGGTTCGTCCAGAATTCACCTTTCAGGCAGGCTCAGAACAACCGGTCCAACCGGAACTTCCAGTTCCTCTAGAAATCAAAACTGGGGCTGGCCCGGAACTTTCGGTCCCACCGGAACTTCCGGTTGCTCCAGAACCCAGAACTTCTGGCCTCAAGCCAGAATTTCTGGTTCCCCTAGAATTCTCTTGGACATATTTCCATCAATCTCCTACTTGCACAAGAGTCAATTCTTGCAAGCTTTAAATCCCATCTCTTTAAGCGTGTGAATCGATAGGTTCATATGTAAACGGCCGCTACCCGAAAACCTTTTCCGGATTGCAGGTCAATAGCAGTACCTAGCAGCACATACTGACTCCCGAATGCATACAAAGATCATATCAACTGAACCTTAATATACTCACGCACCATTCCATTTTCCACACGATATCAGTCAAGCTCAAGGCAAGATTTGTGCCACCCTTGTGTTAACTCGACACTTCACTCGATCAAGTAGTAGTTTAATCATGATTAACTATTTAATCATAGTGGCATGGCTATGCACTTTCCCAATCTAACTATCTCGAGGGACCCAGAGACGTCTCTCCCGTTATTTAGGAGGGGTAAATTCCATCTTGACCGCTCACATCCCAAGATATGTTTCATAACATACCAAAAAGTAACATTTATAACTACCTAGTTACGGAATAGCGTTTGGAAGCCCCTAAGTGTGTTACTACACATTCTAGAATCAATGACGATCTTAGGTCAAAGGATTCTGCAGGTATACCATTTGAGATGACAATTGATGGCACATCAAAAATAACAATCCCAGCTGTATCTCAAGGTAGATCTATCCAACACCATGTTCTCTAACATGTGTCCACATTACTGATTTGATATCTCTATATCCATGATCCGTGAAACATGATTATTAATCAGACAAATGTGCTAATCTATAAATCAGCACTGTTCCACATGATGAGATGGGATTAGGGATCATTTAGAATAACATCATTACAAAATAAAGAGTTTCACAAACAAGTTACATACTTGCTGATCAATGTAAAAGATAATTATTCAAGGAACAAGATAACCAATTATCCAAAGTACATCAGAATAGACAAGACTCCTTCTCTCACATACACTAGACTCTATCACACAAGTATCTAATACCCATAGAGCTCAAGTGCGTCTCATGCTTGGGCTACGAGAGAGGTTTCATCAACGGATCGACAATGTTCAAATCCGTGTGCACCTTGCATATCTTTATATCACATCTATCTATGATCTCTCGGATGAGGTGATAGCGCAACAATATGTGCTTGGACTTCTGGTGCGACCTAGGCTCCTTGGCTTACGCAATGGCACCACTATTATCACAATAGAGATCTACTGGACGGGACACACTAGGGAAACACCTAGCTCAGAAACAAACTTTCTGATTCAAATAGCCTCCTTTGCAGCTACAGAAGCTGCAATGTACTCGGCCTCCGTTGTTGAATCTGTAATCGTTTCTTGCTTGGAACTCTTTCAACTCACTGCGCCTCCATTGAGGCAAAACACAAATCCAGATTGTGATCTCGAATCGTCCTTGTCGGTGTGGAAGCTAGCGTCGGTGTAACTATTTACAACGAGCTCCTCCGCACCTCCGTAGACTAGGAACATATCCTTAGTTCTTCTCATGTACTTGAGGATACTCTTTACCATCGCCCAGTGACGTTCACCTGGGTTTGATTGGTATCTACTCGTAACACTTAGAGCATAGTAAACATCTGGACGTGTACAAAACATGGCATACATGATGGACCCGATTGCGGAAGCATACGGGATCACACACATCTTCTCTAGCTCATCAAGTGTTGATTGACACTGACTTTTGCTGAGAGTAATACCATGTGACATTGGTAAGAAACATTTCTTATAATCCTGTGTATAGAACTGTTTCAATACCTTGTCAATGTACGTGCTTTGGCTTAATCTAATTAGTCTTCTCGATCTATCTCTATAGATCTTTATGCTTAATATGTATGCTGCCTCTTTAAGATCTTTCACTGAGAAACTTTTTCGCAACGAAGATTTTACAGCATCGAGTATTGGAATATCATTTCCGATCAACAATATGTCATCTACATATTAGACCAAAAATACAATTGTGCTCCCACTAGCCTTTTTGTAAACACAAGGCTCTTCTTCATTCTTGATGAAACCAAACCCTTTGATAACTTCATCAAAACAAAGATTCCAACTCCGAGAAGCTTGCTTCAGCCTATAAATGGACTTTTGAAGCTTGCAAATTTTTCTAGCATTTTTCGAATCGACAAAACCTTCAGGCTGTTTCATGTACACATCCTCGTTTAGGTTTCCATTAAGGAAAGCCGTTTTGACATCCATTTGCCATATCTTATAGTCATAATATGCGACAATTGCTAGGATGATCCGGATAGACTTTAGCATTATCAAGGACGAAAATGTTTCATCATAATCAACACCTTAAATTTACCTGAAACCTTTCACCATCAATCGTGCCTTATAGATGTGAACATTTCCTTCAACGTCTACTTTTTTTCTTAAAAATCCATTTACACTCGATAGTTTTGACACCATCAGGTGGATCGACCAAGTTCCAAACTTGATTCTCTCGCATAGATTCTAACTCGGATCTTATGGCTCCAAGCCATTTCTCAGAGTCTGGTCCCATCACCACTTTCGAGTAGGTCTTAGGTTTATCATTGTTCAACAATAATATGACGTGCTGCCTCGTGGTTAACAACGTAAATCTCTCGGGCGCATGGCCAACCCTTTCAGACCGACGTGGGGCTGGTGTCTCGACAACAGGTTCTGCAATATCTTACATATCTAGTTGTGGTTCAATAGAAGCTAAAACACTTTCGAGTGGTTCTCGAATCTCTTCGAGTCGCACCATGCTCCCACTAACTCCTTTCGAGAGAAATTCTTTCTCAAGAAAGACACAATTTCGGGCAACAAATACTTTGCCTTCTTCCCGGTTATAGAAGTAATATCCTTTGGTTTTCCTAAGATACCCCACAAAGAAGCATTTATCAGATTTAGGAGTGAGTTTATCGGACGTCAAACGTTTTACATAGGCCTCACAACCCCATATCTTTAGAAAAGATAACCCAGTACGCTTCCCAGTCCATATCTCATATGATGTCCTCTCTACAGATTTAGATGGAACCCTGTTTAATGTGAAAGCAGCAATTTCTAGAGCGTATCCCCATAAGGACAACGGAAGATTAGATTGACTCATCATTGATCGGACCATGTCTAACAAAGTTCGGTTCCTCCGCTCGGACACCCCATTTCATTGAGGCGTGCCTGGTAGAGTCAGCTATGGAACAATTCCATATTGCTTTAGATGATCAAAAAACTCATGGCTTAAATATTCACCTCTACGATCCGATCATAAAAATTTAATTGTCTTGCCTATATGATTTTGTACCTCATTCTGGAACTCCTTAAACTTTTCAAATGATTCAGACTTATGCCTCATTAAGTAGATGTAACCAAATCTACTAAAGTCGTCGGTAAAAGTAATAAAATACTAAAAACCACCTCTAGCTGTAGAACTCATTGGTCCACATACATCTGTATATACAAGTGCCAACAATTCATTTGCCCTCTCACTTTAACCAGTAAAAAGCGTCTTAGTCATTTTGCCAAGTAAACAAGACTCGCATGTGTCAAATGATTTGAAATCTAATGACTCTAAAAGACCATCTTTATGGAGCTTCTGTATACGCTTCTTATTTATATGACCTAAACGACAATGCCAAACATAGGTGGGATTCAAATCATTAAGCTGAGGCTTCTTCATATTAATGTTATAAACATGTGTATTCTCAAGATTTAGAATAAATAATCAATTCATTAATGGACAAGTACCATAGATCATACCATTCAAAAATATCGAACAACACTTGTTCTTTATTATGAATTCATAACCATCTTTCTCGAAACATGAAGAAGAGATAATGTTTCTGCCTAAGGCAGGAATGTAATAACAATTATTTAATCCCAAAACTAATTCTAAGGGTAGCGACAAAGAATAAACGCCGACGGCCAACGCAGCAACTCTTGCACCATTACCGACGCGCACATCCAATTCGCCACTTGCACACTTCCTTGTCCTATTCAGTCCCTGCAATGATTTGCAAGTATGAATGATTGATCCGGTATCAAATATCTATGAATCACTTGGACGAGTAGCAAGATTAATTTCAATAACTTTTATGTCTGAAGTGGAAGTATTACTTCTATTCTTCTTCTTGAGTTTTTCCAAGTATAACTTACAGTTCCTCCGCCAATGACCAATCTTATGGCAGGGCCAACTTTAGACTTTCCAACAGCTTTAGGCTTAGAGCTCAAGATCTCATCTGAAGCTTTAGCCTTGCCCTTACGTTTTCTCTTCTTGCTATCCTTCTGAACCATCATCCCATGACTAAAGCTTTTCTTAATGCTTTCCTCAGCAGTCTTTAGCTTCCTTTGCAATTCAGCCATGCTTTTCACCAAGCTGTTCATATAAAAGTTCAAGATGAACGGCTCGAAGCTCGTAGGGAGCGACTGGAGAATCACATCCGTAGCCAACTCTTGGCCAAGGGAAAAACCAAGTTTTTTCAGGCTCTCAATGTAACCAATCATCTTGATCACATGAGGACTGACTGGACTGCCTTCTGCCAACCTGCAAGCAAACATGAACTTTGAGGTGTTGTACCTCTCAGCACGTGCTTAGCTCTCAAACATGCCTTTGAATCCCATGATCATATCGTAGGCATCCCAATTCTCATATTGCTTCTAAAGCTCAGAGGACATACAGACAAGCATGAGATAGCTAACATCAATTGAATTGTTGGCATGCTTCTCATAAGCCCTCCGATCCGCGGTAGATGCATTGTCAGCTGGTTCATCAGGATTGGGCTCCTCTAGAACATATTCATTTTCTCTTGTTTGAGAACAATTCTCAAGTTTCTATGCCAATCAATAGAGTTTCTTCTAGAAAGCTTTTCATTTTTAAGAATTGATTGCAAATTAAAATGCAATGATCCATATTCAACTAACTTGTAGTGAGCTTTGGTATCACTGCAAGAAAATTAGTGACATAGGTAGGCAACCCTTTGCTAATCACATCCCTATGTGACTCTTGTTCGTTGGGGTGGCATCCAATGCCTCGACGCCCAACTCCATGCCCTAAAGCCCAAAACCGTTTTGATAGCTTTGTTAAGCAAACCAATACTATTAGATAAAAGATGACGCTTTGCTTTGGCAGACCTATCATGCAATGATCAAAAATCTTTGTAGGTGCAGCTATTAGAAAGGACATCAATGACTTTTAATTTTCCGAGAAAAACTTTTCTAACATGATAACGATGTCTACCGCACACAAAACATAAAAGAATAGTATGATAGAAATATAAGTAAACATCATAGGCAATCATATTAACTGCGATATAGTATGGCCCTTCTCATATGGTGATCTCCATCTCCATGGTTCCTGTCCTTCGAGTCATCATGCTTTAGGCCTCCATGATCTTGTATCAGTCTATTACATCTAATAGCACTATACGAATTACATAAGGAGAAGCATCACATGTTAACACGTAGGTCGTACAACAATAGAACAGCCTTAGGCTGTAATTAACCATGACACGCAGGCCATGAAAAATATATGCGTGCATCATATACATCACAAGGCCATACCAGTTACAACATTCTCTGCAAAAACAATTTAAGCGTAGAATCTATGCGTGACTAAAAAGTGGATCTGGAACTTCCGGCTCAAGGCCCGGAACTTCTAGAATCACCCTTCTGCATTGTATTTATTTTGGCCCGAAACTTTCGGCTCAAGGCCCGGAACTTCCGAAAATAACCTTCTGTACGGAATTTATTTCTGCTCGGAACTTCGGGTCCAACCGAAACTTTCGAACCAGGAACTTCCATAAATGACATTCTGTACCTGGATTATTTCAGCCCAGAAGTTCTGGCTGGAGCCCGGAACTTCCAAAAATCCAACGCAAGAACAATAGATCTAATCTATTTCCATCACGTGTCACCTATATATGTATGATCCAGATTGAACACTACGCACGCAGGCTCTAATACTACTATAGGGTTACGGGTAGGCTACGCTAGCATAAACAAAACTTTTTCTACCCCGTTCAACCCAGGAACCATGCGAGTAATGGGATCAAGGATCGTTACCTCTAGTCATGAGACACGCAAGGGCAGCAGAAGAAGAGTTGGGAAGCGCGTCCTCGATCAACTCCTCCTAGCTCTGTCCAATCGTTGGCGGCAAAGATGATGCAGCCTTGCGATCCTCACGTCGAGATGATCAGCACCGCAATTGTAGCGGTGCCTCTACGGTATCCACACGTACAGGGACGATATCACCTCACGCTAGTATGCTAGTACCGCACGCGAGGTTAGGAAAGATGCGGCCACAACAGGTGAGGCCAGGGGAGAGGTGACGGCTAGGGGCGAAGGCAACAACAGCCTTTTCGTCCTATCCCCTCCTCTCCTTATATAGTGCCCTCTCATGGGCCTTTAATCAGTATTAAAGCCCAACAGATCTAATCTGTTCGTCTAGCCCGAAAGTTCTGGTCCAGGCCCGAAACTTCCGAAAATAACCTTCTTTACGAAATTATTTCTGTCCAGAACTTTCAGTCCAACCAAAACTTCTAGACCCGGAACTTCCAGTCCAACTGGAACTTCTAAAAATAACATTCTGTATCGAATTAATTTGACCCGAAAGTTCCGGTTCCACTCGAAACTTCTGGTTCGTCTAGAATTCTCCTTTTAGGCAGGCCTAGAACTTCCGGTCGAACCGGAACTTCCGGTTCCTCTAGAAATAGAAACTTGGGCTGGCCCGGAACTTTCGGTTGCTCCTGAACCCGGAACTTCCAGCCTCAAGCCAGAATTTCCGGTTCTCCCAGAATTCTCTTGGGCATATTTCCATCAATGAACGCCACATAAGTTCACTGAAAGTTGTTGGTGAACTTCTTTCGTAGATGCTCCCATGACTTGACGGAGCCTAGCTTGAGGGACCAAAACCATCGAAGGGCTAAGCCTTCGTGGGCTAACGGAAAGCACTTAGCCATAGTATCTCTCTCGCCTTCGTTGGCCTCGATTGCAAGGGCATAGGAGCACGTGAACTTATCGGGGTCTGAGTCCCTGGAGTACTTCAGTAGCTTCATGGCTCAGAACTTCGAATGGAAGCGAACCATCTAAAGGTCTGGGTACAGTGGCGACCTCTCGTCAAAGGAGGCATTTTGCCTTTGTTCCTGAGATCCCTGTTCTCCATGGTCACTCAGGGTGACGATGGGGGCCTCAGTGGATCAACAGAGGTTTCTAGGGCGTGCGTCTATTCAGCAGTGCTTTGACGCCACCTCAAGACCTTTGCAAGTAACGAGGCCAGCTCAGAGGCCTAGATATCTTCGGGGGGTCCACCATGCGGAGGGGGGTCCCATAGCTCCTGCAACCGAGCATAATCAGTTCATAGAGCTATTGGAGGTGGCAGAGTGGTTGGACTTGAGGGTCCCGGAGCTCCGAGAGGGGCCACCTCCGGGGGGGCCATTGGGGGTCCCTCCGGCCTAGAGGCCACGTTCGTTGATGCAGGACAGCGGGGTTCACCGGGAGGGGGCTCATGGCTTGCCCAGTGGCTTCTAGAAGGCTTTCGAGGTCCGGGGGACCTCCAGAGCCCTACGTGTTGCCTTCGGTGGAAAGGTCCTCCGGCCGCTGAGTGGCCTTCGAACCTCTAGGAGACTTCCGGGAAGGGGCCACACCCTTGCCTTTTTTCGGAGGCATGCTTCGAAGTTCATGTAGAAACAGTGGTAGAGAGGTTAGTTTAGAACTAAGCTTCCCACGGACAGCGCCAAGTGTTGGTGTAATGAATTATTACACAACAGATTCAATAAGCCTCGAAGGGCTTAAAATCCAGTTTGAGTGTTTGGGTCCGGGGGTAGGACTCCAAATGGAGTAATACTATATGCCCAGAAGTATGTGTATTTATGTTAGGTTAAATAGTACGTGGTCCCCTCCTCAGTAGTAAAGAGGGGGTATTTATACGCATAATTTGTAGAGGGTAATACGTTATTATCCCCTACTTACAACCGACTATGCATGTAATACACAGTACAAATACACGTAGGGGTAACATAATAAAATACTAAATGTAGTGCTGTAAAGTATACATCTTGTAAGAGGGGACGCATACCCCCGGTATTGCG
>KE372734.1:84702-120719 GCA_000418225.1 Zizania latifolia | reverse complement strand
CGGTGGGTGGAGACCGGGCTACTCGACAGGTTCGAGGATAATCGGTGGCTCCCGGCCAATCTTATTATAATGGTTGAGGGGGCGCTATCCACAAATAGCAGCGAGAGGCGACGCCTCATGGAAGCCAATCAGGTTGAACAAGACAATGAGATCTGCCGAAACCTCGAAGATGAATTCACCCTAGTGGCCCTTGAGAGGGCTCTCTGCTCCCTTCCCGAAACCCCAGAGCTACGACGAGCCAAAGCGCTTGCCTAGGTGATAGCAACTTAGATCAACACCCCGGCCTCGGCTTCAGCTCGACCACTGACTCCTCTCCTAGAAGACAAGGAGGACGATGGTCAGGAATGATACCAACCATTGCGCAGCCAAAACCTGCCTATTTATAGCCCGTGCGGTGACCACTTAAACCGCCACCCACAGGGAGGCAAAACAAGTTGCATTCTGAGATCCCAGGCAGACCAACAATTAAAGCAACGTCGAAAACAGCCACAACAGTATTGGCAGTAGCGTCGATCATGATGATTCGGCTAAAGGTCGCAACCCCCGTAATCGTAGAAGAAGCAGAAGCCGAGATGATCACGGCAATTTCCCTGCATTTACTTGGTGCTTGAGAAAAGTCAGGTGGCCGAGGTCCTTCCGTCCAACGGGAATCGAACTATATGATAGTAAAACAGTTCTCTCGCAGTGGTTACGACTCTAATACACCACCATTCGGGCGGCAGGAGGGGATGAGGGGTCATGGCTAACTATCTTTCGGTCATGCTCTCTTCGTCTGCCAATAATTGGCTCTCGAGCCTACCCAGGAACTCTATCGATTCCTGGGCTCAACTCCATTCAGCCTTCATTGACAACTATCAAGCAACATGGTAGAAGCCCGGGACTAGATACGACCTCCAACGATCGTGACAAAAGGAGGATGAGATGCTCCGCTGTTTTATCCAAAGGTTCTCAGAGAAAAGAACTACGGTCGTGGATATCGACGAGCGAGACATCATCAACTGCTTCATCGATGCCCTACACCACTCTTCCGAGTTGCATAGGGCCCTCGTGACAAAAAAAGCCAAAGACCATAGCTCAGATGATCTCTATTGCAGAAAGCTACGCCAACTGTGAAGATACTCGAAGAGAAAAGACAGAGCGGTCACGCCATAAGAGTCGATCTCATCGGCACAAAGACGACCTTCCTCGGTCCCCTCGACGAGAAGACGATCGACCGAGATCCTCTTGGAGCAAACAAGAGCGAAAGAGGAAAATGGAGAGAACTGTGGCGGCCGCCTACAGCTCACGGTGCCAGAAGGATGAAACCATGCTAGAAGAACTTGACAAACCTTGCTTGTTTCATCCAAAGGGCAAGCACACCATGCATAAATGCTATTCCCTGTAGGACGTACTCATCAAAGAATCCCGTAATAATCCCCGCTAGAGCAAAAGACGCCAGGACGATGATGATGCCCCGAAGAAGGATAGTCGGCCTCGAGATGACAACGATTTGCAGGAGCCTCATAAGACTATGAACATTATCTTCAGAGGCCCCGCGTCAACCAAAACCAAACGGCAATAGAAGATTCTAGATCGATGCATCAATGCTGTGGGATTCGAGGAAATTTACCAGCTGCAGTGGTCGAAAGTCCCGATCACCTTCTCTCGGGATGACCAATGGATGAATGTCTTGAAAACCAGGCGCTGGCTACTGGTGGTTAACCAAGTGATACTCAAAGTATGCATGAGACGGGTACTGATCGACGGAGGGAGTGGGCTGAACATCCTCTTCCGCCAGTCCCTCCCCGATCTCAGTATCTTAGTCGATAGCCTCCAAAAGGAAGATAACTTCCCGTTCTACGGTATCATACCCGAACAGGGCTCGGTACCGCTCGGCTCCATAACTCTACCGATCACGTTCGGTTCTCGAGACAACTATCAGATCGAGCACATCACCTTCTAGGTCGTAGAATACGACATTCCGTTCCACGGCATCCTAAGAAGGCCATCCATAGCCAAGTTCATGTACGCACATATCTCATGTACGCTATATGAAAACATTATCTTCACGTGTCGCATCCTCTAGCCCGAGTGTCCCGCATAATATCCTCGACCGTTCTGAGCCTCAACTCCTCCTTGAGCCTAGCTCCGATCCCGTCATCGACCACGACTCGCTCTCAAACAATGTCTACACATAAACAAATCAAGAAACCCTTTTCCGAGCATAAGTTATTTCCAACTTGACTCAATCAGTCCAATCGATTCTTTTCAACTTAACTCAAACATTTCAATCAATCATGAACATTGTGTATTTATTGAATAAACAATTTAAAGCATATGATCCAACCCGAACATCAAAAATCCTAGTGATCAAAAATCCCGAGTGCTGAAATCTCTCGAGGGCTGAAATTCTCTCGAGAGCCAAGTGCTAAATGCCCAAGAAGAGTCTCGACAACTTGACCAAAATGTTCGACCACTCAAACCAATTAAAATCAATTTATTTATCATCATATCAACATCAAGCCAATTTATTCATCATTTAGCAATGATCATACACACGATCTCACAATCTCTCCCTTGATGAACACATTGGCAACACCAGTAAAAAAATTAAAAAGCACAAATAAAATTTTTGATTTTTGAAAGCACAAGCACAAGCATTTCTCCCCCAAAGTTTTTCAAAGAACGAGAAGAATGATAAATAAAACTCCCTCAAAAATTGATTGCAAAAGACAATGATTTAATCAAAAATCAATTTCTCCCTAATTTCTTCCTAAATATTTCTCCCCCTTTGATACTGATTTCATCAAGTGAAGCAAAAGAGAGAAATTATCATAAGAACACAAAATTTTGATTTCTTGATTTGAGAGCTTTGAAGTGTTTATCAAAGTCATCATTTATCAATGATCATACACATGATCTCATAGATACTTTAAAAGTGCATGTCACCGAGCGAGGGTCTCCAAATCTTTAATGAAGTTCACGCAGGGGCATGCGGCAATCATGCTGGGGCGAGGACCTTGGTTGGAAAGGCCTTCCGATTAGGCTTCTATTAGCCAACAGCCAACAGCGATGTCAAAGAATTAGTCAAAAAGTGCACAGGCTGCCATTTTTCGCCAAACAAAGTCACCTCCCGGCTCAAGCCCTTCAAGCAATCCTGCCAACTTCGTCGAGTATAATCATCCGTCAGGATGCACAAACTCTCTGCTCCCTAGGAATGACCCTTTATTATCTCCAAAGTAACAAGACTAGGGGCGTACAAACTAACGCGAGAAGACAGGCAAACAGTACCAAACTCCTAGAATATCGAGCACCTTCGTCGGTTTTATGCTTAACAATATTTTGTTAATAATCTTCTTCGATGATGCATGTTCAGGCACTCGTCAACCCCGGGACGTCGTTTTCTTCATCGAGCTGCCAACTACTTTCCCCCGAACATGTATCTAGGTCGAGAAGGGGTCAGCCCTCGGGCTGTACACCCGCAGTCAAGCATTACTTTCTCTGACCTCGCCGACTACTTCTCCACAGGCATGCAACTAGGCCAGGTAGGGGTCAGCCCTCGGGCTGTACACCTATAGTCTAGCATTACTCTCGCTGACCTGTGTCGATTACATCCCCCTCCGTGTTGGGCGCCAGATGGCCGTCGTGCATGCAACTGGTTCAGGGAGAGGGTCGACTCTTTAGTCATACACCCGCAATCACGCATCTTTAAGAACTCATCGACCCATGTCAGTTACATTCCCTTCCGTGTTGGGTACCCGATGGCCGCCATGCATGCAACTGGACCTGGGAGAGGGTCAACTCCTTAGTCATACACCCATAATCACGCATCTTTAAAGAACTTACCGACTATTACAGACTACATCCCTCTCCAAGTTGGGTGGCATACGGCCGCCATGCACACAACTAGACCTACGAGACGGTCGGCTGCTTAGCCATACACCCGTAGTCTCGCATCTTCATCGACTCCACCGATAAAGCACCGTGTGAGTAGTAAACAAACATACAGCAAACGGTACATGATGAATAAAACACATTTCAAAGACTCCTTTATTTCTTCAGGACTAATTTTTTTACAGGAGCAAGACTACCTCAAAGAAGGGAACACCGCAACAAATACACTACTTCAAAGAAGGGGACAAGCTTCCTTCAATCAAAAGAAGAAAAATGCCCTAATGGCCAGAGACAGCATTCTGTGAAGTAAACACGATGGCTACGAGAACCGAGGTTCTCCTAGCAACTTCGCATGCTGCAGTATCAACCTATCATGACCGCCATGAGCATCGAGGATCCCGGGGGCCGCCACTGTGGCAGCAGCGACTCCGCGCAATTCTCGCCTTCACCGAAGGAGATCGTCACTGACCCTAAGAGACCAGCACAAAGGGAGAGCAGTATTTGCCCAACATCGGTGGTGGGGTTGGATACCTTCCTAGGGTTCCTGCGCCAGTGGACATCTCTAGTTCTTTCTGCAGGATCGAGCCTCTACCTTAGTATATGGACATCAAGACAGGTGGCACAAGAGTGCCAGATGGTAGCATGTTAGCAGAAAGATCTACACCGCCAAAGAGTCTCGGGAAGGATACGACATCCTGCTACGACGACGAAGCCAAGAGTCATGCACTACACAAGTAAAGATAAAACAAACTTACACAAGGATCAACATATCAGCCGAACTCGATGGTTTAAGATCAGAGCAGCTAGTTCGGCGATCAAGCCAGCATATCACGGATCTATGGAGCAGCAAGCGACATCGACAATCTCTTCCTTGCGGGTGTGAAGAAGAAGGAATCTCAAAATAGAAGAAAATGAATCAAGAGGACTCGTTGCAAGACTCAAATAGGGGAGAGGGCGTCGGTTTAACTAGAGGCGTTCCTCCAACAACCCCTGCAGCGAACGCCGCTTCGATCACCGTGCACTTTATGATGGAGAAGGCAAAGCGGTTCTCACCGCATTATCTCCGCCGGTGCGCTGCATGCGGCACGTCACTCTATCAGAAGCAGGACATCTTTTCAGCCTTTTTGTCTGCCATGCGATGACTATGGACGGGAGAAGGAATTATAAAACACCTTTTTGGCACAACAGATGAAGTCCATGACGGTTCAGACCCTCTGCGCTGGTGGGTCCCACACTTGGGGGTTCACGCGTGCCAGAAGATCTTCACGTTCGGGGGCTCGCACGCTCGAGGACTCTCATGCTCGGGGGCTCGCTCGACCCAAAGTACGAGTTCCCGGGGACTAAAAATCCTCGAGAGCTTACAAGCTCAACATGTCTCGACCCCGTGGGCGTCTGGATGGATGAGAGGCCTGAACAACAGGACATCAATTTACTCGAAGACTCAAGACCAATTGCTTTCTAGTTCAACACAAGTTTAAGACTTCAAGCACGACCTCTTTTCAGCAAGATCTCAATGACGACAGAAGACATGATTATAAAGGAAAATATTATTATTTACAGGATATTCTTAGACCCTTGAGCAAAATATTCTATTTAACTCGAGGCTCGGGGGCTACACTGTCACGCCTAGAAATTCCAATCATTACCTTGCGATTTATTATGCGAAAAGTCCCTCGTCTAGAAATCAGCTGAGACACATAATAGACAATTTATTAGACATCGAAAGCATTATTGTTCACGATGAAGTAAATAAAGTACTTATTACAGAGGTGGCATTGGAAACTCAAAACAATAATGATCAAAATAAACAACTCCTAATAACTTTATTGACGCAACGGTGACTCCACTCCATAGACAGACTTGACTGGGCAACAGCTCAAAAGGGCGCCACCTTCATCTTCGCTGACGAACTCCTCTTCTGGTGGTGGGGGAATGCAAGGGGTGAGTATTTTGAATACTCAGTAAACCATCCACGTGGAATAGTTATAATGTATAGGGGATACGAATGACAGCATAATAGGGTTTATTTGTATAAACAGAGCATTAAAGAGAGATATAATTTAAAAGGTAATTATAATTAAGTTGGAACCTTAAAACAATATTAATCCAATCACTGAATAACTCTTACCCAGAGTCATCAGGCCCAAAAGAACCAACCAAACCACTCTAACCAGAGCTATCCAGGTTGAACAGAAAGTAAAATAGGGTAATTAAGTAATCATGGGACTAATCACGAGTGACCTTGCATTGTCGGCCGTAATCGTAGGCATGGCTATTCGAATAGTTTTACTCTAATCAAAGGTGCACAACTTTACCCAGAAGACATAGTCCTACAACATATCACCATGCACCTCAATACCACCACGGTACCTTGGAAAAGAGATGTGATATGACCATCACCTAGATCCTCCAAGCTTCACATCCCAGGAAAAATATATTTTTGATTTAGAAAAATTCTTATAAAATTCTTTACATTTTTAGAGACTTTTGCAAAAAATTTGAGCAACATTTTATTTGCAAAAATTTCTTCCTCAAATTTCTTTTCTTTTCTTTAAAGAAAAATTTATTTTTCGGAAAAATTCTTTTTCCTTTTATTTTATTCACAGATTTTATTACTTTTATATTTTGAAAATTTCAGGCTGTGACATACACTGTGTGGGTACACCTATGCGGTGCACGTCATACAAAAAAAGGAGAATAAATGCTTTTTCAAAGACATCAAAGCTCGATGAAGATGTTAAAGTTTTAGATTAAAAGAGAGCTCCTCCGAGCTTGTTTTCTCAAAGATTTCTTCAACCAAGCCGAGAAGAGCTTGGGGGCTGCTGTCGGGGATATGACCCCTGGGTGCTCCGCAGTTGGGTTTATCAGACCGGACCAAGGGTATACTAAGACCAGCATTGACCGTCCGGTATGACCCATAAACAGGGGTTTGATTCTGATAAGGAAAGTTGATTCCTTATCAGGTAGTTAAGCTCTGGATATGATATCTAGATGTTTATTTATACTAGAATTCTTGTAATTAGGGATTTAGTACCTGAGTTTGGTATTGTTAATATAATTCCTCTGGTTGTTCATCTTTTGATTTGAGGTATTGCTAATTCAACAACATTTGTTGAGAGCTCAACAATGGATGCAATTCTTTGTAGACAAGAATAGAGTAGAAAGGTCTTTTGAAGTTAGTGATTGGGTCTGCTAAGCTCCAACCTTATATTCAGATGTCTATGGCATGATGTTCTAATAAAAAACTTAGTTACAAATATTTCGAGCCTTATGAAGTACTCCGTACTTCGGAGAGTGGGCAATGTGGCTTACAAATTAAAACTCCCCACTACAAGTCAAATTCATCATGTTATTCATGTTTGCTAACATAAGAAGGTTGCCCTACTAGCCCATGTATCTTCTCATCTTTCTATTCATTACCTTGATCATGAATTTGTTGTTCAATTATATAAATGTTTGGAACGCTGGCTAGTCAAAGTGGGTAGTAAATTGGTGCCTTCATTTAGAGTTCACTAGGCATGCTTGCCAACGTCCTGGACAACTTAGGAAAATCTCAATGTCTTGAAGACCTGTTTTCCACTTAGTTCAGCTTGGGGGCAAGCTGGTGTTTAAAGAGAGGAGGCATATCATACATGAATGCATAGATGTTGTATTACTTATATCCTATACAATTATGTAATGGGCTAAGTATCTAATGGGCCGGAGGCCATGTAATGAATCTAAGCATTAAAAATCAGTGACTGAATCAACCATTAATTAGAATATAAATCATCAGGATTTAGTAGACAATCTCTTTGGGATTATGAAATAGAACAAATAACTCATTCCTCAATTACTTCATGTTTCCTTTGTGCTTCTTCCAAAATCCCTAGAATCTCTTCTGTTCTTGAACTCTAATGTGCTTGATCGTGAGCTCGTGACAACATGCTGCTCCACGAGCAGCACCTACAGCTGGCCGGCGCTGCCTTGCTTGGTGTCAGCTCCATGCCCGAGCTTGTGTCCCATGAGGCATGGATGCTATCCAGCTTGTTCGGTGGTGGCGGCAGCCAATCCAAAGGCGAGGTCATCTCGTATTATGGTAGGAAACAAGACTCCTCCTTTGGTGACGACTTCTTCAAATTCCTTTTCTAATCTAGATACGTCATTTCTTATCCTCATGAATTCCATGGCTGAATCAATGTGATCATGTGGTTGAAATGCTTAAATGCAGATGATGCAAATCCTACGAAGAGAAGGGTGATGGTAGAGGAGGAGAGCCCCGACCTGCACTACCATAGAAACAGTCTTTAGTGACTAAGCTTTATTAACAGATAAAAGATATGCGTCACTAACAAATTTTTAGTAATAGACTGTTTTACACCCATCAATAAAACTATATTATTAGTGACGGGTCGTAATGTGGCCGTCGCTATAGGGTACCCTATAATGACGGGTGTATATTGTGGCCCGTAACTAATGGGTACCTTACAGTGACAGGTGGATATTATGATCTGTCACTAAAGGGTACCCTACAGCGACGGGTGGATATTGTGGCCCATCACTAAAAGGTTCTTTTAGTGATGGGTGTTTATCCGTCACTAATAACTAGACTTTACTGATACGATAAGAGTGACGGGAGATATGTCCATCACTAATAGAGGTTATTACCCGTCACTACATGCAGTTTCTGTGGTAGTGCTGTTTGGCGTCTTCCTGGGTGGATTGCTCGGTGATGTCGACCAGCCGGTAATATGGCCATCGTCCGAGATGTCGTCGTTGACACAAACAACTATGACTTCAATCTCTAGATGCAATAGCAGCAGCTGATGCCTTCCATGCCGCTCTTGTCTGACAAAAACATCTAGAAAAAACATATAAACTGGAACAATGCTATCACTGAATAAGAACGGGTGAGGTAGAATGTAGTAAAAAAGGCAAAATCTGTGTATTTTTTCTTCGATCAGAGATCAATATGATTGTGTAATCGTATCTATTCCTTAGGACAAAAACTAACTGAACATCAAGCAAGAAACGTCTACTGATTATGAGCTTGTGCATGTTTTTTCTGAGCCATCTGAATATTGTGCTATCATTTGGCATGGATTGCATTATTGCAACAACAATGTTCTGTGAGCTTTGTTGCATGCCACAGCCTCACAATTAACTGATTGGATGCTACGAACTCAAAGTTACCGTTTTGAAGATCTCAAAGGACTAAGAATTAGCAAACACAAATACTAAAATGTTTGGCAAAACTACCAAAACAAGTGATCAATTTAGGGCATCGATTGCACAAGTAGATACAAGAACGTAATATACATACAAGTAGAATAATACACCCAGAAAGTTATTCTTTTTCCAACCATTTTTTAAAGAAGCGACAGGGGAACTGCCGGATTCATTAGATTATAGGGTTAGGATGTACATGGAAAGAGAGACAAAGACGAATAGGAAGGTGGACTAGAGAAAAGGAAATAGGAGAAAATTAACTAAAGGGGGTTAAGCAGGACACCCCCACTTTAGCCTAGGATCTGGCTTTCTCTTTTATCTTCTAGAGGATCACTATAGGTCTAGCTTTGATATTTCTAAAAATTCTATCACTTCTCTCCTTCCAGATCTTCCAGGTCACGAGAATAACTAGGGAGGAGATATATTTTTTCGGTTGTCCCAATCTAGAGGGGATATTTTCCCACCAAAGGTTGATTGTAGTGGTAGAGAGTGGTGTCACCGGTGGGAGTTTCATGGAGGTGAGACCTGACCACTCCACGACATCTGATTAGAGCTTTCTGGAGAATCTGCAGCTTCTGAAGATATGATAAGCTATTTCTAGCTCTTGCTTACAGAGAAAACACGCCGAATGATGAGGCCATCCTCGGTGTGCTAGGCAATCGGAGATCCATAGCTTGTTTTGGATGGCAATCCAAGCAAAGAGCTTGCAATTTGGCGGGGCATTCTTTTTCCAACCGTTGAGGTGACTAGGATAATTCTGATCCTGCCACACTTAGATACATCTGGTAAATAGAAAATGTAGATCTTGAAGCAGCTCTAAGAAAAAAGAAGTGTGCCTGACAAGACCATCCTAAAAATTCTAGAACCACGTGACAAACTCTAAACAAGAGCGAGATAAGATTCAAAAGGGCATCTCATAGCCATGGTGTGCAGTAGTCTTATCCATGATGATCAAAAAATGAAATATCGAATAGATTAAATACGTGAGTGACTAAACAATTCAAGATGTGCTCAAAACCATAGGAAATCGAAGCACATATAGAAAAATATACCTAGGGTGCTTGTACTACCTTGAAGACCGCGGGGATTTGGGGGCGCTATGTGTGGACACACACCACATACATGTCTAAAGATGGACGTACTAGTATCTAACAATATACTCGAATGTTTATGTATGTTTTGTTCGGGCCATAGAAAATTTATAGTTAGTGGAATGAGTACCAAACAAGCATGCATTTCTATAATGCAATGATCTGCAACTCAATCGTTGTAATCCTTAATTTCCATCTCAAACAGGTCATGCATTCATGCACCAACAC
The DNA here is from genome assembly GCA_000418225.1 of Zizania latifolia. NCBI lineage: Eukaryota > Viridiplantae > Streptophyta > Magnoliopsida > Poales > Poaceae > Zizania > Zizania latifolia. Next base: position 110,319 of record KE372734.1, on the reverse strand, counting down.
AGCAACACCCATGGGACGATCAATCAACACACATATTTCAATAGTCATATAAAGCACGACGAGATTTATAGATTTTTGTGCCATCCATATGTGCACTAGTTCTAATCATCCATAGGGGGTGAGGAGCACTAACACTCTATAAGAGGAACAATTGCACAAGCAACATACACTAAAGATTTAAAGCTTTAAACAGTGTAGTGCAAAGTTACTGATCATTCATTCTTCAATTTGATTAGGATTTAGGAGCCCTAAATTTCTGATGGCCCGTGCGATCATCCATGTTGCTCTTGCTAATCAAGGAGGGAGAGTAGAGTGGAACAGGAATATATTGGGTCTGGGATATGCCCTGCTTCATCCTGACCCAGTCCCACAAAATTTGTCCGGCTTTAGACCACAAACCCCCGTACAGGTACTGGAGTATTATTTGGTCATGTGAATGTCAATGGATCCAATAAAGGTGTGTGATTTATTTATCATTGTGCCCCGTGTCCGCGGGAAAATTGTTGAATGTTTATCTTGCATTCTTGATCGCACATGTGAATTCCTGTATGATATGTTCATGGTTTCTTTAGCTTGATTTTCTCTTCTTCTTAACTAACACAAAATTCTAGTCATCCCTTCCTTACATGGTGTAAAGTGTAAACTTAACTAGGGTTTGCAAGAACAGTCATTGGTCGATAACCAGTTAGTTTCTAAAATACTAGTTTCTAAAATACTACGGAGTAGAAGGCAACCACTTATCGCTATGGTAACCTGTCTAGTTATTACTGCATCGTGACCCCAAATGAACTAGGAGAGATTAGTTGAGTTAGAGTATCTTTAAAAGATGTCTAATATAATTGTCTTTATTAATTTTTAGGGATTTTGAATCTAAAATATCTTTCAAATAACTTTTTTATCCCTTTATAATATTTAGAGATCCCGAAACCCCACTTAATCATTCCTACTTTTAGAAAATAGTTTTTATTCCTTATCTGCCTCAGCTCTACTCGTCGGTGATAAAAAAAGAAATAGAGATGAGATATATGACAAGATATTAGAGAGTGAATTTTATTAAAAAGACTATATATCATCGATGGTATAAAGTGATTTTTTATACATTTTTGGAAATGCTCTTATTGATCAGGAAACAGCGGTCAACTCTGTCTTCCCCGAAGAGAATCCGTCGTTTCTCAAGGGTAAAAGCGCAAAAAGCGCGCGAAAGGCAAAAAGTCGATAAGCCCACCAGTGTGGTCTCATTTGCACGAAGGCCCCTACAGTTATATACATTTTATTGCATAGCCCCCTAAACTTTCTCCTCTCTTCCGCGACTCCCCATTGGCTTCCTCCCAGAATTCCAGATCCCTAGTCTCTCTTCCTCCTCACGGCTCACGCGCCCCACGCTGGAAACCACGAGCATTTTCCGAATTCCGGTTCCTCCTCACGCAATCACGCGATCTCCACCCGCGAGGGGATTGCCGGGCTTGTGGGTTGGATTCGATTCGAATCGAATCGAATCCCGTTGGCTCGCGCCGCCTCGTCGCCTGCCTTCCCCACGGGCGCGCGGCGGTGATGCGCTGCTGCTAGCCGCCTCGGATCGGGGGCGATGAACATCGTGAAGGGCGTCGCCGATCTCCTCCGCAAGTCGGCGCCAGCATCACCGGGGGGAGGCGGCGGCGGCGGCGGCGGCGTAGCCGGGGGAGGGGGCGGTGACGGCGGCGGCGGTTCCCCGTCCACTCCCGACAGGCTCGCCGCCGCGCCGTCCCCCAGGGTGCGCTTCAGGTACCCTGCGAAACCCAACCCGCGGGAACCACCAGTGGCTCGTTTCGCTTTGCGGGAATGCGACCTTCCTGTGTCAACTGTTGCGTGCGTCTCTGCTTAATTTGCACTGGTGAATGTGGATGTCTGCGCGCGCTAGTGAATTCGAGCCCGTGCTGTGTTTTCTAGCTTGCTTCAGTGCGGCAGATATCGCTTCTCCCCCCTAAAGCATGTGATGCCGATACGAACTCGTGCATACTCGTGCCTAGTGGATTACACAATAATTATATGGATGTAGCTATACAGACTAACTATTAACTGGGGAAAAGGATAGAAGTGTGTTGTCGATATGTTGGTTGTTTCAATCACCCTTTTCCATTTCAGTGGGCCAGAAAGTTACTGAATAGTACTAGTAGCTTGTGTAACATTTTACTGTCAATTCATAAATCTGTGGCAAATTTGGTAGTTGGGTGGATTACTCTTGTTATGCACCAATCTGTAGCAAATTTGGTAATTGGGTGGATTACTCTGGTTATGCACCTAAAAGAAGAAAAACACTGTTTTATTAATGTAGATAGATAACCAAGTTCTCTAGAGACTTTGTCACTCTTGTTAACATTACATCTTAATGAAATGTACCATCAGTTCTTGTAGTACTGTTAGGGACTTAGGACACAATCTGCTAAGGCTGATTCTCTCCTAACTATGTTCTATGATTATATCTGGTTTCAGTGACAGTGATGCTGAAGGAGTCTTAAACGTGCTTTGGCACAAATACGAGAATGCCATTGACAAGGTACTCATCTGTGCATACTGGTATCAAAGTAAGTCAGAAACATCTCATGTCAAGCACATGTCAAGCACATGCTAGCATTAACATTACAGCAGAAATCTCCTGATTTTTGTTTGATATGATATACCAACAGATATTTATTTTACTTATGAGATGGCTTTTTTTAAAGCCGAGGAATAACTTGAGCGATTACTTGGACAAATTTCCTCATTAAGGCTCCTGTCTATGAGAGGGGACGACCAAGATCATGAGTGAATTGGCTAACCTGTCCTTTTAGTCCACATAGATTAGTTAAGAAATTGTCACATTTTTGTGCTGTTTTGAATAACAAATCATAGGTACTTATGACATTATTTCATTCTGTACTATTTTTGGTACTTATGACATTATTTTATTCTGTAGTATTTTTAGGTATTTATGACATTTTTTCATTCTGTATTTTTATGGCATGTTCTATATATTTTTTCTCGAACGTGCAGGAGGCATGTTCTATATTTTTATTTCACAGTCTATGATCATGCCTCCTCATATCTGTTGCCAACAACTCCATAGGCTGAAAAGAAGATATCCCTGCAAATATTTATCATGCACTTCATACAAGCATTCGAAGACTGGGAGCCGCTCTACATTGAGCAACCAGTTGATCAAGAATCAGTATCAGATGATACAGTTTTAGGATGCTCCAGTGGGCATCCTTCTGAGGTCATCCTTATTCTCGTGCAGGAGATTTCTCAAATAACTTCTTTTATTACTGAGAGTAAGTAGATCTGATGAACACCATGATACCTTTCTTGACTATGCACGCTCTCCTCATCATGATTTTGCTTCTAGCATTCTTATATTATTATAGCATACAACTTTTGGGATTTGCACCCACCATTAATTCCATATTTTTTCTTCAAATTGATATTTATATGTCTGTCAGAACAATTTTCATATTGAAAGATTTCAAAGGTCTTGCTTAAAAGGATACACATCATTTATGCATTCCCTCCTCATCATGGTTTTGCTTCTACCTTTCTTATATTATTATAGTGTACAACTTTTGGGATTTGCACCCTCCATTAATTCCATATCTTTTCAAGCTGCCAGTCATGTCAGTGAGAACATTTTTGCATATTGAAAGATTTGAAATGTCTTGCTTAAAAGGGTGCACATCTTTTTTTGGCCAGAATTAATATATATCTGACCTAGCCAGTCTGCGAACTGCAGAAGTTTTATCTAATATTTACGTAAGTGTGTAGGAGTGTAGGACAGTTTTAAATTTATACCGATTTAAAGTTGGGTGCTTGGAAAGCAAGATTATAACATCGTGTTGATGTTTTCAAGCTGGTAAAAGTAACATTTAGAACCAAGGACTCTATAATGAGTTAATGATAGGTGGGCCAAGGCAACTCAAGTTAGGTAGTTAGTCAAACTTTCACAAGTTTTTAGTGATTAATATGGTGTTACACAAAAACACAAAAGAATAGTTGCATTCTAATGTGCCTGTGTCATGGGTATGGGCCTAGCCTGATATAGGCGTGAACAGTACCAAGCGGTACTGTAGCAGCAGGTTAGGGATATGAATCCTTAGAATATAAGTCAGCTAATTAGGTTATCTCTTAGCTAAATTGCAGGATAATTAGTAACAGATTAGATCTATTATTAGAGATAAAGTTGTACTAGGCTATAAATACAGCAGCGACCCGCACCTGGGAACACAAGAAATAAAATGCTATCTTCTGTCTATTCTTCTGTTCAGCCGGCCAGGGGAAAGTTTCCTGCCACTCCTATCTCTTTTATCGGCAAGAGGGAAAGTTCTTTGCTGCTTCTATCTAATCTTCCGGCGAGAGAGGAACAACCTCAAGCCATGGCTACCCACAACTATTGGCTGTGAAGCTCGGGTTCCCAAAATCCGGATCATAACAGCCTTCTAAATAAAAATGAGCAATCGTGACTGTGTTTGACAGTTGCCAATTTATCAGTTGTTAAGTTTTGCAACTATAGTGAGCCAGTGATAATTGAGATCTGACTTGAGTTTCCTGTATTACTAGGCAGCAGCTGTTCGGAATCCTCTGCTAACATTTCAGAGCAATCGTCAGACCTGTTGTTAAGCACTGAGGGATTGACTGTTTTGGAATGTTTGACAATTGTTACTCGCTCAGTGCATAACTGTAGAGTATTTAGTTATTATGGAGGTGTGCAGAAGATCACTGCTCTTTTGAAAGGTACATACTTTCTTTAGTTGGGTTCAATCCTTCTAAAAATAATTTCACTCATGTCCCCTTTTCTTTCATACCATTTTCACTGTTGTAGCATAGATTATGACAGCTGTGATATCACTAATATGGTTTCTCCTGCAATAAATCTGTTCTTAACTGACCTTTTCTCTTGTATATTCAGCTGCAGTTGTAAAGCTCAAGACCTTGACCAGTTTGCTTGCCACAGATGAACTACTGTCAAAAAAAGCCATAGAGAACATGAAGATGATGCAAAAGATACTTCTATACATTGTTACAATAATTTCAAACTTCATGAATTTGGAGCCAACTGTAACTAGGATAACACAGTTTGTCCGTACTACCGAACATACCCTTTCAAACAATTTTTTGGCCACAGTTACTCCAAGATCTACACAAAGCACTGTTCATGATAGAAACTGGCAGCAAAAGGCCATTGTTGCAGTTATGGAAGCTGGTGGTGTCAATTGGTTAGTAGGTAAAGTTATTTCTCACTGTTTGCATACATTTGATAACATTGTTTATAATTCTGTTTTGACTCTTGCTTGGGACAGTTGATCTTAGTCCGTAATGCTAACTAGGTTATTGATCAACTCTTGAAGCAATATAGTATGATCCATAAGTCCAGTTTACACAAAAGAGTTTGGTTCTGGATTCAAAGACAAGCTAACAATGTCCTGTTCTACACTTCTACTCTAAAACCAAAAGAGTGGAAGAGATCACAACATGAGATGAATGGTCCTGGCACACTCAATGTAACTTTGGACCAAAACTCCAAAAGGGTGAAAAGAGGCTGTGAGCATTGCTGATGCAATTAACATGCCTTGGCCCTTAGTAGAAGGAAGCTTGCCAGCTTGTGGTCCACCCTGAATGTAGAGAAACATTAGCCTCCTTGTTTCAAATACTTTGCACTTTTGACCAAGGTTTTATCCCCCATATACTTGGCACTTTCCAAATCCTGAGATGTGATTCACAGAATACCATTATGAATTTTATCCATCAACTTACAGTTAATAGTTTATGTCTAGTATTTTGTACTTATGGTATTGTTAGAGGATATATTTTGGTCCAACTTTATTCAAACCATACCATAGTACACATAATTTTGGTTAATATTTACCAGTGTTGAAAAAATCGGTTATCGGTAGCTGATCGGCTGGCTGGGGATTAGGGATTAATTGGTTAATTAGAGATTAATTGAATCAATTGGTTGGCATAAAGTAGTTATGTATGATAATAAATGGTTGCTGCCACTTCAAGCACATATTCATAGATTGATTTACAAATGTGAATTTGACACCACCCCCAAATCAGAACAAGCAATCGCCAATGAGCACGCTACACATGCATGCTCACCTCCCGAAAGTGCAGAATCATAGTCAGCAGCAACCTTGTGGTGCCCTGGCCACAAAAAAAAGACAAAGTCTCAACACCCACTACAAGCAAACGGAAGAAACTACACAAACCAGATGGAGCCAGGTGCACCACCACACGTCCTTTCTCACTGGAGCTTGCCATGGTCGCCACTGCTGCTAGATCCTGGTTGCTGGTGCGGGTTCTAGGTCCCTCGCAAGCGAAGGAGCCCCCTTCTCGTTGCCTGCCGACTCTGCCGCCGAGCGGAGGTCCATCACCACACATCCTTTCTCACTAGAGCTCGCCATGGTCGGCACTGTTGCCAGATCTGGTCTCTGGTGTGGGTTCTAGGCTCCTCGCCAGCGAAGGAGCGGGGACTGACCGATTAATGGCCTGATTATGTGTTAAATTAACTTCCAGAGTGGGGATTACATGTTAATCGGCTCAACACTGATATTTACCAGTATTCAGAAATAGAATGAGTACAGTGATGCTAGATGATTAAGATGCATAATCTGAGTCTTTGCTACAGTTTCTTTTTCCTGCTCTTAAATCAAATGAATGGTATGGCTGAAACCAAAGTGTGACATATAATTTCTGTAGTCATATGCATAGAAACTACACAACATCTATATATAATAGCTTATTCTATACTACCTTGCTATGTGGTAAATATGAGTTTCAGTAACTGAATTTTCATGATGATCATAAAAAGTATCCTGCACAATTTAGAGTGATAAGGCAACAAACTTTTCTTGTGTTGTTTCTGCACTGGATTTATGCTCCCTCCACTAAAAAAATGTATAACATCGCATTCTCCAAGGTTGAAGGTTGACCTAAATATAGCATAATTCTGTAGGCAAAAGGAAAAAAGCACCACTGAATTCTTCAGGATCTCTGATGTTAAATTGGTCAGCCATGTTTCACACCGTTATTTTCTCACTGATCTGGAATTATTTGCGCAGAACTCTTAAGGGTCATCCGGAGATTGAATTTGAAAGAGCAGTGGACTGATGTGCTACTTCATTTTATAACTTTGCATGCTCTGAGATCAACAATATCACAGAATACTCGTGCACAAAATCATTTTAGAAGCATTGGAGGACTGGAGGTTCTATTAGATGGACTGGGATTACCATCAAGCAAAATTTCAGTCTCAAAGCATTCTTTTGTCCCTAGTGATGAAAGGTAAGTGTTTCATCTGTGGCAATACTAAACCTTTGATGCAGGAGGTTTCAAAGCTGGAAAAAGAACGATAACTATCATATACTTTTCTTGATAAATGTATTTTTTTAATAATCATAATGAATTACTCAAGTCTTGGGGTGGAGGTTTTGCTCTTTAAGGGTCTACTTGGAACTTTGGAGGAAATTTTTTTCATTGTGTGCGCATGTGTGTTGTGGGTGGGTGGGGGGGCTTGAATTCAAACTAAACCCCAAAAGTACAATTTACACTCCACTAGCGTGCTTCATTTCAACTCCATGTAACCCTCATTTGCCTTCTGAGTTAGCTACCCACTTTCAATTGGTAATGGAGCACTTTACATACAAATGGCGCAGTAACAGCAATCTGTCAGGGATAACAAGCTACAACTATCTAATTTGCTCTGTGTGCTTTCTGTTTAATTCCTGTGATATGACCATAACATGTTTTATGCAGGAGTGGAATTCTACAGCTCCAGATACTATCGTTGGAAATTCTGAGGGAGGCGGTGTATCCTGTTGCATATTTTTTAATAAGAGAATGAATGAATTTGCCTGTAATACTTTTGTTACATCCAGTCAATAAAAAGTGTTGTTTCTGAATTCTTGCAGCAACTTTTTAAAACTTTGATTACAAAATATCTCTGAATAAGTTGGATATATGAAAATGATATGTGCATATTTGTCTTGAAATCATAAAAATGTAACTATAGTCTTTCATAATTCATAATATTATTTACTAGGTTTTAACAATATATTAAATATAAACTAGTCGTTACAGTTGCATTTTAGAGACTGTCTTATGTCCAAAATGCCACCTATGTGATTGGACAAAGTGTTTTTCTAGATTCTGTCTTATTGGAATGACGATAGACTCTACACATTGAATATTCTGTCTGGAAAGAAATGAATATACCACATTATTTGGCCAGAATTTAATATTTTGTTGTAAGTTAGATCCCATACAATGTTGCATAGTTTGGCTTTATGGATCCTTGACTTCCGGTTCAGTTTTGGTAATGTCAACAATCTGCAGTTCTTATGTGAAAATGGACGGATACATAAATTTGCAAACAGCATCTGTTGGCCTGCGTTTATGCTTCAGGAGTTTCATCAGCAGAAGGCTCTTGATCATCAAGTGCCCAGCTGTAAGTTTGAAGAAAGCAATGGGGCCTCACCTACATCAGAATCTTTCCCAAGTCCTATTGATATTCTTGATACAACCGAATGGACTGAGTATTCTGTAAAGTTAAGCATAGCACTTTGCTCTTTTCTTCTTCCTCCTAACGAGATCAGGCACTCTCGTTGCACAGATGATAGTCAAATTTCTCGATCCATCTCTCTGGCATACTGGGAGCAATGTGCAAGATGGGTTATAAAGGTTCTTTCAACAGTTTTTCCATGCATAAAAGCATGTGCTAGTGAATCTGAATTGCCTAACCATATAAGGTAGCTTCTTCTTTTCCTTAAGTTTGATGTCCACCTTTCTTGACTAGGCTAGATCAGTTAATTGTGGGCTTTGCTTTCAATGTTTCCAGTTTATCTAGACGGCAGATTGCACTTCATATAAGATACTCTCTAAGCTAAGATATTTTGCACAAACATCACATCAATTTTAAAAATGTCTTTCTGATGATTTTAAAAGATTCTGCTAGATACTTTCCAATATGTGAGCAATCGATCAAAAAATTAACGTTGATCCTAGTATCTGCTATCTAATTGTTATCATTTTAAGGTTATCGTTTTCTTTCTTGGGTGCAACAGATTTCTGTATGGAAGTACCATTTTTTCTAATGTTTCTGAAGTGATTGAATATTTATGTAGTTTCATGGCATCATTCATTTCTAACTTTCTTCTAAGCTGACTTTTTTTGTGTTGACTAATTCTCCAGGATTTTAGCAAATACCCTACAGCATTATATTCTCTGCACATTTAGGAAGGTTCTCATTTTAGTACCAGCCCTGCTCAAATCTTTTCGAGCAGAGGGTTTATGGAGTCTGATATTTTCAGACAATTTTTTTTATTTTGGATCATCTGTCGAGTATATTCATCATATTGTTTGTGACACACAAAATGACCATTTTATCGATGCTACTGAGCCAGTTGGTTCTAAAAGCCTTGATGTTAACATTCTTCAAGCAGAAGCTATTTCTTTCTTGGAGTTTGCTGCAACACTTAATGAAAACACAAATAACCTGGTATCTGAAATTTCTCCTGCCTTACCTAAGATATTGCTCATATACATAATTTGAATTGTGCCATTCTATTTTCCCACCTCATTAAAATAATTTACTTTTGTTTGTAGCCAGAATGCTCAGCATTGATAGATGTGCTTGAACATAGCACTTATGATCCTGTATTAGCTGGAATTGTTCTTAAGAGCTTTCATGTTATCCTACAACTTGCCACCGAAGAGACTATATCCTCTTTCAAATCATTGGATGTGCTTACCAGAGTCCTGAAGGTTGCATGCCTTCAAGCACAACATCTAAAGAAGCTGTCCCATCCAAGAGATAGCTTAAGTGGAAATGATTTTCAACCGGAAAGTGTTCAGTTGTCTTCTTTGGATGAGAGAATTAAGAGTACTTTTGCATGCGTGGAATTGGCTTTCAATCTTTTCAAGGAATATGTCACAATATCCGAGCTTGGAAGGATTCTAGTTTTACACAATGGCAATTGTATCGAGTGTTTATTTGATCTGTTCCAAGAAGAAAACCTCCGGAAAAATGTGTTGGAGCAAGTTCTTGCCTTATTTAGGGTATTGCTGTGCTCCCCCTCTTTCCTTCTGTTGCTTGTGATATTAATTCTTTGGAACTAATACTGTCTCCCCTTCTTTCTCACAATCAGTTGGCTTCATCAGCACAAGATCATACAGCAAAGTTGCAACTATGTTCCAAATATTTAGAGGCTTTCACTCGTGCAAATGAAAAAGAGGACTTTGCAAAATTGTCGATTGATCTATTAGTTAACATGAGAAAAATCATTATGATAGACTGTGTGGTATGTTTTTTCTTAAAGATGGGTTGTTTCCAGTAAATTTCACATTTTTATTGTTTTATCTTCTTTTTATTACTGCAACATCATTTCTGACATGCATTTTCTCACTAATACCTTTTGCTAGTATTATCAAAATCTATTCTGCAATGGGGAGTGCTTCCTGCATATTGTATCCTTGTTGAATGGGACTTTTGATGAAGCAGTTGGTGAACAGTTAGTCCTTAATGTCCTTCAGACGCTGACTGTATTACTTGCTGAAAATGATGAGTCCAAGGTAATGAAATATATGACTCTATAGTTCCACCTTTGTGGTACATAAACTGTTTTGGGCCCATTAGAGTGCCACCAGTATTGGTTTTGGGTCATTTCTATTTTCTAGATGAAAAAACTTGTCACTTTCTGTTCCTCTATGTTTATTCTCACTGGCCATTTGTTTGATCCATTTAAAATCCTCCTGGCTTCTCTTATCTAGGCTGCCTTTAGAATGCTGGTTGGCGTGGGTTATCAAACACTACAAAGCTTGCTGTTGGACTTTTGTAAATGGCTACCTAGTCAGAAACTCTTGGATGCCATACTTGGTATGCTTGTTGATGGGACATTTGATATAAATGAAGAAACCACAATAAAGGTGTGTAATTTTCATGATCTTTGTAGCAATGCCATTCTTGCACACCGAAGTGCTTCACTTCCAACATCATATATTTATCACTGGAGGGAGACAGGGAGTGCCTAGTACCTACATTCTATTTGGTTCTGTTACCTGATGTTTCCTCTCCTTTTTTTCTCAGAATGAAGATGTGATTATACTGTTTTTAAATGTTTTACAAAAGGTCTGTTTGTCTCTCTCTATCTCTCTCACTGTGATGTGTGTGAAGTGTGAACATATTTGTGATTTGACATCCATGCTTTGGTGATATATTTATATAACGTGGCAGAGCAGCACTACACTTCAGCATTATGGGCTTGTGGTCCTACAACAGTTGCTCAAGGGGTCCATTACAAATAGAAGTTCCTGTTTCAAAGCAGGATTGCTTAGTTTTCTTCTCGATTGGTTTTCAGTAGAGGAAACTGATGACACAGTTGTAAAAATTGCTGAGTTGATTCAGATTATTGGTGGGCACAGTATTTGCGGGAAAGATATTCGGAAAATGTTTGCTCTCCTGCGTGATGAGAAGATTGGTGTCAAACAGAAGCATAATTCATTGCTTTTGACAAGTCTAAGTCATATGCTCAAGGACAAGGGACCTGAAGCTTTCTTTGAATTTAGTGGTCATGATTCAGTGAGTTATTTTCATATTTAGTACCTTTTTCATTGTTTTACTGGTCACTGTTTTCCAGTTGAGTAAATTGAGCTATGGGTACAAGAACTTGGGAAGTGGGTGCGATTTAGTATAATAACTTGAAAATTGAGCTAACCAGTGCAACATGTCTAGTGCTAGAAAAAAACATGTCTAGTGCTTTTTTATTGAAAATGCACCAAGCAGGATTTTTTCTCCAAGTCAACGCTAGCAGAGAGGCACACCATGTGATGTCACGGTGACTCTTGCATAATCCATGTTTTACATGGATAGCAGAGTATATGAATATGTGGATGATGCATCAGTGATCATGTATATCAGTCAACCTGGTTAGAAATTTGCAATATCCTTATATCTCAAATGTATTCATTTGAAGGACTGAGCAACACCACCATTTCATTATAATTAGAATTGACTACACTTTCATTCCATAGATTTAATAGATTCCCAGTAGCTAGCTGGTAGTCCACCTTACCTGGTAAATTGCCTTCATGTTCATATTAAAACTTTCAATAGTTCAGATCAAGTATTCTGGCTTTGTACGGTGTACCATTTTCTTGGCTGGACATCTAACATGGTAAAAAGTCATTTGTGCACCTCTTTTGATAAAAAATACATTATTTAGCCAAATTGTTGTACCCGTTAGCTCAATTTTCAATTAGCTGTACTAAATTGCATCCACTCCCCATGTTCTTGTACCTATGACACAATTTACTCTTTCCAGTTTGTTAACTCGTTAGTTGATCAGTTTTTTGTTTTATTTCTCTGGCATCTTTTCGTTTTGTTATAAGATTTTTTTTGGAACGAGGTTACCCTGGCGTTTCTTCTCATTGTTTTGAATAAACTCTGCTGGACAATTACCTTTTTTCTTTCATTAAAGGAATATTTATGCATTGATTAACTCTTAACTGAGATAACTGATATCTTACTTTCTTCCATTGAACAGGGCATTGAAATAAAATCACCTGTTCAATGGCCTTTCAATAGAGGCTTATCTTTTTGCTGCTGGTTAAGGGTGGAAAGTTTCCCTGAGAATGGTATGATGGGTCTTTTCTCCTTTTTCACGGAAAATGGAAAAGGATGTTTGGCTATGCTCGGGAAAGATACTCTAATCTATGAGGTAATGGTGGTTGCAGCCTTCACTTAGTAATTTTCAGAAAAACACTTACTGGATACTAAACATCTATTTTTCAATAACTACTATACCTAACCAAGTAATTCATTTGACCATTAAGATTATGAGCAAGTTATATAACACAAATGACTAAAAGATTAATTTGTCAAGATGTTTATTTGGTGGCCAAGCTAGCAACAGAATTATGGGAACCCACCATAGTGAATGGTTTATACTTGATGAGGACTTTTGTTAATAATTGCAAATAATTTGAAGAATGTCCAAAGTTTCACTGGCTAATATCTGATCATGTATTACAGCTAATGCTGGTTTACTTGAGATTAATCTATTCTTATTGCAAATAGATGATGACCCCATGTTTATGTTAGCACCTACTGTTAAGTGCTGTGGTGTTGATAGATTATTCTAATATTCTCCATTATTTAGTGGATTGCAAGACTGTTAGAATTTTGTAGTATATTTTCAATAAGTACATTGCAAGACGGTTAGAATTTTGTAGTATTTTTTTTCAATAAGTACCCCTTTTTGGTCATAGCTACCCATTTTGCTTACATGTCATGAACTCGCTACTTGATTTCATTTATCAGATCTTTTGTTTGATTTGGTTTCCATATATTAAAATTTGACCTCCCTACCCTATGCAGTCTATCAGTCAAAAACATCAGTGTGTTCTGTTGCCTCTAAGCCTCCTAACGAAGCAATGGAAATTTCTTTCTGTTACCCATACAATAGGGAGAGCATTCTCTGCAGGAAGCCAGCTGAGATGCTATGTAGATGGTGATCTGATATCGACTGAAAAGTGCAGGTGAGTAGATGCTTCATTTCTTTGGTACACCATGTGAGATTTGTGAGACTCTTCTATTTCAAATTTTTAGTCATGTTACCAGATTTCCATTATTCAATTTTCCTTTTCAATCATTTGAAATTTCTTGTTGAAATAAGTTACAGCCTTTGGATGAAGTCATAGCTATGAGATGAACCTGGCCATGAATTTGCCAGTTGCCTTCCATGGGGCTTAGGTGCCATGAAACCAGTGAGTTGGTGCACACAAAGATAGTGGAGAACCAGATGAGAGAGATAGAGATGAGTGAATTGATTTTATTCATTGTTTACCTTCAAAGAAAAAGCCATATACCACCAATGTGATTGAGTCGTAAAATCGAGTTGCCAAAGCATTAACTTGTTGACTTGATCGACTACTCTCAGGTCTCAACTAGCCATGACTAAGCAGTGTTTGAATATGTCATGCAAATATACTTAATTTAAAACAAGATTCAAACACATATACATCTTGTGCAACATGAAACGAGGAGAATCCACTAGAGTTTAGTGATTGCCCCAACTCTTTTATGTCCTCTTCTACAGTCCTACCCATTTGTTCTGACAGTGGTCCATCAAGTTGAGAGTCCAGCCATGTACGAGTAATTGCCCTTCGACATGGATTAATCATTGCCTGATTAGGTCTCCAAGGCCCCAATTGATGTACTGACTAGGACTAACATTGCACACCACCTGTAGGATTTCAGCCAGCAACTCCTAACAAATCTGACTGACTGACTCAAATAAGAAATATTATTCCAAACAAATGAATCTCATCTGCTAAAGAAGAGGAACATTCAGAACTAACTGGATGCTGGTGCCAAGCCTGCTTTTGTGCTTCCTGTGCCTTCTGCTGTTGTGTGCTTCTTTTGCTGTACTGGTTGCTTCTCATGACATAAAGATCTGCTAATAGTGTTGCATTGCATCCATTTTTAGTTGGCTCTCACTTGGTTATACCTTTGTAAAGGGACAATGGTTTTACTGCTATTGCTCAAACATTCGAATAGAAAACTAATACAAAGATGACATAATCGCAAAAAGGGACTTATGGGCATCTTGTGAACTCATATTTCGATGAGGATTTAGTTTCAACTGTTTTGAGTTTTGGTTATGATTTCCTAATGAATTAATTATGATTTTTTGAGTCTTTGTTTTCTGCTTTCAGGTATGTAAAAGTTAATGAAATAATGACTCGCTGTAGTCTTGGCGCAGAGTTGATGCCTATCGGTGAAGAACCTACTTCCCTTGTTTTTGCGAGCACTTCTGCCTTTATCGGTCAAATGGGTCCAGTCTATACATTTTCTGATACTCTCTCTTCTGAACAAATAAGGGGCATATATAATCTAGGACCAAGTTACATGTACTCTTTCCTTGGTGATCAAAACTTGCTTATGAACAATGACACTCTGTACAAGGGAATTCTGGACACAAGGGATGGTGTTTCATCCAAGATGATTTTTGGTTTGAATGCACAGGTTGAATTGGCCTCTAAGCATAATGTTCTATATTGCAATTTTTTTTCAAATTTCAATTAGTTTCTGGAACAAGATAATTGAATATTTTGTCCTTTTCTGTCCAGGCTAGTAACAATAGGACTTTGTTCAATGTATCAACTGCACATGATGGTCTTGGCAAGGGCAAGTTTGAGGCGACCATCATGAGTGGGACAAAGTTATGCTCACGTCGCTTGCTGCAGGAAATAATTTATTGTGTCGGTGGTGTCTCTGTGTTTTTCCCTCTCCTGATCCACTTTGATGATGCTGTGATTCATGGTGGAGAGCCTGCCATCAGTGACGAATTGGCAGGTCAAGTTGTCGAGCTTGTTGCATCTGTTTTGGATGGAAGTATAACAAACCAGCAACATATGCATCTTCTTTCTGGATTCTCTATATTAGGTTTCTTGTTTCAATCTGTTTCAACACAGCTGCTAAAATTTAAGACTCTTTCATCGTTGAAGTACATGCTTAATGTTTTGAAGAACTGTGGTGAGCTGTCTGTCTTTCAGTCTGTTTCTCTGCTTGTTTAGTCGGTATATATTATTAACTTTCTGCCTCTTCAGGTATGTCAGAAGTTCTATTGAAAGATGCTCTCTCACAAATTTATCTGAACCCACATATTTGGGCATATGCAAGCTATGAAGTTCAGAGGGAACTTTATTTGCTTCTAGTACAATATTTTGAATCTGATGGGAAACTTTTGCCAATATTGTGTGGGCTCCCTAGGATCATTGACATTGTATGCCAGTTTTATTCAGAAAAGACTGATTCAAGATATTCTAAACCTTTTCTGAATCATATTACCAAAAAAGTGATTGCAGAGCGACCAAACATAGAAGAAATTCGCAAGATACGGCTTCTCCTCTTGAGTTTGGCAGAAATGAGCATAAAGTATGTACTTCCAACTATGTTTTCATTTTCATTTTTATTAGCATTTTCAATGTAGTCATATCACAAGTTGTAAAATATTTTACTTGGATTTCATACGCTAACAATTTTACATATCTTTTCTTGTTTAGTTTGTAATGCATCAAACATCTGTTGCAGGCTAAAGGTCTCTCAACATGATATAAGAACGCTTGTGTCCTTTTTTGAGAGAAGTCAAGATGTTGCATGCATTGAGGATGTACTTTACATGATTATACGTGCTCTATCACATAATTTACTCTCAACATCTTTCTTGGAGAAAGTAAATTCCCTTGGTGGTTGTTACATTTTCATTAATCTTCTTAAGAGGTAATTCACTTTCAGTTATTTACACGTCAGGTGGTCAAACACACTCACGGAACAATTGCATATTTGCCACTGTAAAACCGTCAAATTGTCGATCTGCCAAAAAAAGCTAACTGCATCTTCGCCAGTGGATTTTCAATGAAACGGGTATATTTACCACTGCTGCTAGTTTGCGACTTTGCGTTAAGGGGTGTTAAGACATTTCTTTTCTTTTGTAAAAGAAAAAACGGGTAGAAAATCTCTCCAAGCTTGTGTTTTCTTTTTGTTCTCATTTTATCATTCTTTGTTTGTGCATATAGTCTTGGTCTGAAATGCAGAGTGGAATATATCTATTCTTGTTTGATTTGTAAAAATATGTATATGACATCACTTGCTTTTCAGGGAATTTGAGCCTATTCGCCTATTGGGGCTTCAGTTTCTTGGAAAACTTCTGGTTGGAGTTCCATCTGAGAAAAAAGGACCAAAACTTTTTGGCCTTCCTGTGGGACGACCTAGATCTGTTTCTGAAGATGTAAGGAAAGGCATAACAGCAGCACCCCAACTGTTCTTCTATTCAATATCTGAAAGACTTTTGAAATTTCCACTTTCGGATCATTTATGTGCTACTCTTTTTGATGTTCTTCTTGGTGGGGCCAGTCCTAAGCAGGTAACTTGCTAAAGTTCATGTTTAAATATAATAATAGGAACAACAAAATTGATTAACGGATCATCTGATGCTTTGCATTATATTTTATATTCAGGTCTTACAAAAACATTCCCAATCTGATGTCTCAAAAGACAGTGCGGTCTCTGTAGCGAGCTTACCTCCATTTTCTGTTCCTCAGATTTTGGTCTGTATTTTTAAATACATGCAATCTTGTCAAGACACTTTAGTACGCACTAAGATCTTGAGTGACCTTCTTGATTTGTTGGATTCAAACCCTTCGAATGTTGAAGCCCTTATGGTATTACTGATTACCTTTTTCTTATGTCTATATAAACTGTTTATCTGTTCATAATAAAAGTGGTTTTCAGGATTATGGTTGGAGCTCTTGGCTCGAGACATCTGTGAAACTTGATGTATTTAGGGACTACAAATCAAGTTTAAAAGCTAAGGATAATGCTTTGGAAATCAATGAGCTAATTCTTGTGAGGAACATGTATTCATTGGTCCTCTCCTACTGTTTGTGCTCTGTGAAAGGTGGCTGGCATCAGCTGGAACATACAACAAATTTCATTCTCTTGAAAATCGAGCAGGTTGGAAAGCTTATCTCGTTGTTTATGCTGTAACAAACGAACAATTTAGCATCCTTTTCCAGGTCTAGTGACTATGGAGATTGTCTAATCTACAGGGTCAGTTGCCAAATTCCTGTCTGCTTCGAGACATCTTTGAAGACGTTGTTGGAAGCTTACTCGAGGCATCTTCTGAAGAAAACCTATTCATTTCACAGCCTTGCCGTGACAATATCTTGTATCTTTTGAAGCTTAGCCATGAGTTGCTTGTTGATCAAATTGGAATTAAACTATTGGTATGCTGATGCTCTGAGCAATGCTTCACGCCAAACAGGAAATTATGTTTATTTTATGTGTGCCTTAATTTCACTCATCCTGCTCATCTGTAACAGTTTCCTTTGCCTGGCTTGTCTGCACAATCTTCATCTGATGAATCACTGAAAGAAGACATTGACATCGCTGTTGTCGAAATGCTAAATGCTGAAGGTAGCGGCCAACTTACAAGGTAATATATCTATACTCCCCTCAATTAGCACCAGCAGGGCTTCTTCCTTGAAACCAAGAGAGGCTCTGAGTCTCTGAGGCTTATTGAACTAACATTAGAGTTTCATTGCTTAATTGATAATAGGGAGGGTTCCTCTGCTACAATAAGTGGGTACTATTTGCATGAATAGTAACTTACTCCCTATGAATACTATCTCTACTTTCCTAATAAATCATATCTCCAACTTCCTAATATGTAAATTTGCACTTTTACAGCCTTCCTTGGAGCAATAGCACATCTACTGATGGAGATAAACTGAGTGATGATTGGTGGAGCTTTTATGACAAGATATGGACTCTTCTTTGCAATTTGAATGGCAAAGGACAAAATAGATTGACGCCAAAGGGTTCAAATGCTTCTGTCCCATCTATTGGACAACGGGCACGAGGGCTGGTAGAATCATTGAATATCCCGGCCGCAGAAATGGCTGCTGTAGTGGTAACTGGAGGAATTGGTTCTGCATTAAGTGGAAAGGCAAACAAGAATGCTGACAAAGCTATGATGTTAAGAGGAGAGAGATTCCCAAGAATCATCTTCCATCTTATAGTTTTGTATCTGTGCAAAGCTGGCTTGGAAAATGCATCCAAGTGTGTTCAGCAATTTATATTGCTGCTTCCTAATCTTATTTCAGAAGATGATCAATGCAAAAATAGACTACATTTCTTAATTTGGTATGGATATACTCTAGTAAACAGCCTTTCCCTCAATGATTGTGAATTGACTGTTTTAGTAACTTCCTTTTTTCTGCAGGTCTTTACTTAGGATAAGATCCCAGTATGGGGAACTTGATGATGGTGCACGTTTTCATGTTATGTCACCTTTGATTCTTGAAACTGTCATATATGGGAAGTCTATGCTTGCCACTAGTATGTTGGCAAGAGATGATTCCACTGAAGCGAATAGCAATAAGGAGTCTGGATTCATTATTAATCTTGTTCAGAAGGACCGGGTTCTTGCTGCGGTTTGTTCCTGACTACATTTTATTCCATACATGGACCTTTGCTACATAAAAAACTCAAAAAAATACAAATAACGTTCTTATATCGTTGCATCACGGATTCTTGAATATGCCCCATTTTTTATTTATTTCGTCAGGAGAAAATTTTGTTACTGAACCCTGAAGGTGTATATTTCTGTTGTCTGTTTTGTGAACAGTTCACAAAATACATTGCTGGCAAACAATAAATTTGGTGTTTTTCAGGCTGCTGATGAGGTCAAATACATGAAGGATGCTAAGGCTGATCGCCTGAGGCAGCTCCAGGAGCTTCATTCCAAACTTGATGAGAGCTCAATCGAAGATATAGAACAACTGCAAAGCTTTGAGGATGACATACAGTTTGCTAAGATTGCTGCTATTTCTGTGGATGACAGTAGAAAAGTAGCTTTCCAGCTTGCATTTGATGAGGATCAGCAAATAGTTGCAGTAAGCTGTTACCACAGTAATTTTGACCAAACATACAAACGTTTAGTGCATGTAAACTGACTTATGTTGATACAAAAAAACCTGACTTATGTTGCATATCAGGACAAATGGATACATATTTTCCGTGCTTTGAGCGATGAAAGAGGACCATGGTCTGCTAATCCTTTTCCAAATAATACTGTGACATACTGGAAACTTGACAAGACTGAAGATAAATGGCGTCGACGACTGAAGCTCAAGCGCAACTATAAGTTTGATGAACGTCTTTGTCAGCCACCATCCAAATCTAGTAATGAAAACAATGCTTCGTCTGTCGAACCCTCTGTTGGTGCCAAAATTCCAGAAAAAATGAAGCACTTCCTTCTGAAAGGAGTACAGGGAATTACAGGGGATTTTAGTTCTGAACCTTGTGAGGACAACAATGACATGAGTGAGCCTTCCCAGAGCATGCTGTCTGAGACCCAAGGCTCAAGTGATGCTGCAGATTCTGCAGATCCCTCAGATTATTCTGCCATTGTTCAAAGTAGGAAAGAACCAGCATCTACTGGTGGAGATGACGTTTATGCTGAGGTAAATAGGTTTTATTTGTACCTGCACAATTGGCACATTGATTTTATTTATTGCTTCCTCCCTGAAATCCTTATTTTTCTTCTTATTTCCCAGGTTCTGTCATCAATTCAATGTGTTCTTGTAACCCCAAAAAGAAAACTAGCTGGGCAATTGACTATTTCACGAAATACCCTACATTTTGCTTTTGAATTTTTGGTTGAGGGCACTGGAGGAACATTTGTCTTTAACAAATATCAAGAAAAAAAGGATACCGACTCCAAGAATGACCTGGGGAGTTCAGAAAAACTGAAGGGTAATCTTGACGGAGGACGAGGCAATGCAACTGAATCTGGTGATGCTCTGATGAAAAATACACCTAATAAAATCAAACACCATAGAAGGTGGAAAATAACCAGGGTAAGTTCTCTCTCAGTCAGTCTCACATGCACCGAAGCTCACACTCATCCATAGGCACATGTATATGTGCGTCTGGGTCACAGTCACAAGTTAACTCCCAGTTGTCCTTATTTGCCAGATAAAAGCGGTTCATTGGACACGTTACCTACTACAATATACTGCAACGGAGATATTCTTTGATGATGCCAATGCACCTGTATTTCTTAATTTTTCCTCCCAAAATGATGCTAAAAGCATTGGGTCTCTCTTAGTGTCCCTGAGAAATGACGCTTTGTTCCCTAAAGGAAGTACCAAAGACAAAAACAATGTGATTTCTTTTGTTGACAGAAAGGTTGCCCTTGAAATAGCCGAGGGTGCTAGAGAAAGTTGGAGAAGAAGAGAAATTAGCAATTTTGAGTATCTAATGATCCTCAACACTCTTGCTGGGCGATCTTACAATGATTTAACTCAATATCCTATATTTCCTTGGATATTGGCTGACTATTCCTCAGACAAGCTTGATTTCAACAAGTCATCCACTTTCCGGGACCTGTCAAAACCTGTTGGTGCCTTGGATCCAAGACGCTTTAAGGTATGACCAGGAGCTATGGGTTACTGTAACTTCCAGATCCTCTCTTGTAGTGTTCAATAAATTATATTCAATTGCAGGTTTTTAAAGATAGATATCTTAATTTCTGTGATCCTGATATACCAAGGTTTGATCTTGATCAGATATGCACTGTACATTTTCTTTTGTCCTTGTGTTTTATAGCAACCTTTTCTGTACTTTCTTTCTGCAGTTTTTATTATGGATCGCACTACTCTAGCATGGGAATCGTTCTTTATTACCTTCTAAGGCTCGAGCCTTTTACTGCTCTGCACCGCAACCTGCAGGTTTTTTCTTTATTTTTATTTAGCTGCCTGTTCTTAGCACTATATATCGGCTCGCTGCCCCTTTTTACTTTGTTCTTAGTCATTTTCCACTAGCTTGAAAACTTATGTTCTCTTATTAGTCAAAAAGAAGAATTGTTTTTTGATGTCTTCTACTATGTATTTTTTACCTGATTGAAAAAATATAGCTGATAAGCTGTTTTTACATGTTTGTACAGGGTGGAAAGTTCGATCATGCAGATCGACTTTTTCAGAGCATTGAAAGTACATACAAGAACTGCCTATCAAATACAAGTGATGTTAAAGAGCTTATACCTGAATTCTTTTATATGCCTGAGTTTCTTGAAAATTCAAATTCATATCACCTTGGTGTTAAGCAGGATGGTGAACCTTTAGGCAATGTTGGTCTCCCTCCATGGGCAAAGGTAATGGATTATTTCTGCATGGTAGTAGTAAACTAGTAATCATCCATTCTCAGTAACAATCGTGATTTTCTTCTTGTTCTTTCTTGGGCGAGGAACAAAAGAATCCTGTTTGAACACTGATATAGCTTTATTCATATTCTGCTAGCATACAATTCAGCTATAAAAATAGTATGTTCCCCCCTTTCAGTTGCCTCCTGTGGTCTTCATATAGTTAACTTTAAAATTTAGTACTTCAGTTATAACTTATAATAATTTGGTCTGAAAATAAGAAATTTAACAAATGCACAGTGAATTTGCATATACTAGTTAACTGGAGTAAGATTTTGGAAGGTTCCACTCGCATCAAATAACATCATTAGATCACAGTAGATTTGATCCTTCATATTCTCAATTTATTTATCCCACTTCATATTTACATTACATAAGCTGTTTTTTACCTTTTGTGGTATTCAAGAGGCAACTCCGAGCACAATTTTTTTTACCATGATGTATCTGTAAAAGTAATAAAGCATCTTTTTCTTCTTCAAAGCATTTATCTCCATTTGAGTGGCTAGGTTTTCCACTGGCTCGCCAAGACAAACACAACCTTTATGATGTATAGGTCTAAAAAATATTTTATGTTGTATTTACTCATGTAATCCAGTTAAAATGTTCAACAAGATATTGGCAAAGATCTGTGGCTGCAACAATTTATGAACAAAAAGTTTATATATCAGTGTGAAATATTTTTATGTAGGGTTCCCCTGAAGAATTCATTTATATCAACCGAGAAGCTCTTGAAAGTGAATATGTAAGCTCTAATCTCCATCACTGGATTGACCTCATATTTGGTTATAAGCAGCGTGGCAAGCCTGCTGTTGAGGTAAAAAATTATCTTTCTATCAGCACCCCCTGAATTTTTTTCATTCCTCACAAAGAGTTTTTCATTTCTCGCAAAGCCTCAATATGACGACCTTACTAATCTTGTAGCCGTTGTTTGGACCAGGCAGCAAACATATTTTACTATTTGACATATGAGGGTGCCGTTGATTTGGAAAACATGGATGATATGTTGCAGAAGTCTGCTATTGAGGACCAGATTGCAAATTTTGGACAAACACCTATTCAAATTTTCCGGAAGAAGCACCCAAGAAGAGGGCCTCCTATACCAATTGCTCACCCACTATATTTTGCTCCACAATCGATAACAGTGACTTCTGTTGTCCCTAGTACAAACAACTTCTCATCATCTGTATTGTTTGTTAGCTTGTTGGACTCAAACGTTGTCTTGATGAATGAAAGGCTTATACTGTCTGTAAAGCTTTGGCTAACAACACAATTACAGTCTGGTGGAAACTTCACATTTTCTGGATCACTGGTCTCTTCCTAATGACAATCAAGGATAACCTTATTTTTTGGATAATATGTACTTGTGTTCATTAATTTGTTCTTCTCTTGTAGGAACCTTTCTTTGGAATTGGTTCTGATATTATTTCTCCCCGCAAAATTGGCACTTCCTTGGCTGAAAACGTTGAGTTTGGGAGACAGTGCCTAGCAGCAGCTCAAATTTATGGTGACAATTATTTAATTATGTGTGGTAATTGGGAGAACAGTTTTCAGATCATTTCCCTTGGTGATGGAAGAATTGTGCAGAGCATCCGGCAGCATAAAGATGTTGTCAGCTGTGTGGCAGGTAGGTAAATATTTATAATCCAGTATATGATATTAAATCTGCTCTTCATGCTCCAGAGTCTTAAGCCATCTAGCACTAAACAGTGCGTGCTATGAATTGTATCTCCTCCATTCTTTTGCTTTGTATATTTTTTTCTCAGTTTTTGGGCAACTTCTGGTAGCAAATCAAGTATGATGAACATCAGTTCTACATCTGCTCACCAAATAATATTTGGATAATAACTGGCAGCATCATATATTAACATGACTATTATTGGTTAATTAGGTATTGCTTTGTTGTTTATCACCTGACTTTCTCTTAAATAATTTGTACATGCTGTCCTCTGAAAGCCTTTTGTTATTTTGATATATTATTTCGGTCAGGGAACCTTATATCTCTAATCTCTCTTTGATTTTGTCTTGACATCGGGCAACACTTTTGTGCAGTTTCATCAGATGGAAGTGTAATTGCAACCGGAAGCTATGACACAACTGTTATGATATGGCATGCATTTCGAGGAAAATCAATTGACAAAAAATCAAGGAATGCAAATTATGATCTTTCTACTAAGGATCATGTTATTATTGAAAGCCCTTCTCATATCTTATGCGGTCATGATGATATTATTACATGCTTATTTGTTAGTACAGAACTAGATATTGTGATCAGTGGATCAAAAGATGGAACATGTATATTTCATACATTGCGTGAGGGCACATATGTTCGATCCATTCGACATCCATCTGGAGCTGGCTTGTCAAAACTGGTAGCATCACAGCATGGCAGGCTAGTATTTTATTCTGACAGTGACCTATCCTTACATATGTATTCCATAAATGGAAAACATATTGCGTCTTCAGAAGCCAATGGCCGTCTCAATTGCATGGAACTAAGTTGTTGTGGTGAGTTTGTGGTATGTGCTGGTGATCATGGACAAATTGTTCTGCGCTCTATGCATTCTCTTGATGTTGTATGGAGGTATGAGGGAGCTGGGAAGACAATAACTTCATTAGTTGTGACCCCAGAGGAGTGCTTCTTGGCAGGAACCAAGGATGGTAGTTTGATTGTATTTTCAATAGAAAACCCTTTACTTCGGAAAGGCACCGTGCAGCGGAACAAGATAAAATCTTCTGTGGGTGGTTAGTGGTGTAGCTAGAAACATTAACAAGAGTTCCTTGCTGCATGTTTTGAGCAGAAGGTTAGACTTTGCATTTGCTTTATACTGTCTTTCATTTCCTATCTGTTTCCAAACTTCAAATTTGTCTAGAACAGCTACATGGCTAATGGCTTGGGCTAAAAATTCTTACCAGGATCTGCTTCTTAAGTTACGTAAATTCTTTCTACCATTCTGTTTGCTTTCATCACCAAATTTCTGGTTCAAACCACATCACCACTTCACCAGCTTTTAGATTGCATTGCAGCTCCCTACTCTTGATTAGTTTATTTTACACATTAATTCTCCCTGTAGCTAGACAGTGTTCGTCTCTTCTCTTACCTATTGCAGCTTTTATGGGGTAGCATATTTGGCTGTAGTTGGCCCAGAGTGTTGTTTTCTCTCCTTTTCCCTTTTTGGCACTTCAGGTTTTCAATTGCATGCATTTGGATGATACTTGAACATTAAACTTGTTTTGAGCTCTGACAGTCGTGACTTGGTCTAATCTTTGATAGTTCTTCAGTCCAGTGCTTGGGGAAAACATAAGAGGATAATTCTTCAATCTATGAACTTGGTTTCACCAGCGTTTGCCAAGTCGCAATGTTCATTACTATCCTACAGAAGCAACCGTATCACTGGTGTATGCATCCATATCCAATCTATTGCTCAGCAATTTATCTGTAGCTACTCTACCTCACCATGATTTTCACTGTAATACTGATGGTTCTATTTTGAAATCCGCAGGTTATCAGCTGTAAGTGTAAAAGAGAACAGTTTGTTATTCTTGTATACCTGTACATACAACATCATATGGAGGAGTTAGATTCAACAGGAGGTAGCTGATGACAATCCACAAGCATATGATTCCGAAAAGCTGGGAAATGAATATGATGCCAACTAATATTACACGATAGATTTTCATTTGATTCAGGTTACTCTTAAAACGAACATCTTCACATGATAGACGCTCCGGAGGCGTCGTAGTTTTGCATTGGTGCTAGCTGCTCACAAAGTGCATCTGGGTGTAACATAATATTGTTCGGTGTTCTTACTAGTTAGGCTGGCTGGGTGAGCAACATTCTTTCGTG
>KE372734.1:57572-84692 GCA_000418225.1 Zizania latifolia | reverse complement strand
GATAGATGTGTATTAGATGCGAGTGGTCTGTAATTAAAAACTGAACATTGTACATGGAAACTCATGTTCCAAGTGATGACAAAATAAAGGCACGCAGTTTAGATTATGACTCTTGAGGATTACACGGAGAGACGAGTCTGTGAGCCTGTGACAGGACATCACTATCATTTTAACTTGTTCGTACGTGTTGTTCGTGCCTGGTTGACACATGTAAAATGTTAAGAAAGTAGAGAATTGAAATCGCAAGCAAGTGGCACTTAAGAGTCGTGCAATAGACTTCAATATTTCTTATACTTATTCCGACCAAAATTGGAGCAGGAGATTGAGCATCGTAGTTCATGAAGAGCATACACATATCTTACTGATCTTACATACTGAGAGAGAGAGAGAGAGAGAGAATTGAGCTTAATTTCGTGAAGCGAATACAAGCTAACTACTAATAAGCAGAGTTAACAAGATTATAGTTACAAGTTACTGGCTTGGTAATAGCGATTTCTGGACTAACTAGTGGGTAGTTAGCGCACCAAACTAGAACAGTATCAGGTAACTGGTCCAGTGGTCCATGTAGCTTGGCGTGCCCAAACCGAACTGATAATTAGGGATGGATATGGATGTGAAAATATCCGAATTATTTGTATTGGTATTCGATAAACTATTGAGTTATTCGTATTTGAATTAAATATGAATGATAAATGAAAACATCCGAATTCGTTTGGTAAATATAGATATGGAAACGGATATCCAAATTTCTGTTGAATGCGGATATGAAAATAGATACATCTTCCACACAGATTAAACTATAAGGGACTCAAGATGATAATATTAATATGTGTGGTTTATTTATTCTTTATTCTAGCAGTACAAGATAGTAGGATGATTAAATCGTCGTTTACTTTTTATTTGCAAAAAAAAAGATTTAAATTTGAACAAATTAATGAAGTAGTTGTGAAAAATGGTTTTATTTATACACTTCATGGTCATACAAGCAATAGAGAATATGTGTATAATTTGAGTGTTTGATATTGCATATTGTTATTGCTCTAAACATATATTAGTGAAGTATATAACAGAAAAAGCAACAACTACCGCATATGTTTCTATTGCGTTGCTAAAGTGAAAATATTTGATTGGTTGGTTGATTATGTTCAATTTACAAAATTTTAATTGATTATATCTTTTGTGCATGTTTATATGTATTATTCATAAAATATTTATTAATTAATCGAATTTGATATTCATTTCAAGTTAAACTTAGTAAACATTTGGATTCGGATTTGAATTTAAACTATCTATTTTGTATTCGTATTCAAAAATATCCATATCCATATTCAAATATAAAATAAAATATAGTAAATAGTGACATTCAAATTCAATTCCATGCATATCCATCTGGCAGTAAGTAACCAGACCGCGGTGACCACCGGTAACCGCAGACGGGGCGGTTTTGTTAACCAGACAAATTTCGTGCTTAGCACAGGTAGCCTACTTCCTCGGCTAGTTAATTAATTAGCTCTTCAATTCAAGTGCGCGGTGCGGCTGCTGTGCATAGATGGCTTTCCGGTCGCCGGTGACCTTTACGGCTGCCCTCCGTTCAGTCCTCCTGCCCGTGGACGTTGTTGTTGGAGAAGCACAAGTTGAGCTCTCTCATGGACTCGTTCACCGTCGGCGGTCACGACTCGAAGGCCACCTGCGCCGTGATGCTGCTCGCCGAGCTGGCGGTCTGCTTGCTGTAGTGGTGGACGTCGCCGTACCATGCCTGCAGCTCCCTGTCGTCCTCGGCAATCGTGTCGAGGCTCCTCGCCACCAGCTTCCGCCGCCGCATGACCGACACCAACTGCGTCGGCGCCACCTCCGTCATGATCCTCGCCGCCGTATGCGCCTTCGCCATGACACAATAGAAAGCCTTTGTGTACGGTAACCTCACAATAGTGTGCACAGTTGTCAGTTGTACAGTGTCCAGCTCGGGGCAAAGCGTGTATTTATACCGAGCTAGCAGCTAGCTATACGCCTATACATACGGTCCACACGATACAGCGAGATACGGACAGCTAGCACGTACACGGTGGCCTGGCCTCCTCACCACGACGGATCACACAACTGTGCGAACCCAGCGGCGCGCACGTACGCAAAGAGCCAGACATTGCGGGCGGGCGTGGGCGCGGGCGGCGTGGCGACAAGGCGTGCAGAGCGCGACCGACGGCGCGGGCGGCGCGAGCGTTCAAAGGCTGAGTTACTGCGGGCGCGCGTCACGCACGCACGTCGCTGCCGCCTGCCGGCCCACTGGCCCAAGGAAGTGCTTAAAATAAACTAATTTTTCTAACCTTAACAGTTTTTTTCTAATATGAACTGTGATGAATATGTAATTACTCCTGACGTCAGAACATTGAAAAATGCTAGCTTGTTGGATTCAATCGAGTTGTCGATAGTTTTGAAAGTTGGATGCTGAATCATTGCCTCCTGTTCTTCTAACAGAGGATAAAGACCCCTCCTCCAAAAAATAGATTTAGGTCTTTTGGTAGAGATTATAGTAGTTGCAGCTAATCTAGAATCTCTAATTTTCCTTCCAAGCTTATCAATTTAATTTGCCAGAATGGCTGGTATGTGCGTTTCATTCAAACGGGAGTATATATTAAGTGACGTACTATTTTGTTTAATATCAATCGATACCAGTCTCATACCGATAATACCGATCAAATCAATATGGTTCATATCGAACAAGATTATTTTCAATTTTATTTCATAGTACAGATATGTATTATATTAATGTCAACGTATTTAAATATGTTATATTTAATCATATATATATATAATAAGAATATTATATAAAAATAAATTTATTTTATTTTATTACATTTTCAAATTGTACACCAATATCGAACATTCTATTATGAAAACCAAACCAAAATGGAATCTAATAAAATTAACAAGCTTTGCTCCTTCTAGTTCTCCTAACATTTCAGAATTACCAACTCAGCAGCTCCTCCAGAATCTCTATTTCTCAAACAGTTCAGATTTTCCTCCCATATTGTAAAACTCCTAAGTTTCCAACAGTTCCTGCAATATTATGTACTCCAGGATGGCAGGATCTCTAGTTTCTCATTTTTCAAATAGATTGTAAAACTCTATAAAAATAAATTAATATTCAGAGAACACATCAAGACATCGTCCTGTGCAGATCCTAACTACTGCTTGTCATGGTGAATATTTATGGCACGAGGTGGGCTTCTTTTGGACGGGCCGCAACTCCGGCCCATAAA
This sequence comes from Zizania latifolia, assembly GCA_000418225.1. Taxonomy (NCBI): domain Eukaryota; kingdom Viridiplantae; phylum Streptophyta; class Magnoliopsida; order Poales; family Poaceae; genus Zizania; species Zizania latifolia. Next base: position 81,435 of record KE372734.1, on the reverse strand, counting down.
TATTTATGGGCCTCGATTTCGGCCCATCAATATTATGCCTTATGTGGCTAGGCCGGCTAATCGGGGCCGTCAATTTTGCTGCCATAACATCCTAGCCCTTGATATATGGGTCCCACCTGGAGTGGGAAGTTGTGTTCCGATGTAAACCCTAGCTGCCGCACACATATAAAATCTCGCGGCTCTTCCTTTCTCTCTTCTCTCGTGCTTCCGGCGGCGGCGAGCTGGTGATCTGAAGCAGCAGCGGGAGGAAGCCGGCGCTCGCCTCGATCTCCGCCACCGCGTCCCACCATGGTAAGGCCCCATGTTTTGCTATCTTGTGTCATATTCGTGGCTGGGTTTGCAGCTCTGATGCTAGGTTAGTTTTAGCCGCCGTGTTGTGATATGAATTAGATGCAAGTCTGCTATTTGGTTCTAGAACTGCAAGTTGGTGTTTGGGCGTTTGGTCTCTTAGGGAGGTTGCAGGGTAGTGCCAATTCTGGGATGTGATGGACTTAGGGGATTTATTTTCAACGGTGTTTGACTGAGTTGGAGTTATACTTTTGGGTGGAGTGTAACCCAGTCGCATGATAGATGTTGGCGCTCGATTCACAATTCACACGTAAAAAGATCTGATTTTTTTGTTGTTGCGTTGAGTCTGCTTATGTGCGTTTGTGGTGAACTAGATGATGCAGGATAGCCGGAGGCTTTTCAGCGTTCACTTGATGAGATTTCTGCATGGGCAGGGGCTGCGGCAGTAATATTTCTTAGTTCGTTGGTTGGATTATTATTATGTCCAGTATTCTGCTTATGCATTTATTCCCACTAGTTTCACGGCAACTAATGGATTGAAATTAGTTTTGACACAACTTGTCGTGTAGAAATGTAATTATTGTGTAGATATTGTTGGTTTCTTCTCACTTCATGGCTAACTGTGACCCATTGTGCCAGTCGAAGAGGAAGACCAGGGAGCCTAAGGAGGATAATGTCACTCTTGGACCCACTGTTCGTGAAGGAGAGTATGTGTTCGGAGTTGCTCATATCTTTGCATCCTTCAATGACACATTCATTGTAAGTGCAGTTTTTGCCTGTTACATATTCTGCAGTCTTCAGTCTAACTACTTGTTAAGTTTCTTACCATTGTTTTCCACTGTTTGCAGCATGTCACTGATTTGTCTGGAAGGGAAACACTTGTTCGCATTACTGGTATGATCTGTAGACTATTTCAGTTGGCTTTCTAGCTGAAATTGGTAAATGATAAAATTGATTGGCCCCCGAATTCTTGCAGGTGGCATGAAGGTCAAAGCTGATCGTGACGAGTCATCGCCATATGCAGCTATGCTTGCTTCTCAAGATGTTGCACAGCGTTGCAAGGTTTTTTCCAAACCTTATTTGCTTCATTGGACAGATCTTTGGGTGATTATTCATTGGACAAAGTTTGAACTAATATAGTTTCCTTGAATTTCCAGGAACTTGGCATAACTGCTTTGCACATTAAGCTCCGTGCCACTGGAGGCAACAAGACAAAGACTCCTGGACCTGGTGCTCAGTCTGCTCTCAGGGCACTTGCTCGATCTGGCATGAAGATTGGCCGCATTGGTAAATTCACTGTTTCAGTATAACTGAAGAATACAGAGATGTTTCTTTTATTTATTTGTTTCATCTATTCCATGGACAGTATCTATGCTTTTGGTTCATAATACTGTAATCCTTCTTAGCCATTGTGATGATTGTATATCTGATTCTTGTGCAGAGGATGTGACCCCGGTTCCCACTGACAGCACTCGCAGAAAGGGTGGTAGAAGAGGGAGGAGGCTGTAGATGTATTGTCAGTTCAGTCTTGTCGTCATGGACTCTCTTTGGACAGTCTTATAAAGTTATATAGCTCCAAAGTTACCGAAGAGATTTAGTTTTGCCATGTTCCGAATTGTTGACTGTCAGTTAATTTGGCCTCTGTTTTGGCTAAGGAAAATTCCAGTTTTCATGCTTAACAAACTCATCCTTTGTGGTTCCTTATAATGTGGCTGGATTATTTTAGGGTTTTGTGCCGAAGTATATTGCCACAATTTTTTTTTGCTCTCTGCATATGTTAAGGTGGCTTCGGTCGAGTACAATGTAGCAAGGCACTTGTGACATGTTGAATATGACAGAATTTGGATGTGACGTTTGGCCATTAAACAGGAAATTTGCATGCTCTAATTTGGTGAGACCCTCATGCAGCCCTGTTCAATGTGCTGTTGCTGGATTTGCAGATCCATGTGATAATTGCTAAAGTTAGAGCGTTTGAAAATGGGAATGTTTAATGATTTGCCATTATTTTAGCTTATAGTCGTATATTTAGATGAAAAATAATTAAATTGTACAAATTTTTAGTGACAACTTAAATCTCCTGCCGAATCGTTGCATGTAGTTCATCTTACTGAGGATAAAGATTCCTCAAAAAGACAGGAAAAAGAATTGCATGTAGTTCATCTTACTGAGGATGAAGATTCCTCAAAAAGACATGAAAAAGAAGAATCGTTGCATGTAGTTCATCTTACTGAGGATAAAGATTCCTCGAAAAGACAGGAAAAAGAAGTAGAGAAGAAGTGCAGAGATACATGCATGGCCTTTACAACAAACAAACTGAAAATAATTTGAAGCCACAAAAGAACACCATTTTGTGCTGCAAAGTCTGGGATTCAGTCATTCAGATTGCAAGCACGGCGGCATAGGCAATGGAGGCCACCACTGAGCCGGCGAGTCCTACCACCGTGAGGTCAGCGCCACTAGTTGCACCGCCGCCAGCCGCCGTCGAGTTCCTTCCCCCCGCATCCGGCGGAGCCTGCGCTCCGGGCGCGCCGCCACTCGAGGGAGACGACGGCGACGACGACGACGGTGGCGGGGTGGTACCGGCCGTGGTGTTGCCCCCCGGCGCGGCGGCGGCGGCGACCATGACGATGAGCTTCTCGTTGGCACGGCAGTTGGCGTCGACGCCGCTGATGAAGAAGAAAGCGCCGGCGCGGTCGAGCGTGAAGGCCGTGCTGCCGTCGTCGAACTTCTTGTCGTACGACGCCGTGTTGCACGAGTTGTAGTCGGCCGGCTCCACCAGCAGAACCGAGTCACTGTCCTTGGGGTACACGAACACTGCACACGCACAAAAAAGCGCATATTTTTCAAGCAAAAACAAATAAAAACATCGACACATCACATCAGAACGAATCATAAAAGCATCAGCTTGGATAAGAGGATTGCTGCTACGGACAGAGCTCGTCGCCGATCTGGAAGCTGGTCTTCTCGGCCCAGGTGTTGTACGACTCCGCGCCGGCGTCAGGCACGCCCCAGCCGCTGCCGTCGCCGACCTTGTACTGCGTCGCGCCGGCGGCGATGATGGAGCCATGCAGGAGAGCCAAGCAGGCGACAAGCCCTATCACACCACCACAAGAGCTGCCGCTCGCCATTGCCACAAATCCACAAGAAACTATAACTAAAAGCCTAAATCTTGCTCGATTTCTCGTGCTGTTCTTGCTTGTGTCAGCTGTCGATGGAGGAGGTCAGCCTGGAGACGACCTATATTTGTAGCCGTGATGAACTGAACTGATCGGCGACGAGGTTCTATGACAAGCTGTAGGGTGCCTTGCTTTCCGGCGTAAGCTCAAGCCACGTCGAGGTCAGATCGATGCATGAGTCAGTGCATGTGCCGGCACTAGCTTTTCACGCTGTGCTGCTATCCCGTCAATGGCGTCGACGGCTAGCTGCCTTTTGATCGAATCGATGCTTTGCCGGTTGCACTTGGAAAGTCTTAGCTGGTTAACCGGAATATGATTCTTGATCCACACAGCCTGCCTGCCTGACAGCCAATGCCATTTGTCCGAGGATTAAAATACACAGAAAAAAAAAAGGAATTCGTCTGGGGGAGGAAGTAATGGTTTGTTTGGTGGATTGCCATTTGTAATCGTACCGAATTTTTGTAAGGCAAACAAACAAAACGTACCATTCCCGATATAAATATGCTAAAATTTGGCAATTCTAGAAGTTTCACACTTGAAAATAAAACCAAGGTCTCAAATTATAAACATAACCCACACTCTTTGACCATACCAACATTTGACGTTACCAGTATTCAACATGGTTTGTTTAAACTAAAAACCAGACATTAAATTGAAATTCAGTATACGAGACGAGACAAGAACAAGAAGAGAAATTTATTTATTTATTCAATTTATAAATAATACTTCATTTTCAAAATTTATAAAACGGTCTCCAATCTCTCTGGATGGCTTTTTAAAAACCACCCCTCTAGAGGTTTTTTAAACCATTGCTGACTTTTGTGATGTAACAGAGCAATCAAATGAATTTTTTTTTCCTCAGGCTATTTTCTCTCTCTTCTCTTACTTTCTTCTCGGCTCACAATGGGGCGGGGTGCAGCACCGAGGGCACGATGGGGATGGTGGAAGACCTATAGTAGACATGAGTATGAATGTGTACCCCAAATTTTTTGACAAAAAAAAACTACATATGTGTATATTTGTTAATTGGGCTAAAATCTAGTCCAACACCATAATTGTCAGCCCAATAGCTGATTTTCTTAACCCTATTTCCCTTCCCTCAAGCCCTCCCCAACAACGCCCAACCTCTTCCCTCCCTAGCTACGCCGCTCTGCGTCTGCCACTATAGTTGTTCGGTTGTGCGCCCACTACCGTCCATTAGTACACCCTTCAGTCATCGCCCTACCCCTACTGACCATCGCCTATGCTATTGCGCTCACTACGCCATTGCCCACTAGTGCACCCTCTGACAGTCACCCTTGCCTCGCCAGCTACAACCTATGCCATTATTGCGCCTACCGTGCTAGCATTAGCCACCATTGTGCCATATCGCTAGTGTCTAGACATCACTAGTGTATGTGTGCTTATGACTTGCTATGCCACCTGCCCATTGCCTCGCTGCCTACCACGGTGCCACCCGACCATCACTCATTCAATAGAGAGCGTGGATAGACGATATTGTTACCACCGCACACGAGCATACCTCGGCCTCAAGTGGCGGTGAGCTTGGTACAGACACTAGCCCACCTCTACTAGCTGCCTCCTCCCCTTCCAATTGTAGGCAACAGAACAAGACTAGCTTGACGTTGTTGGCAGAATAAGAACAATATATCCAAATCGATGGGCAGAAAAAGGTTAGTAGTACTCAATACTCAATACTTAGTATATTTAATTCTTTTTGCCCGATCTGTTGAAAATTTGTGGTTGATTTATTGTACATACAAAGTTTTGATTTAGGTTGTAGGGTCTTCAAAGAAGAAGAAATGTGTGGATTTAAAATCTATGTGAGATAGAGCTAAAAAAAAGCAATGATCTGACAACAATAATTCTCTTGAGCCTCAAGTTGTAAGCAATGACCTTACACTTACACCTACACTGGAACTTGAACCTAAAGTTGCATATGAAAGCACAGAAGTATCAAAACCTAAAGATTCAAATCAAAGCACAGAATATTGGCTAGAATATTATGACGAAGATGTCAGTTTTCTTCCTATGATCCTAGAAAGTGGATTCCCATCACATATTACAACATAAATCAGCAATGGATGAAGTGTATTGCACTTCATCCTTGTCGACCACCAATACAACAATTTCCTCAAAAATTATGGAGGAGGTAAACACCGCTTCATACATAGGTGGTTTGATAAGTATAATTGGCTTGAATATAGAGAGAAAAATGATGTTGTATTTTATTTTATTTTCTACTTGTTTAAGGATAGAACCAATTATGTTAGTGGGGATAGTTTTGTGAATGAGGGATTTATACAATGGAACCATTTGGATAGATTTGATAAACATGTAGGTTCTATTAGTAATGAACATAATAATCTAGCACAAGAGAAATATATATGATATGTTCATTACACCTAATATATTAATAGGAGATAATTTTCATAAGAGGAGCAAACATGACGAGGTTGTTTATAAGGCCTACTTAACTTACTCACTTAAGTGCTTGAGATTTCTTTTACGATAACGATTGGCTTGTCGTGTTCATGATGAAACATAATAATCTCATAATAGAGGAAATTTTCTTGAGCTTCTAAATTGGTTAGCTAAAAATTTTGAAGAGGTTAACAAGGTTGTTCTAAAGAATGCTCTAAAAAATTATAAGATGATAGCCCCTACAATACAAAAATAACTTATTTAATGTTGTGCTAGAGAAACCAATAAACTTATAAAGGAAGATCTTGGGGGTGATATTTTTGCAATACTTGCTGATGAGTCTAGTAATGTGTACCAAAATGAGCAGTTGGCTCTTTTCTTGTGTTATGTTGATAATAAAGGGAGGGTTGTTGAGTGTCTCCTTGGTGTTGTGCATGTTGAGAGCAGTAGAGTTTTGAGACGTAAATATGCTATTCAAAATTTGCTCATGCAATCATTTGAGTTTATTTAATTTATGGCACATTTATTGAATATTGTTCTTAGATACATAGATGATTAAACTTAGCTTTGTAAAAGATGTATCAAGATATTATTAATGATGTTGAGCTTATTTATTTGACAAAGGTTCAATTGGAGTTGCTATGACAAGGCGATGGGTAGGAATTTTTCTAAAAGAAGTCATCTCTTTTTGCATGAATAACAAAGTCAAAGTTCCTAAAATAGATGAAATATACAAGCTTGCATTGTTGGAAGATCAGCAAGTTTTTTTTGGTTAAGTATAGAATCATCGTGGCATTAAAATTTAAACATTTTTTTAGTATTATTGATAGAAAACTTTGAGAACTAAATGAGAGATTTGATGAGGTGAACATAAATTTATTTGTCTACATGGCTTCATTTAATCCCACTAATTTATTTGGTTCTTTTGACGAGGACAACTTGGTTAGACTTGCACAATTATATCCCAATGACTTCTCAGGCACCGAGATGATGCATCTACCTTTTCAGCCTACACTCTTTGTTAATGATATATGTAGAGATGAAAGGTTCAGAAAACTGAACAATGTTGCCGAATTTTCTGTCATGCTTGTTGGTAAAAAAGCATCTCAATTATGCACTTGTTGCAAGCTGCTAAAATTAATGCTAGTCCATTCCAAAGCAACGAGTGTTAAAAGAGTATTCTTAGCAATGAATTACATAAAGAACAAACTAAGAAATAGAATGGGGATCTATACTAGAATGCTTGATAATATTTCTTGAACGAGTTTTTTTCATTCAAGTTCGTGATGAAGACATAATATCTCATTTCTAATATAAAACCCCCCTATTGAGTCAAGTTGTAACATATTATCTTGTTAGAAAATGGACAACAAGTAAGCATATAGAACCTAGAAATATTGATTACATACTTAGTTTTGTAATTGTTATTATCTATAACTCTTTTTCTCTTTTCTTTATATAATTGTCTATGATATAATTCAATGATATGCTCTACATTTGATTTTTTACGGGTGACATAACTTTACAATCGTAACATAACATTATACCTTTTGTTCTATATTTTTACTATTTACTAGAAAGAAAATTTTGATCATATACTTTTCATTTAGATAAAAATTAAGAATTTATCCTTCTAGCTCACATGTCATTGATCTAACATGACCCACATATCAGTGAGATGTGGAGTAAATCGTTAATTTTCCATCTAAATAGGTATATGATCAAATCTCCCTACCAAAAATTGTATTAGTTGACTAGTGTAGGGATTGTCATACACAATCTCGTATATGTATGTCTAAATTGAGTGTTAATCATTCTATTTAACTTTGCATATTTATGTCTAAATCCTGCGTCCACGACTGGACGGTGACGGGGAGCTCGGCACGGAATGGAGGCTCGGCAAGGGCTCACCCGACGTATGGTGACCGGCAAGCAAGAGCTATGGTGGTGGCATGCGTGAACAAAGGTGGAATTTCGAGCGCGGCAGCGAAGGCGACGATCTGATTGTTTCTAGCCGAGAAGAAGGGAGCATGAGCTCCTTCTCGACTAGGGGATCCCATTCCCCATTGTGGCGATCGGAGTTCTGCCCGGTGGGGCCCTCTACGATGGTCGGCCGTGAGGAAGAAGGGGGCTAGTGCTAGTAACGCTACGGCGAGCGGCGGCTCAATTCTAATAGGTGGGAGGAATGTGGAGATCAAGGTGAGCGGGCTTGCCGGATTGTGAGGGATGACGGGTGTCAGCCGGAACTCCTTTTCGGTGAACTTCGGCAAAGACGACGAGGAAGAACCGAACAACAAATACTTTGAACAGAACAAAGGTTTGGACGCTAGATGTTTTTTCCTTTATTTTTTGCTGCTCAAAACCGTGCGACAAGGCAGCTATTTATACTACAGATTTTGGTGCTAAACATAGAAGCAAACAGCTAAACAAGGAAGCAAAACAAAAGACGAAAAGCCTGACCGCCATCCTGGCCAGAAACTAGACGCGCTCAGGAGGATCTCTTTCCAAACGAGCTCAACGTAATTTGCAAGAAAGGAAATCATGATTATTACTTGCCATGCTTACATTTCACTCCCTAAGCCTAAATTTCCTTGCCGATCTTGACGACGCCCAGCTTTACACGTAGCTCACAGAAGCGATCTTGTGAGAGCGGCTTCATCAGAATGTCGGCGATCTGCTCTTTAGTATGGACGTGCTCAATGTCCATCTTCCCATCTCCGACACATTCCCGAATGAAATGAAATTTCACGTCTATATGGTTGCTTCGGTCGTGAAAGACGGGATTCTTACTGAGGGCTATCACCGATTGGCTGTCTATTTTTAGCAAGAAGGTTGTGCGCTGCTCGTTCTTCAGTTCTACAAGCAGCTACGCTAGCCATACACCTTGATAGGCTGCCGTTATCCCTACAATGTATTCTGCTTCACAGGACAATAACGCGATGACCTTTTGCTTCTGGGACTGCCAAGTCACGGGGTAGGAGCCGAGGAAGAACAGAACCTCAGTTGTACTCTTCCTTGTATCAACGTCACCATCCATGTCGGTGTCACTGTACCCGAGCAGCTTCAGCTCCTCGCCGCCACGCTTGTAGTAGTAGCCATAGTCAATCGTGCCCGCGATGTAGAGTAGGATCCACTTTACCGTGTTGAGGTGCTCGGTGGTAGGGTTCTCTATGAACCGGCTGATGTAGCCGACGACGAAGGCTATGTCCGGCCTGGTATGCACTAAGTACTGAAGGCAGCCGATGATGCCTCGATACTCAGTGGCGTCCACCAGCGTTGCTGTGCTGATCTTCGATAGCTTCAGGCGGGCCTCCATGGGAGTGTGGCACGGGTTGCAGCTCGCCATGCCCACACGCTCTAGGATTTTGCGCGCGTACGCCGTCTGAGACAGCGTGATCCTGTCATCCCCCTGATGCACCTCAATGCCAAGATAAAAATAGAGTAAGTCCAGATCATTCATCTTGAACTCGGCACTCATCTCCTGCTTGAACTTCACGATGTCGCTAGCGTCGTTCCCGGTGATGATGAGGTCATCGACGTAGACCCTAACCAATAGTCGAGAAGCGTCCTTGCCGTGAGCATAGACAGCATGCTCCGACGCGCTGTGGCTGAAGCCAAGTGCCACCAGCGTCTCGTCGAGCTTGGGGTTCCACGCACGCGGTGCCTGACGCAGTTCATAGAGCGCCTTATCCAGGCACAGTACCTTATCCTTGTGGCCATCGATGATGAAACCGAGAGGCTGCCTGATGTAGACCTCCTCGATTAGCTCCCCGTTGAGGAACGCAGACTTCACGTCCATGTGGTGCACCGGCCACGCCTCCTGGGTGGCGAGCGCTAGCAGAAGCCGCACTGACTCGATGTGGGCCACGGGCACGAAGACCTCATCGAAGTCTATGCCCGGTTGCTGGACGTATCCCTTCGCGATGAGCCCTCGCCTTGTGCTTGACCACCTCACCAGCGAAGTTCTTCTTCACCTTGTATACCCACTTCAATCCGATCGGCCAATGACCGGGTGGAAGGGGCACTAGACATCATGTCTGGTTGCTCTCGATGGAATCCATCTCTTTAATCATGGCGCAACGCTAGGACTGGTGCTTCTCGGCCTCGGCAAAGGTGGTTGGCTCTTCCTCAATCTGTAGATGGAGTTCAGCAGCTACCTGACGCGTGGTGAAGCTAGGTGGTGACGCCGCTCCGAGGATGTTGTTGATGGTGCGGTACCTCAGCTCGGCATCATTGTTGTCAGCGTCCCAATATTCCTCCGTGTTTGGAGGTGGTGAGACGAACTCTGGCTAGGGTAGTGGAGGCGACGCCGGCATTGAAGTCACAGGAGGAGGAGTCGGTGCCGTGTGCCTGGTGCCCAACTCCATCGAGTGGTACTCCATGACGAGGACCACACCGTCCACTAGGTCCTCGCCTTCGTCCTTCCAACTCTAGGATGTCGGCTCGTCGAAGACCGCATCGCTGGACACAACGACGTGATGTGTCGCTGGGTCATAGAAGCGCCACGCCTTGGCGCCTGGCTCATAGCCGAGGAAGACAACTGGAGTGCCGCGGTCGTCGTGCTTCTTCAGGAGCAGCTTCATCGCCTTCACATACGCCACGCACCCGAACGTGCGCAGGAAGTGGACATCTGGCCTGCACCCATGCTAGGCCTCATATGGTGTCATGCCATCGATGGCCTTGGTGGGTGCCCAGTTCAGTAGAAAGACGGCGGTGGTGACCGCCTCATCCTAGAACATTGTCGGCATGTTCCAGCTCTTCAGTAGACTGCGCGGCATAGTGACAATAGCCTAGTTTCACCTTTCGACGATGCCATTCTGCTGTGGCGTGTACGGCGCCGTGTGCTGCTGCTCGACACCGTGGTCGACGCAGTACTCCTCGAACTCAACAGAGGTGAATTCACCCCTGTTGTCAGTGCGCAGAACAAGTAGACGTCGGCCTGTCTCCACCACCTTCGCTTAGAACTTCTTGACGGCAGCGAGCGTGTCGCTCTTGGCGGCGAGCAACACCACCCACATGTACCTGCTCCGGTCATCAACCAATAGAAGGAAGTACTTCTTACCACCGGGTGTTGTCGGCGTGATGGGGCCGCACAGGTAGCCATGGACTAGGGCCAGCAGCCCCTTCACCTATTGCTTTGCCTGCGATGAAAACGGGCTTCTCTTCAGCTTAGTGGTGACGCAGTCAGAACAGAGCTAGTGGACGTGTTCGACATGGGGCAGCCCATGCACCATGCCCCGCTACTCGAGCTTGCGCAGGGCATCGAAGTGGAGGTGGCCGTAGAGTTCGTGTCACAGCCACGCACTGTCGCTGGCACGCGCGGCTATGCAGAGGGGCCACCCAATCTTCACGCGCATTAGGTACAGGCAGTTCGCCCACCGTTGGACCCGCGTGATCAGGCGTCAGTTGTCATCGTGGATTCAGAGGACACTGTCGTTGGTGTGGACGTCGCTGCCACCCTCGTCAAGCTAGCCGAGGCTGATGATGTTGGTCGTCAGCCTAGAGATGAAGTACACTACCGTGAGCGGGAGGTGCTCGCCTGTCTTGCCCTCGAACAGCACGGTGTCGAATCCTTCAATTGCGACCTCTGAGCCATCGCCGAACTTGACGGTGCCGTAGATTGTCATGTCGATGTCAATGAAGGCGTCTCAGCATCCCGACATATGGTTAGTCGCCCCACTGTCGAGGTACCAGAGGCTGTCGTCACGCTCCGTCTCGCCATCGAGCTGTGCAAAGACCTTTCCCTCGACGACGCATAGAGGCCGGCGCTTGGACAGTGATGGAGCCGCAGCGACGTGTGGTGACAGCGATGTGTTGGGAAAGACATCAGCTTAGGCCATCAGTAGCGTGGGCTCCGAGTCTTCTTCAGCTTTCGCGATGTGGACCTCTCCCTTGGGCTTGCTGTGGCAATCCTTGGCCCAGTGGCCGTATTTCCCGTAGTGCCTGCACTGGTCATGGCTGATGGCCTGTCCTCTGTCGAACTAGGCCTTGTTGCCATCGTGTGGCCCAAAGCCGGAGCTCTCACCATTTCCACGCCCTTTGCCTTGCCCGTGGTCGCCGCGCTTCTTGCCGCCGGTGCCGCTGGAGCTGCTCCCGCTGCCCTTCCCCTCGGACTTGTGGAGCTTAAGCCTAGCGAGCCACTCCTCTTCACAGAGAAGCAGCCGGCCCTGATTGTCGACGACGGGTGGTGGCTTGCGCCACTGTTCGATAGCGCGCAGCCTGCCAGTCACCTCCTCGACGGAGATGTCGTTGATGTCAAGCAGACTCTCGATGAAGATCGCCACCTGAGCGAGGTGCTCCGGCACAACCTGCCGCATTTTCCTTACCACCTCAGTGTTAGTGATGTTGTCGCCGAGGAGACGCCGATCAGCGGCGAGCTTGGTGATGCGGTTCTCGAAATCTTCCGCGTTCTCTGTCGCCTTCCTCCGGTTTGACGGTGTACCACCACCCTGCCGCCTCCAAGTTCACATGCATCAACATCGCCCACTCCTAGTAGTTGGTGCGCGTGAGCATGGGAAACTAAGTACCGGCAGGATGTCTCCACGACGGCGCGGTGGACGATGACCTCGCGACACCCTTCATGTGGCGCCGGCGAGTATGAGACGCGGCGACCTCGTCGCCCTTCACAGCCATCGCTCTGTGGAGCGGAGTGATGATCCATCCCTAGCTTAAAGAAGCTCTGATAACGGGGAATCGCCGAATCGTGACACGGCAGCACCGGAGCAGAGCAAGGCGGAGCTGAGGCAGATTAGCAGAGGTCGGGCGGCGGCTTCGGTGTCGCACGGCTGCTGTCGGGTTCAGCGGCGCTGCTGCCGCTTCGCATCGTCGGTCTCGCCTCTAGGCGGTGGCTTGAGCGTCCTTGACGTCTCCACGACCCTGCTCGCGCGGCGGTTGCCCGTTCCGGCGACGACCATGCAGTTCGTGTCGTTTCCGTTGTCGTTGCAGTTGATTTGAACAAACAAACAGAAAAGGGCAAGTATGATTTGGTTTAAATTAATAAATTGATCGAATTTTGCACAACTGCTCCGTTATTCAACCAGTGGAAAACGAATACAAACAAGCACGCACGCACAAATCGTTTCATGTTTCTCAAACCACCTCGTATTTTTGGTGGAATTGCGTGCTCAGATCACTTCATGACTCATGAGAGAGTGAGCAGGGCGTAGCCAATGATGCCGGCAGCGGCTGCCGAGCCGGCGAGGCGTGAGGCCACCGCGTGCCCGGCGCCGTTCCTGGCGGGCGGCGGTGGCGTGGCGCTGGAGTTCGGCGTGCCTTGCGCGTTCGGGGCGTTCGCCGAGGGGAGCGCCGGCGGGGACGAAGATGGTGATGCAGGTGACGACGACGACGGGCTCGGGACTGGGGGAGAAGCGGGCGGCGCCGGTGTGGTCGGCGTCGTCGGAGCAGAGGCGGGAGGAGAAGCGGCCGACGAGCTGGGAGACGGCGGCGAAGCGGGGGGAGGTGACGGGGACGACGGCGGTGGGCTGGCGGGTGCAGGCGATGACGACGGCGTTGGCGCGCTCGACGACGCCGGAGGCGGGGAAGAGGACGAGGCAGACGGGGGCGGCGCGGTGCCGTTGCGGCTGGCGAGCACCATGACGATGAGCTTCTCGTTGCCCCGGCAGTTGGCTTCGACGCCGCTGATGAAGAATAAGGCGCCGGAGCGGTCCAAGGTGAAGACGGTGTTGCCGTCGGCGAACTTCTTGTCGTACGACGACGTGTTGCACGAGTTGTAGTCCGCCGGCTCCACCAGCAGCACCGAGTCCTTGTCCTTGGGGTAAACGAACACTGCACCATTCCACCATGATCGTCTCAACTCAAAGCTTCGATCAAGAAGAAGATGGCATCAAAATTCTCTTAGAAAAAACTCGACTTACCTAGCGAATCTCCTATCTGAAACCTGTTCTTCTCCGCCCAATCGTTGTACGACTCCGCATTGGCGCCGGGCACGCTCCAGCCATTGGCGCCGCCGACCTGGAACTGCGTTGCGCCGGCCAACGCCACCACAAGAGCAAAGCAAGCAAGCCCAAACAGGCCATGGCCGTAACTACTACCCTTCGCCATTAATCACTGGAAAACCAAGCTACTTAGCTAGCTAATTAACACTTAATCAGTAGCTAGTAAGCTCTGCAATTTCTTGTGCTGGATTATATTATGAGAAGAGCTCAAGTTTGCTGGGTATTTGTAGGCCTCAATGGCTAGGGCTTTACAAGCTGTGGGGTACTTTGCTTTCCATGGACATCTTGAGCTATGCTTCGAAAGCATTTGGCACCTTACCTTGCAGTAGGGGCCAGGGCCTGTCTGGATAGGACAAGAACCTTTCAATGAGAGGGCGAGAGCGGCGATCTTTTGGTGCCCATAAAACTAGGGCTTTAAAATTATGTATATGCGTGTATATATCATTAAAAAATTAGATAAATTAATCATATTAAGCCCGTCAATCTAAGAGGATACAAGACAGTCAAGAAAATCTCCTCTAATCCTATTTGACTTCTACATATCTCACATCTCATTTCTGTCTCAGCATCTTCTTGTTCTCCACCCAAGCGTGACTCTAATTCCTAAAAAATTTGCTTTTAATTTTTCTTCGATTGTAATGAATCATCTTGAAATCCTTTCCTATTGAACTATATAGATATATGGTGTGTTCTCTAAATCTTTTTCTTTCCCTTTCTCCTTTCTTCTTTGACTACTATAATGTATTGTTTTTGAATCATGAGTTTTATTATAGTTTTGACTTTTTTCATTGTTAAATATTAAGAGAAAGACATCAACATCAAGAGATTAACTTAGTTATTGGGTTGACCCCTTAGGTATCATTTCATCTAGTTGATTCTATTACTAATCGCTAACTTTCTACACCTATTTCTGAAATATCAAATACCCATAATTTTATCTCGTCCAGGGCCCTGCCTTTCATCTTATCTTGTCTCTGTCTGTCCTGCTTGACATGGCTGTAGTCTTTGCCTGCTTCACCTGCACATCAGAGCTGAAGACTTGCCAAGTGCCATTGGAATATTATTACCTTGTGCACAGATCCATGGACCACGGAAAGATGTAATTTTCCAGAGAGGGAGTGATGGCTTGTCTCATGTGGTTAACTAGCACACGTGGTGCAAAAAGATTCGCCGGTCAGCGCAGTCTTAGCCTCTTAGCACTGCACTCACGGTCAGGTCAGGTTGGTCAACGCCAAAGACCTGAATAGTTAACTGAAGATAAAAAAATGTGAGTTGTCCTAAAAGTTTCTCTTTTTTGCATAGGTAGCATATGGTTCTTGCCCTTGATGCTCAGGTTATGCTTTGCCCATATGCAAGGAAAACAGAGTGCAGTTCATCATCACAAGAGGCAAATTTTGATGATATTTTTAGGTGTTTTTATATGATTAGATCAGTTGTGTATCCCATAATTACAGTCCTTGAACAAAGTGCTAAATCATGATGAAGCATTGCATCATGTGAATAGCACGGTTGTCTTGTCAACTTGGCGTGGAAAACCAGCTGAATAAATTGTTCTTGGTCCATACATGCCGTGATCAATGGCATTACTAGCACCTTGGCTTACAGCTGTATGACTTGAAAAATAATGTGAATCAAGCTTCTGTATAATTGTATGTGATTGAAAAATTTCAAGTTTTTTTAGCCACATTTTGAAGTGGGCAAAATCCTATATCACTGAAGTCTCACATCTGCCATCCAATCATTCAAAGAATCTGTAGCATGAGTCAGAAATATAAGATTTGAGGTCAATGCAACTTCAAACTATTTGGTATTTGGTACAGATATATGATTTTTTAAAAGGTAATCAAATTCAGTTTAAAAAAAATCTTAAATCTAAAGTTGTGGATGGATCGATAGTATTTATTTGAACCATCCGACTTTTGTTTCAAAATAAAAACTAAAAATTTAAATCTTTTTATTTTATCAGAAACTAGAACTATACCAAATAAGCCCTAAGCCACTTGATTTTCTGATTTTCCTTTACATTTAATTCCAACTATGTCTTAACTGTTAAAAGAAAGAAAGAACCAAGCAATTCACAATCAGTTCTCCACCTACACCGACACATACTGTACATTTCATGGTAGGCAAACACAAGACGTGGTTTTCAGGAGACCCGGAACCCTCTTTGAGACTCGCTGAAGGCGTCATACGCGGTTGCGAATGAGGTTCTTGACATTGAGGACGACGATCTGGCAGACGAGGTGAGAGATGATGTTTTGCTCTTCTTCCTTCTCGCCTTCCTTGGGCCTCTTGGAATGTCAGGGCAGGAGGGGACTTCTTGGCCACATTTCTCTGGGACGATCTCAATGGCCAGCATGCTTCCTGGCTGTTCGAAGTCTGCAGAAACAAAATATTGGTGGTCATCAAAGAATGTTTGTATGCCGTGTTTGATGTTTTTTCTGTTTACTGCACCTCGTAAACGTGCAAGCAACCAAAAACAAAAATGAGCAGTTTTAGATGCACTCTACCGAGTACAGTACCGACAGTAAAATAAATCCTTCGTTCAAGAGTTAAAAATGATTTATACTGTTATCTTGATTACTGACAGTAAAATTATCCGAAAATGGGTGATACGAAGATGTTAACCAGCCAACGAAAGAGATATATGCTAAAAAGATTATATCTAAAATATAATACTAATTTATCCTTTAAAATCGACGGCTAAAATCAATTCTACTGACAGTATTAATACTAGTAGAATTGATGTAGTATTAATACTAGTAGAATTAATCTTAGCCGTTATTTCTAAGGTTGTAGTTGCGTGGCACTAATGAAGTACTAGCCATTAGTTAGCCGTTATTTCAAAGGTTGTAGTGGTGTGGCACTAATGAAGTACTCGCCATTAGAAAATATTCTCAGAAATAGACCAAGGGAAGATTCTAACGTTTATACGCATAAATGATTAGTCCGGCATATTCCTGCACCAATTAGACTATGTGTTATGTGCACGATTATGACTTTTTCTCTCAGGAATGGCTCAAGTGGCATACTTAGAATCACCTAGGAAACTTCATATTTCACGAAAAATTGTTTGACTGTGCCCATAGATCTGTTGTCCTGACTGAATATTTGAAGGACAAACACAGGGGTGAGAAGAAATTAAATACCTAAAGAGGCCCAAGAAGTCTGCCTTGACTGCGCAGTTGAGCTCAGAGAACCAGCTGACAAATCGTCTGTTCCCGTAAATTCGTTTATCTGAAAGTGAAAAATGTACATTTCTAATAAGTGGCGGTATTAGAATAGAAACAGAATTCATAAACAGAATTTCATAATGCAGTTGATCTGCCACTGGAAGGAGAGCTGAATTAAGGAAAAAATGATCATTTGCCATCACAAATTTCAAGTTTTTACTATTTGTAACCGTAAACTTCGGATCAACTATCTCTCACCCTAAATTTTGCAGAGATGGGCCCAAGCCAGGGGTGTTAGCTGGGTGGAGCATGGGATTTTATTTGGAAATGAGAGCAAATTTGTTTTTTTATATGGGATAAAATGAGTAAATACAATTAAAAATCAATTAAAATGAGCAAAGTGACAAAAAATCAAAGTAGGCAAAGTTTATGATGTCAAATAATTGAAGACAAAGTTTACGGTGCCAAACTGTTGAAACTCAGAGTTTAGAATAGCAAACGATAAAATTTCCCCCTGAATTAAAGGTTGCCAAGTAAGTTATGGTATGTGTACCCAGCTTGGAGACGTGTCACTGGTGCCCAAACCTATATGAGCCACATGCTTTACATCTGTAGGGTACCCAATTTCCATGTCATGCTCCTTGTGCGCTGCAAAAGAGAAAATCATGTGTTATCAGATGCACATTGGTTAGTTTCTGTGATTTATCACAGCTACACACACAGTATTCTCTTAGTGTGCTATTGCTGCATTTGCTTGAATCTACCAAGTTTCTAGATAAAAGTTTCATGATCTGAATCCGGATTTAGGAACCAATATCATCAAAATACAAAACTGAGTAGATAAATTTTACGGTTCTTGAGCACCATAATATGGCATGCAGAGACAGGAAAAGTAAAGAAAAGATGGGAGTATTACCAAACATTTGAGAGATTATCTTCAGCCCTCTGAAAATTCCCTTCATCTTTATCGCCATTGCTGAGGTCCTCTGCAAGCAAGGGCTCCTACATGAATGGCATTGTTAATTACAAAAGAGAGTATTTTTCGGCGCAGTTGTATCACCTTGATGTAACTGACTGAATTCAATAAAGTTTCCTTTATCAAAAAATTTTTTACAAAAGGGAGTGTGAACCAAGGTTATAGTTCCCTCATGATGCAGAAAGCTATCTTGGAGAAAAGATTGCCACAGCCTAGGTTCATAAATTCGAATCATAGGAAAAATAAAGCACATAAGCTTACCTCCAAATTCCAAAGCTAAGTATTTCGGTTACAATTGGAAAGACTTTGAAATGCACCCTTTGTTTCTGAATCTTCAGGCCAAATTCCAAAGAAGAAGAAGAGGAGGCAAAGAGGGAGCTAAATCTTCTGAGTGGGTAGCATAGAACCTGCTTAAATATGATCCCAAGTTAGTGGGCTGCACCTTCTTCTTCCTCTTCCATTTTATATTTCATTTCTCTTGGGGGCCTTATGCCAACTTGCACTGTTCTCAGCTGTACTTGGATTTTGTTTTTCATATAATCGGAACTAACATTGAGAATATTATATTCATAACAAGTTTAACTTATTAAAAAATAAAAAGTCCACTTCACAGCTCAAATGGGTAGGGATTAAAAGCTTGCGCAAACCTAACGGCTACACTCTATAATACCAGATGATATGGTACAGATGTAGAATATGCTCTACTACTTTTTAAGAGCATTACAAAGAATGTCTCTTTTTAGGTGGTATCGATTTGGCATTAGATCAAACAACAAGAAACCATGACCAAGATGAAACTCCTCTCATTTAAATATCATCCAACCGTTACTTTTAACAACTGCACTGAGTGCAGAGGGTTGCATATTATTGTATTACTACGTTCGTTCGTTTTATATCACAAGTCATCTAATTTTTTTCGAAGTTAAATTTCTCTAACTTTAACTAAGTTTTTTAAGAATATATTAGCATCTAAAATATCAAATAAATACACTATCAAGACATATTTCACTGTCAATTTCATGAAAGTAATTTGATGTTGTAATTGTTGATATATTTTTTAATAAAATTAATCAAAGTTAAAGAAATTTAACTGATAGAAAAAGTCAAACGGCTTATAATATAGAACGGAAGGAGTAAGAAGGAGAAAAAAGCGGATTTTCTCAATACTAGCTTGCTCATCATTTCTTTATGAACTTATTAGTTAAGGAAACAAGATAACGCAAGCAGATATAAAAATGGAACAAGTATGACCTGCTTCTTCAGTGCCTTATCATATATATGGCTCAACAAAACGTTTGGCCTACTCTTGGTGAAAGGCGGTCTGTCCCATTCCATTTAATTCCTAATATGTGTTTGAATTTTTCTCTCATACATATCTCTGTTCCTGATCCTAGCAACCAATCACTAGAGGTTGCTTGTTTTACCATCACTTAGGCCGGTTAAAAAACACAATCAAACGAAATTAGGCATCACTAACATATGGCACCTTTCGGAGAGCTTCAGATTACGAGAGTAACTATAGCTGTCAAAATCTTCCCTAATCAGACCCATAGTATCATTTTGCTTTCAGAATTAACCTGGTGTTCATCTTCAGCAATACTTTTCAGACCTCTCACTTATTTTGTTAAAACTCAAGTGGATATTTCATCAAGCAGAAATAACAGGTGTCCACCATTTGCAATATGCTCTGATCAGGCTTCTCTGATTTGCTAGTGATGTACTGCTGGCACTAGTCTACTGTCTACCCTTAAAGTATCGCAATACTGAACACCTCCTATCTGAATTTTCCAACACACAAAAAAACACCCATTATGATCAATATAAAACAGCATATGTTATAAATATGAGCTATTTGATGCAAGCTATAGAGATGCATTGGTTCTTGGCAGAGAAGAGAGGACAGATATGCCCTTTCTCCTCAATATTTTTTGATTTTTTTCAATGTTGTTGCAGGCATGTAATGTAGCATAAGCTGTTGACTGTTGTATTAGGAGATTTTTTAAATAATAGATTAAAATTCAATCTCTACACCTAGAGCCGACCTTGAAGAGGGGCGAGCAGGGTGACCATCTCAGACCTCCAAAACACAAGACCCTCCCTGATCGTGACTATGAAGTATAGCAGAAACGCGTGTTGTCATGTAGCAATCCATAGGTTAGATGGATTCCTTACCTCTTTCGTAGGTCTACTCCTTTAGTCTAGTACCTAATTAGCAAACAATCATCGATGCCTTCGTTTGTGCTAGTCAGACCTAAATTAGCATATTCCTTCGTGTGTAATGGAACATCTATTTTTAGTTCAACCCAGACATTCAAAATGTCAAGATCAGCATGTATATACAGCCAACTGTTGTATCAGGAGATGAGTACAGGTAGAATCATTACCTGTTTGCATTTGATATAGTGATTTGGAGAAGAGAGAGATCGATCAGTATTGGCTGGCTCAGATTTGGCAAACGATGGGCAGTTGGGCACCCATAAGACAGGATACGGTCATGCCTCGCACCTACCCATCCATGCTGTCTGCAAGTCGTGCCATGAATCATCGTGTGATCAGCAGCAATCTCATAGGCTTGGATCTGTCGACATCGACTCAAACTTTCTTTTTTTTTTGGTTGGCTTGTTCTTATTTTCATGTGGAATTCGGGGTTGCCACTGGCAGAGGCCGAAAAGGGCTAACCGATCTGGCTTAATAGTAATAGTATTGGTTAGCGTTGTCCGCTCGTCGCCGATAAAGCTCAAAAATCAAGATTATTGAGTGGGTAACCGTGATTTTGTTAACTACTCTCTTCATCTAAAAATCTTCTACGTATTGCTTTTTTCATCGAGACAAAAAAAGAGCAAACTAGCCACTGAACGAAACGGTATTACTGCTCATTCAAGACTTGCATGGCTAGCTGGTTAAATTTGTACAGTGCAAGGCTGCATGCAAGATACTAATTAAGCTATGGTTGCTCGGATCAGGTGACGTCAATTTAATCTAGCCACTAAATAAAACAGTATTACTGCTTTTTAAAGACTTGCATGTATGTAACCTACAAATACGCATAATTTTTCTGAAAAAATAGAAAATCTAATACGTAGAAGATTTTTGATAGAAAGAGTATAGTGCAACTCACTTGTTGCACTGTTGGAGATCTTGTTAGTTGTCACTTGTGACATGAAACGGTTGGTTTTAGAGGTTTACGATCAATCTATTTAAAATACCGCAAATTCACAAGCACGGTAGGGATGGATTCGTATCGGATACGCATGGAAATGAATCCGGATAGCACTATTTACCATATTTTACTTCAAATACGAATACGAATCCGGATATTTTCGGATACGAATACAAAACGGATAATTCGAATATGAATCCGCATTCGGATGTTTACTCAATTTAACTTAAAATGAATCCGCATTTGGATGTTCATCGTTTCATAAATTTTTTAAAAGTCCAAAGTGCCGAGTATACCAAATTAGCAGTTAATACAATAATTCTTGACTATAAATTATGGATAACTTTCTCAAAATATTTTTAAATTTTTATCATAGCATCTACGTATCATCTCATAACAACATGACAAGTCTTGTGTTTTTCATACTTTATTTATTTTTTTAGAATTAAAAACTCATTAAGCTTTACATTGCCGATCGAGTGTCGCAATCTAGATTTTTCAAAATTTCATCCAATTTAGTGGGTAAGGCCTAAAAATAGACTCAAAAATATGAATATGATTTTTCTATAAATTTTGGTTCATTATTTCAGGCACTTACGGTTCAAATTTCACCTATTTCAATTTAAATCCTAGAAACTCACTTAATGAATTAAAAATAGTAAACTGATCCAGAAAAATACTAAATTTTTACATAGAATAAGGTATGTTGTATTTTGATTGTAAATAAAGTTTTAAGTTCAAACAAAGATTTAATTATCAATTTGCTTTCAAACCTAACTCATCCATTCTCTAAACCCTAATTCCTCCCTGGAGAATCTCCGGTTTCTTAATATTCTACGTGACAACTTTCTTGAAACATTTTCAAATTTTTATCACAGCATCTACATATTATATCATAATACCATGACAAGTCTCATATTTTTTAGACTTTATTTGGTTTTTTTAGAATTAAAAAACCATTAAGCTTCACATTGCCGATCGAGTGTCGCAACCTAGATTTTTCAAAATTTCTTTCAATTTAGTGGGTAAGGCCTACAAATGGACTCAAAAATATGAATATGATTTTTCTATAAATTTTGGTTCATTATTTCAGGCACTTACAGTTCAAATTTTACCTGCTTCAATTTAAATCCTAGAAACATATTTAATGAATTAAAAATAGTAAACTGACCTAGAAAAATACCAAATTTTTATATGGAATAAGCTATGTTATATTTTAATTATAATTTTTTTAAGTTCAAACAAAAATTTAACCATCGATATGCTTTCAACCCTAACCCTTTCATTTTCTAAACCTTAATTTCTCCTCGGAGAATCTCCGATTTCTTAACATCCTACGTGACAACTTTCTTAAAATATTTTCAAATTTTTATCACAGCATCTATGTATCATATCATAACACCATGATAAGTCTTGTGTTTTTATACTTTATTTGGTTTTTTTTTAAATTAAAAAACCATTAAGCTGCACATTTTCGATCGAGTATCGTAACCTAGATTTTTTTCAAATTTTCTTTCAATTTAGTGGATAAGAACTAAAAATGGACTAAAAACATGAATATGATTTTTCTATAAATTTTGGTGCATTATTTCAGGCACTTGCAGTTCAAATTTCACCTATTTCAATTTAAATCCTAGAAGCACAATTAATGAATTAAAAATAGCAAACAGACCTAGAAAAATACAAAATTTTTACATGGAATAAGTTATGTTGTATATTGAGTGTAGAAAATTTTTCAAGCTCAAACAAAGTTACAAATATTTTACTGCCTTGAAGTGCTAGAAAACCCTATTAACTTTAGTATTTCATAATTACATAAAGAATAAATAAACCACACATATTAATATAGTGATGGCATGTCATCCTGAGTCTCTAAAAGTCCGATCTGTGTAAAATCCTAAAACGGATACAGATATATCCATTTTCGTATCCACATGCAGCAGAAATTCGGATATCCGTTTTCATATCCATATTTATCAAACGAATTCGGATGTTTCCATTTATCGTCCACATTTAATTCGGATACGAATACGGATATCCATATTTACAATTTATCGGATACGAATACGGATAATTCGGATATTTTCACATCCGTATCCATCCCTAAAGCAGGGTTTGAAATCCGTTAGGAATTTCTGAAATTTTGGTGGGCCCTGGTTGGAGGTGTCTCTAGCCAAAAATTTATGTTTTTTAAAAATTTAGCAAGAGTCGTTCAAATTCGGTGAAAATATGTTCAAATCTCAATGTTTGTCTGAAAAAAGAAATTTCTGAAATTTCTTTTTGTGAACCAAAATGTAAGACCATGTACACAATCTCAGACGAATTTCATGCGAACAAGAATCCACCTTTAGCTGACAAAACCCTCGTAGAATGGTAAGTTACCTGTAAATTTCATAGAAATTTCTTTAGAAAAAATATAGATTACTACCCTAAACTATCGCGAAAGTTTAAATAACCCCTCGAACTACAAAACTATTTAAGCAGCCCAAAAATTTAAAAACCAATTTACTATGAAACTATCGCTGACGTGGCACGGTGGGACGGTGGTTTTTGCTGACGCAGACGACATGTCATGTGCTGAGCTGGCTGAAATACCACGTGCAAGGTGTTCGATGAAATGCCGCTGGCTATGTTTCGTCACGGGGCGCGCAGCATGCGGCGGGGCATAGTAGGGGGCGCGACGGGGTCGCGCGGCTGGCATGCGGCATGGG
>KE372734.1:25478-46718 GCA_000418225.1 Zizania latifolia | reverse complement strand
GACGCCGTCGTGGAGATGGATCCCGGCAGCCACACCTGACGTTCGACCTCGGGCCTCGGGTACTACCGGGCGGTGCTCAAGCACAGAGGCCTGCTCCTCTCAGACGCCGCGCCGGTCACCGACGCGGTGGCGCAGGCCGACATCGCCGGCGTGGTGGGCAGCCCGCCGGAGGTGTTCTTCCAGGTGTTCGATCGCGCGATCCATGGCGAGGCTGAGCATGGTGCAGGTCAAGACCGGCTCCGATCGAGGGGGAGATCAGGAGGATCTGCGCCATCGTGAACAGCTGATGTACCCTTTTCCTGGAAATTTTCAGTGATAGTGTGATTTTTGTTCTTATAATTTTGTGATATGTATTTGGTAAAATTCGAGTAGAAATTCTGCTGCACGTGTTGTTGTGCTCACTGTTGCTGCAACCTGCAACTTTGTGTTCTTCGCCCTGCAGTCTTTAGATATTATGAATTTACGATCAGCTATTTCTCAGAATCTCCGGCTCTCTAGGCATGCTCTAATGCTTGCTGCTGTACTAACTTAGAACATTGTCAGCATCACTAGAATTGTTGATTGATCTGTGGCTAGGAATTGTCGACTAAAACATTTCGCTGGTGAGTACTAGAATTGCAGTTCTGCAACAGTGAGCTTACGCCTTACTGCAGCAATTCTCCATTCTCCATGCACTATTTTGTTTGTGTGGTTTTCCTTTCAAGTGTAAAGATTGTTCTTTGGCACATCGGGTTGGAAACTGGAGAGTTACTAAACACTAGGTGTGATTGATTTGATTCGTTTGATGTCACTGCGGTGTCGACGAGCTCAGTCATTCATACATGAATGCCAAACTGAATATATGCACTCAAGAAGCATCAGAAGTTATCATTAGGGACAAGATCACCTTTGTTCTGACAGGATGCGGCTATTGTAGTATTTGGAGAACACACGCATCAATATCCTTTCAGAAACTCACAGGGTTTGAGTCGTTGCAAAAATAGGTGAGTATATGCGTGTTGTAAGAAGTAGTTTCTCTGAATACAGTTCTGAATTGCTTTGCTTTGTCTTTCATATGGATCACTAGATCAATTCTGCATTTCTGCTGACTACTGGCCGAAAGGATTTAGGGTTTAAGCAGTTCATCTTTTGCTCTGCATGAGATGCTCATGTCAGGACCCTTACGGAGTTGGTAGGTAGGAAATATTCATCCAAAAGACTGCACAGAATTTAACTAGCGTTATCTCCAATCTCCAGTGAACAAGATGTAGTAGTAGCAAATCAACTGCTGCTCAGCAGATCAATCGATAAAAGCATTGATCAAATTATTCTCCCCGGTGACGACGACGCTTGCCGCAATGGATTGGATGGCAGCATGGACTGAGATCATTTTCAGATAGAGATAAAAATTCCAGACTATTATATTCAAGATCTAAATTGACACTCCTAGGTGTACAAGATTGTTCAACGCTCAAATATTTACCGGCATGGATTGTTGTAACTGAGGTTGACCTGGCAAGGTTCTAGATGTTGCGAACAAATGATCACATCTAGTAGATCATACCTGTTAGCATGCAGACCAAGTTCAGCGTGAGAATAGCTCCGCACAGTGCCATGCAGCAACTGTTAGCCCGCGTCGCATGCCGCCAAGTATAGTAGGCCTCGCGCAACAGCCTCAACGCCCGCGTCTAGCACGTGATCTAACTTAGCTATCGATCTTTCTGTTGCGCTCGCTTTGTATAAATGCAACTCTCGCATAATCAATAAAGTTTGCAGTCGAGTTATACTCTTTCTACATGGTATCAGTCACCGGTATCGCGCTTCCTCTTCCGCTACCACGGCTTCCTCTCCAGCTCATTCCTCGGCTTCCTCTGGCTACTTCCCCGACGACGTTCATCTTCTAGCTGCATGCCCAGTCCTCGGTCGTGCAGACCGCGAACATCCGCTCACACGTGCTGATCATGCTCGACATCAATAACTCCAATTACAGCCAATGACGGTGTTTTTTCGACAGCGTCCTCAGCAAGTTTGGACTCAACGCCCACGTCGACTCGCCACCGCTACTCTCTCAGCACGACGCTGACCGGGTTGTGAACTAGATTTATACCACCATCTCCAAAAACATGTTCGACGTGGTTTATCGTCCACGCGCCTCGCATTCACCATTTGAGATGCCGTCTAGAGTTTGTTCCACGACAACGAGCTACAACACGCCGTCTACATCGAAGTTAAATTCCACACCCTTTAGCAAGGCAGCATGTCCATCACCGACTACACCGCCAAGCTCAAGACACTCGCCAACAACCTTCGTAACGTCGGCCAACCCATCTCCGAGCCAAGCTAGGTTCTGAACCTCCTTCGCGGCCTCAGTCCAAATACAAGCATGTCAAGCCGGTGATCACGGCAAAATTCCCCCCACATGTCTGTATTTTGAACTGAGGTCGCGATAGAGGTTCAGAACCTGGATTAGCTTGGAGCCGGGTTAGCTGACGTTGTAGAGGTTGTCGGCGAGTGTCTTGAGCTTGGCGGTGTAGTCGGTGATGGACATGTCACCTTGCTGAAGGGTGTGAATTCAGCTTCGATGTAGATGGCACGTTGTAGCTCGTTGTCGTGGAACAAACTATAGACGTCATCCTAAACGGTGAATGCGAGGCGCGTGGACGATAAACGATGTCGAACATGCTTTTGGAGATGGTGGTATAAATCTAGTTCACAACGATATGGTCATTCATAACCCAGTCGGCGTCGCGGAGAGTGGCGGTGGCAAGTCAATATGGGCGTTGAGTCCAAACTTGCTGAGGACGCTGTCGAAAAAACACCGTCATTGGCTATAATTGGAGTTATTCATGTCGAAGGTGACCGGCACGTGTATGCAGATGTTCACGGTCAGAATGACCGAGGACGGGGCAGCAGGAAGATGGCCAGAGGAAGTCATGAGATGAGGTAGTAGCGGAAGAGGAAGGGCGATCGAATCACGGACGGATCAATCGGTGACTGATACTGATCGAATCACAGCTATACTCTTTCTACAATACCCGCACATGCAGTTCTCCCAGAACCGACACCTCTCCTCCCAGAACGATGTCTCCTCCCAAAAGCGTCCATTGCTCATGTATAAATACAAACATCAATCAATAATCAATAAAGATGACACAAGATTCATTCTCTACTTCTGTTAGTCTTGCACGAATCTGTTCTAGAAAGCGGCAGAGTATTAGCCGTCAAGCGTGTCCGTTGAGGCCGGCGTTCGCAAGGTTGAGCTCAGCGACATGGCCGGCGGCGTCACAGGACATGGACAGTATTGTGGAGATCAAGTTGTCACCGACAAAGGCCCGACAATAGTTACCGAACGATACCAATCCACAATCCGGTTTGATAATAACTAGACTGGTTACCACTAACAGGTGATTAGCAAACCAATGAGCTGATGATTAGCTAGACTGGTTACTACTAACCGATGGCTTAGACTAGACGACCAGAAACTAGATTACCGAGCTGTTTCAAAGATACATATATAGCGAATTCAAAGACTTAGACTTTGACGACTATTTTTTGGTAGTAGCCACTGCCGTCCACCTGGTTTTAGACCTGAAGGCTGACTGGACTAACGCATGTCAATGCTAAATAGTAAGCCCAATTCCCAGTGTCGAACAGATAGAACTTTGTACACGAAGATCCTAATATAGTATTAATAATAATTCTCAGGAGCTGAGCTGGAAGACGCAGATTTTGCCATTGCAGCATTGCTTAATTTAACATCAGAGGCTTATATCTGTAAAAGAGGCCTTCCACTTATTCCACATCGACTTCCTCATCATCACCCTCGTACTGTGAAAGACACAAAACAAACGAACTGTGAGCACTTTTTCAGCAAATGTACAAGGAAAAAACTGAACTTTGTAATGTCTAATTCAATGCTGCCAGCCGTGCATATAAGCAGGACCAACGTTTTTGAGAGGGTGCAATTTTAATCACCTGCTCGTAAGCATTCTGTAACACTGGTAAAGGCTGTGGAGGAATGACAGGTGACCTAATTTTGTCATCAGCATCATTTTCTAGTAATGCTTCGTGTCTGTCCTCAAGTTCAACAGCTTCATTGAGATCATCAATAGCATGAGCAGCCATGCTAGTGGAGAGCAAAAAATGTTTGACTGGAGAATCTTTAGCCTGCAAGTTTAAAAATAACTACTCAATAAAGTTTAGACTTGCAATATGCATAGTCAAACAAGACAAATACAAATGTCTACAGGGCCAAGATGAGCTTTAGGACTTGATGATCACAGAAACCTATCAGTATATACAAGGCTATTAGCCAACAACCAAACTGTCCAAACATCAACTAGTTCTTTAGTTAAGTGATATACATTGCAATCAAGAGCACATGCTGGTAATGTAATGTGATAATGTCTGAATAAAGCGCTAAATTTGGTGTAGTCGATATGATAATGCAGCATGCATCATTCATAATAAAATTCAGATTAGCACTGGAGAAATATTGCACCTTGTCTGTGAAAACGTTGGCTCCAAGTTTACTTTTTTCATCTTCCCATAATTTCTTCTTCAAATACAGAGATTTGGCTGCCTCAGTCCCCTTGCTTGTTTTATCAAAATCTGTACCTGTACCCTCTGATCTATATTTATCTGACCTAGTCATTGTATCAGAGTCTCGCTCTCTTCTCTTCTTCACTGAGACAAATGATTAAGTGTAAGTACATTGTTAATACATTCCTTCAGCAATGTGCAAAAAGAATTATCATACCATTATAAATGGAGAAAAAACTTCAGTGTTTCTGTATGAAAATAACTAATCACAACAATCATAATGATTAATATTAAATAAAGAAACGTCTGAGCTACTTCATACTAGGATGGGCTGCTCAAACCATAGAGGCATATTTCAATGCAATGGAAGGGAAAAGGTGAACGCTGTGTAATAGCAACATCCATATTGTACTGATCACAATTTAGTAAAGCAACATGGACATAATAATGTCAACAAGAAACAAAGCTACATACCAGCTTTTGCCTCTTCACTTGTTGAGTATGGGATTGATCTCTTTTTAGCAGCAGCAGCATTGGGACTCCTTTCATAAGGACCATTTGGGTCTTCATCAACATTGACACTCGACCCCTCTTCATTTGCACCACGCTTCAAAATATCTGAAGCAAGCAAATCACCAAGTCTCTCAAAACGAGCTTGTGACCTGCATAACTCCGATTGGTCAACAATTCTGTAGATTGATTATCATGGAAAAGGAAGCAAAATGGTGTATATTTGCACAAGTCCAAACATTATGAGAGAAACAGAAAGCACCTTTTCACTTCTTCCTGTGCTTTCAAAAACCGAGCATGAGCTTTAATGAACTTCTTCATTTTTGAGGTCATCCTACATAGGTACATGGAAAAGAATATTAAACCATTACTTAATAGCACTGCCAAGATATTGTACCATTTTCACGTGGCAATGTTGTATAAATACCTATGGCATTCTTCTTTCTCCCTTTTAAGCTGCACCTCAAGATCATTTACTTTGCTAGAAATCTTGTGCACTTCATCAATCTTCTCATCCAAAATGACCTACAAAAGGGTAAGTGTGTTGACTACAGTTGACTAGTTGAGTGTGGAGTTAAGATCCTGCATGATCTAGCAAAGTAAGGGCATGAATAACACAGATTTGCGACGTTAAAAGAAGTGATGAATAATATAATGAATCGCAAGCAACCGTAGAACAATTATTGCCAAACCAGAAGTGGAAGTTAGGCAAAATAGAGGGTACTTTTGGGGCTATTCATGAAAAGACGTACTGTCAACCAATTTGTCAAACACAACTATTAATAAATGAGTGGAAGATGTGGTGTGTGTGTGCCAGACATGAATGGAATGGTGAATAATTGAATACCTCTAGACTTAAAGCTGTTGAACAATATCCACATAGTAAGTTCTATAAGCAAACATAACAGTTACTAGTTGGCACAACAGTACCAGACCAGTCAATAATATAAAAAACCACCTACACTTTGTGCACTAGATATATGAAATCCATGCATCACCAGTTCTCGGTTTCACACGTTCTAGCACAGTGCTCGTGCATTGCAATATACCTCAAAAATATACATCATAAGCAATGAACTTTTGAAAAATGTAAATATAATTACTAACAAATCTAAAATTTTCATATATAGTTCACATCAATAGGTTGGCTTATGCATGTACACATCTGCAGACCAATGTAATCCTTTACAAAAGATCCTGCAATTAACACACACAGCTCTGTAGTCTGTAGATCCATCCACAGATGATCTTTTAAATCATGAGGGGATGGTAGGACTAGGACCTACCGTCACAATCACAACTCCTTTTTATATCAAGTAAATAGTGCTAATCAAAAGGTAACAGAGTACAATAGCATGTACCATATCGTAATACATGCATTGAGACAAATAAAAACCAACCTCCAGGTGAGTTTTATCGTCACGCAAAGCCTCCATATCCAGACGTATTTGTTTCAGCTGCACAATATTCATAAATATGCAATGAAGAAAGCACCAAAGTTGCGTGTGTCAGCCATGAATTGGATTACATGTTTTCCATACCTGCTTGTCATGATTGTCTTTCTCATCAGCACTTGAGAATATGTCCTTTTTCTTTTCATCGTTATTATCAGAGAGACTCAAACTCCTGGATGAGTTGGTTTCTCCATCATCGGTCTTCTTTTCACGCCTCCTATCACTGAAAGCAGAACAGAGTGTAAAAAAACAAATTACAAGTTCAGCATGACTCACGCATTCAAAGAATCTAGAATAAATATAGTAAACCTATAAATCAGATGGAAATGCCATTATTGAAATATCAAGCTATATTGCCAGTATAAAAATAGGAAAAGTATTAACAACCAGAAGATTTTTAAAGACAAAACTTAAAACAGAAACCAAGTGCAGTAGTATTATATGACTGTTCACAAATAACACAACTAAAATGAGTCATGGATTTAAAAAGTAGTCGTCGCAAAATACAGTTTATACAGTGTTTGCATGGACTTTTAGGAAAAATGCTTATGTGTATGAAAATAAAACATATAATGGGTAATAATTAGTAAGTGTGACCAAGTTCGATGGAGGAAGAATACAAAACTTGCCAAGAAAGATGATCTTAGTATTATAATAGAATAAACATTTGAATATTGATTATAGTTCACAGCAGCATAAATGATACACCTGGCATAAGGCTAGAGATCTCAGATCTTAAATCCTATCTTGTGTAGATCTTAAATCCTATCTTGTGTAGATCACAGCTCCAGCATATCACATGGTGATTGGTGACTAACAATGATGAAGAACTAAAATTGCAAAAAGCCAAAAACGATAGGAACACAATATTGCAGACACTAATGAATTGATGGATAAAGATAAGCAAGGGAACCACAAATTGAACTTTGATCAGAAGATAGATGAACATGTGCTGAAATGCAATGTGTACCTCTTCCTGCTTGGAGACCGTGAATGGCTAGATTCTGCATTAAAAAATCACATTTTTTATGAGACAATAGACAATAAACAATAAGAACTCGAATATAAAATTGAGCACCTGCAGTTGTGAGCGTGTGCAGAGAGAGAGAGAGAGAAAGTGTTTATTTACCCCTTTCTCGAGACGTTGGCCTTCTATCATATGGGGGACGATGACCCCTGGACTCTCTCCCAGGGGAATGCCTCCTCCGAGGTGAAAACCTCCTATCGATCCTGCCTCTAAAGTCACCACCTCTATAATCTCTTCTCCCTAGAAGTCAGGAAGGTGCAAGTTATATACAAGGAAGCAACTCATGAAATGAGAAATGAAAAGATAGCAATATGGAGATAGTAGTTGGACACCCATAAGCCTGTTAAGCTTACCACGACCTTTGAGCTACAAGATAATTCAATAAGCAATAAGTAGCGGGGGCTCCAGGATAATGCCATTAGCCACAAAAAAGGTAGGGCCAAAAATTAATGTGCAAGCATATACCAAGATACGACAAGAAACCACGGATGGACCCGTTAATATAATACCATTACTCGCAATGTTGATCATCTGAAGTGAAACGGATGAATGCTCCACAAATAACCTCATATAGCAAGTATGACGAAGAATGATCTTCCATAGTGGGATAGTCCCAATATCCCATTTAAATACTAGCATTTGCTCAGATATCTTCGACGACAACATGTGAAGAATCGCAAAATCTTTGAATTACCAGTGATGATAATACTTCCAATGTTACTAGCTGATGCAGCATAATCATAATGTATGATCCAGTAATTGCAAAGCTTGCTAATCACATGATAGTAGCACATCGAACATAGTATTGACATCAATGGAGGCATCACCCAAGATCCTCACAATTTCATCTTCTGGTACAGCACAAGCATTATAGTCAAGACAAATCATTGAAATACCAACTGAAGAATCTATGAAAAAGGTCATGTTATCTTCTGGCAGCAGTTAACATATCTGCTCAGGAGTCTGCTAGTTTGAATGATTGTTAGATCAAAAGATAACCAGTAAGAATGCCACCTAATTCTGCAACAAGCTTCCACTTGTTAGAATTGTTTTCTATCTGCAGCAAGTCTGGTTGAATTCAAGCACTAGCATAAGATATATAGTAAAAAAACATGAGCACAATAAGACCAGACCAAAAAAAAAGTCAGCACACTATCACACGAATCATCATGCAAGAAAAAGGCTCACTTTTGACCACTAAGTCACGAAACAAAGAGAAAAACACTCCGGAGATAGCAATCCATAAATGATCCGTCTAGTTTGTCGTAGCATGGCTGAATTCTCCTGATTCCTTCCTGGTTACTGGATGTCCTCATAAAGCACGAGATTCCAGCAGTTTGTATCTTTCCGGTATTAATGAATCATTCCTTTTTTGCATGGGAAACCAACATTGCTTACTGTAACTGTAAGCGCTTCCTGCCAAGTATGTCACATTCTTCAGAATATCTGCTTTTTCCCAATACTCTAGACTCTTTATGGCACAAATCGCCTGGTTTTCATGAAAAACTACTCCTGGTAGGATCCCAAAAACTTGTCTATATCTCACAGATGGCATACTCCAATAGTCCAATAATCTGATTTCCTCACTTCCATTTGCATCCAGCCATCTAGCGATGAACAAGTCGATAAAAGAAATAAATTCCGCCAACCCAACCCTCCTCGCCCTTCGCGCTAAGAGCCAGAAACCCTAAACCCCGGTCGGGGATCTCGACGACAGGCAACGAGCAACGAACGGGGTCGCGCGGGGAGGTGCACGAGGAGAGGAGATATGAAATCCATACCCGGATGGTGCGGTAAGGCGTTGCGGGAGGACGGTGGCCGGCGGATGTCGCCGTGGCCGTGGGCGAAGCTGCAGGTGTCGCGGTTGCAGTTGCCGCGCTGCCACAGCGCGCACAGCTTCGTCTTGTACGCCGGCCCGCGGCGAGGAGGGCCCAGCATCGCCGCCGCCGCCGATCGGTGGATCGCCGGGCTCCCGGGTGAGGAAATCCGATCTCCCGCGAGGGTTTCGAGGGCAGGGGGAGCACAAGTGTTGGTGAGCTGAGAGGCGGCGGCGTATACCTAGCCCTAGCGAATAGCTATATAGTCTGGGTAGCTCACCTGTGTCACAGATGCCGTCCGATCGGAAACGGACGGATGGGATTGCGTTCTGTGGAAGATCTTATCTTTTTTTGGTTTGAGGGTGCTGATGGTATTGGTTTCCGATCACAGTTGAGAATGTGTGGAAAACACGGACAAAAAAATGGTTTTTTGTCAAATTTTAGATCAAACCTAGCTGGAATTTTTCTTTCAAGATTGATGTATGATAGTACAATGCATAATTGACTAAAGTTTTGAGACTGGTAACAAGACAACGTATGATGTTCTTTCCAATGAAAATAGAATCAAGATATGATTAAGTTCAGACTCGACCCTAAATATCGATTGTAGAGTATAAGTTATGTAAAGTCAATCTATATACCTGATTATATATAAAGAATACATCTGTAGAAGGAGTTTTTTTACATGGTTTCAATAGGATTAACAAAACTGTAACCATAGTTTTTAGACTCGCCTCTGTTACCCTTTATCGCTTCCTATCGTCTCTATTGTCGGCTGGGTTTGCAGGGACCCATGAGTCAGAATCTAGATTGGCATTTTATCCCACGGGAGCATGCTAGCTGGTCCACATATAACTAGAAGTGAATTCGGATCTGGTATTAACCAATCTGAACATGACCTCTATGTTGCACACTTTTGTTACAAACCTTGTATTTACCTTCCATGAAATATTTTGACCATCTATCGAAAAGTCTTGATTTCCTATATTTGTGCCATATTACACGTGAGGGCGTATCACGCCTAGTCACGTCCAAGTTCAAACATGTTAGAGTTAATCTTATTGTCTAGGTATTTTGTTTCCTGCATCGTGTGTAGGAGCAGTATGTGTCCAAGTCAGTTAGCCAGTCGATGGATCATCGTGTTGTTGTACGTGCTAGTTGGAGTAGGCGCATGTGTGAGTTAGTTTTTATTAGATATGCTCTGGTTTGCATGAAGGTGAGTGCATGCAGGAAGCCCATGCAGTTGTGCGTTGGCTTGAGTAGTGGCCAAGTCAAGTGATGCGTGGAGACGTGGAGCCATGGCAAGAAAAGTGGATCAAACAATAGCTCATGCATGTGTCTGTTAGTGCTGCTCTACATGCAGATTGAAGTGGCTTGCATGTAGGTGCTTAAGTCATGGGAGTGATTAGCAGAGTAGTGTTGCCAAACGTGACTCCGTGTGTGTGGCTATTTAATGTGTAATCATTTTGTGTTTTGTGTGGGAGCAAAAAGTGAAGGGCCTGGTGCGTGCAGCACTAAAACTCTCTAGCATGTGCCCTGCTCATTTCATCTCTTGTCAATCAAGTGAGTGTGAGTGATCTCGTGTTCTTCCGTGAGTGTGAGAATTGAGAGTTAGGTCATCGATTGGTATCAGAGTTAAAGGTGGGTGCTTACGATAATGTCCCTTGATGATTCTGTGTACACGCCGCCGGACCATTGTAGTGACGGTAGTGATGGCAATGGAGCCGACGGTGGCCACAAGTCAATGGTGCAGCAAGTGAAAGAAACAGAGGTGACTCTCCGTTATCTCATGCTAACAAAGAACAACTATGGTGTGTGGACAGGACAGTGAAGATGAAAATCTCCATACATGCACAAAGCGCAAGAGAGATGTTGATGAGAGGATGGACCAGATGGCTCTCGCTGCCATTGTCCAAGCTATACCAGAGGCATGGTGATAGCCATATCCGAGAAGGAGATGGTAAAGGAGATATGAGATGCTCTCAAGGATATGAACATGGGTGAAGAGCGCGTCAAGTAAGTTCGTGTACAAAACCTCAAGAGAGAGCTTGATGGTATGTACATAGAGGATTCTGAAAAAATTAATGATTTTGTCTTGAATGTTACTATGATGGTGAATGAGATACGTGTTCTTGACACAAAAGTGGAGGAGGGCATCATCATCGACAAGCTCCTGCATTCCATCCTTGATAAGTTCCTACCCATTTTTAGCACCATCGAGCAATGAAGGGATGTGACAGAGATGTCGGTTATGGAGATCATCGGACGTTTGAGGGCATTCGAGTAGTCATTGTAAGATCATATGTATGATCATTGATTTGTGATAAATAAATTGATTTGATATTGATATATGATGAGCAAATTGGTTTTGATTGGTTTGAGTGGTTGGGCACTTTGGTCAAGTGGTCGGGCACTCTTGTTGGGCACTTAGTACTCGGAAAATTCAGCCCTCGGGAAAATACAGCACTCGAGAAAATTTAGCACCCGGGAAAATTCAGCACTCGGGATTTTGGATCACTCGGTTTTTTATGTTTGAGTTAGATCATATGCTTTAAATTATTTATTCTATAAATATACCATGTTTATGATTGATTGAATTAATTGAGTCAAGTTAGAAAGAACTTATGTTCGGAAAAAGAGTTTCTTGGTTTGTTCATGTGTAGACATTGCTTGAGGGCGAGTCGTGGTCGATGACAGGATCGGAGCTAGGCTCAGAGAGGAGCTAAGGTTCAGAACGATCAAGGAAGTCATGCGGGACGCTCGAGCTAGAGGATGCTACACATGAAGATGAGGTTTTCATATGGCGTACGTAGGATGTGTGCGAATATGGAAAGAGAGGAAAATTCGGAAGGAGTTAGGATTTTAAATCTCGTAAGAGATATGGATTCCTAGTTGGATTATGTCGCGCCCAGAATTTCTGAAATTCCAAACTATGTATATTAATCTATGTCCTAGGAAAAGTCATGGTATACATTAACAAAGTCGATATACATAACTACGATACAACGATAAATATAAAAATTAATACAACGGCCTTTAAAGCCTTACATTCAAAAGAAACGACAGCAGCGGAAAACAAACGAAGTCTACGACACCATCTTCACAAGCTCTTGAGTACGGACAAACCACCAGGCCTTCCAACCCTTTTCTTCTTTCTGCTAGCTTCTGAAGGGGGGATAACAAGACTGAGTACAAGAGTACTCAACAAGCTACAGGAATGCACATAATGTAAGGATAATAACAAAGGAATGGTAAAGGGGTTCATTTGCATAAAGCTAGTTTAAAGTTTAAAACAAGATTAGAATTTAAGAGTGATTAAACAACATTAATTAATAATTAACATGTGATTTACTACCTCGAGTAGCACACCAGCACTAACTCGCCCTCCTGCCCCAGCCCAAGCTACCCGTGACTCACACCAGCGCACCAGTGAAACAGCATAACTGCAACTTGTTCTAGGACAGGGCCAAACCCATAGATTCAATTCATAATAGAACATGGAAAACATTATGCTAACTGCGAAGAACATCACGAGGCATGCCCATAACCGAGGACGCGGCTATTCGAATAGGTTGTACTCTGATTAGAGGTGTACAAATTTACCCACAAGGCACAGACCCGGTGTGGACCAGAGTACCACCACGATACCCTAAGCCCATACCAAAGCCCTTAATACAGCCTGCTCAACAAGAGGACAACCACACTAGGTTTCGCTGATGCTCCAAATAGAGTCCGACCCTTAATAGCATAGGTAAGACCCCGTCAAGGAAACACAGCCCCCATTTATGCCTCGTCAGTACAAATCACCAGAGGAAGCTCCTCAACGGTGATATTGACTCCTCCGCTCAGTGCATCGTGTTAGAACGAACCATACACCAGACTAGGTCTTACCCACTAGACTTGTGGTTTGTACAAGAAGGATTTTGCGACAGATCCCGCAGACCGGTCCTTATGGTGCCCCGGGTGCGACCAACCAATGCCCTAGCTTGCACCCGAAATCCACCCATGTCATCATCTTAACCATTTGCAAAACATTGTCACCTTTTGAATTCCAGGAGGAGAAATATTATGATTGTATCCCAACAAGATTATAAGCCCTATAATTAATTACTAAGCATGGCTAAGCAAAATGTGCTAATACATAGAGCACTAACTATTAAACTAGATTATACTAAGGTGAACAAGATAGATAGCTCACAACAAAACAATGGTCTTAAATGTACATGGACATGGGCATATAATCAATTGATCCTACTTTATCATATTAAATATGCATATACGTGATTATAGTAAATTTAGCATTTTAAAAACATAGGTTCAATATGATCGAGGTGGGGGTCGTGACTTGCCTCTTGCTCTTCTGATCAACCTTTTAACTCTTGAACGAAGACTTCCGAGTCTTGCACGGGATCCTTCGAATCTTCGGGAGCACAAGGATCTACACAGCACGAAAAAAAACAAAAACTCTAAGAAAAACCAAATAAACAATACAACAAAATATTATCATTAGTTAGAGTATTGATTAAGGAGAATTACGGAGCTTAAACGGAGTGAATCGGAAATAGGATACAAAAGATATTGAATTTAGAAGATCACATGAAATGATAAAACATTTCTTATGAATTTCCTCAAAATTGAATGAAATGACCTTGAATGGTGTACGAGCGGTATGGACCAAGTACACATCCAAGTAGAACATGATTCTATATGAGTTTAGAAAGTTGAACGGATTGATTTGGGGTTTGAACGGAAAATATATGAAACCAATAACAAAAGGGGTATGAATGGATTTAGTCGAACGACCAGAATAGGTTGTGACCATTGAACAACCTAGTCCATTCGACTTCGGATAAAGAGACAATCGACTAAAGGTACACATGAAGGCTTAACCGATCGAGCCTTAGCGACCATGTCGAAGGGTTTAGATTGAATCGACGTGATCTGACGATGAGCGATGAACAACTGATGTTCATTGATGATCATCGATGAGCATCACGTTTCGACTATCGTACATCAATTAAATCATGACCGACGGATTGGATCAAGGAAAAGGGAACGGATCGGCATTCAACCACAATGAATGATGAGGAACGACGGCGAACGTTAACTCCGGTGTAAGAAACAGAACAGCGACAAAATGGCACCTTGAGGCAACTATGACCTCCGAGACGGAACGTGGCGGAACGAAGGGAGCACCACGTGTTCTAGAGGTAAAGAGTTCATTTTCACTAATTGATGGATACAAAAAGGACTATTACATGGATTGAATCCGATGAACAACGATGATCTTCGGCAATCAAGGCATACAAGAAGCGAATAGATGAACAATATGATATAGCGGAATAAAACTATGACAAAGATTATGATACGACAAGATAGATCTTATGAACAAATACTACTTCATGATACAAAATTCAAGAAGAACAGGGAAGACAAGAGAGGTTCTCACAGCGAGGCGAAGAGAGATGATGCAGCGATCTGCTACGGAGAAGATGATGCTGCGCCGGATGAACATGAACCTGAAACCGTGGCAATTCTTCCCTGTTTCTTTCTGGTTTTCTGTTTCTTCCTTGGTTCTTTGCTGCAGATTTTTCCCTTCTGGATGAAGAAGTTAGCAGGGAGCCAAGGAGGGGCGTACACGCGTGCAGGAGCAACGAATAGGGGTCGGCGAAGGTGGTGCTGCTGCAGCGAGGAGGCAGCGCCGGCTTGGGAGCACGGTGGTGCAGGCACAGCCCGGGGAGGTGGCAAAAGAAGGCACGGGCACCAGGAGGAAAGAAGGCACAGGCAGCCAGGAGAAAAAGAGGAAAGAGAGGAAGAAAGGAAAGAGGAAGAAAGGAAAGAGAGGAAAGGGAAAAGGAAGGAAAGAAAAGATTTTTCTGAAAAAATTAAATTTAGATTTTTGAGAAAAAAGGGAAAGTTTCCAAAGATTTGATTTTTTGAAATTTGAATAAATTGAGGGATTTTGGATTTCAAAGAAATAACTCATGAATATTTTAAAGAATATTCGATGATTCGGAGAATTTGAGAAATTTTGTATTCGTGTCGAAATTGGAAATTCTGAATTTGAACACGAAATCACGGATTTGAATTTACTCTGGGGTTTCAAAGGAAAAGAGGATTTCCAAAGGGATTTTCACATAATCTAATCTGTGCGATTGAAAAGGGATTTAATTACTTTTCCAATTAAAGTCATTCACTGAAATATTATTGATTTACTATTCTAGTTGAAAAATCTTAATGAAATAAAACCAAATCATAAATTAATTTGAGGCGGGAGAAATTTATTAAAAAATTTCTTAGTCAAATTTGACTTGGTTTTATATTATTTTTAATTGAAATGATTTATCATATATTTTATTCAGGCAACAATTCTATCAAAACATATTTTATTAATTACCGTTAGACTTTGCAAGATATTGATTGCACCTTATTAATTCCTTTGAGCCAAAAATTCCGGAAAATTTTTGGGACGCAATTTAGAGCGAGGAGAATTTTGAGAAAAATACTCCAGCTGCGATTTATTTTAAATGAAATTTTTAAGCCCGTATTTTAACTCCATTATTTATCGCTTTACAACTAAATCATTTTCTTAAAATTTATTTATTAATGTATTTATTCTATTTTTAACGCCTGACGAAAATCAGGGCGTTACAGATTAGGACTTCAAAAGTTGTTAATTTCGTAACTCATGGTGATAGCCACGGCCCACATGTGGGATTATAAATAGACTAGAGGGGGGAGCAAAAATTGATGGGGGAAGAGACCGATCAAGAAAGAAAAATTGGGGTTTAGCCTTTTGCTCTTCAATCTAGGGTTTTAGACGTGGTCTTTGTGAGGGGTGCTATGGATGCACCTTATAAACACTCTTATGTAATAAAGATTTATATTCAGACATTAAGGAGTGTGGTATCACGTTCTTTCTTCTTAATGTTCATCGTTTTGCATCGTTTTGGCTTAATTTGTAATTTTACTTTTACTTATGATTTAATTTGAATTGATTCATCCAAAACCTTGCTAGGACATTAAAAAAGAGATCTAAAAAGTTTCGTTGATTAATTCCTTATATCTGAGGAGTAATCAATATTTTAATGTTTGGATCGGATCAATCCTATTTTACGTTGCCATGAATTTCTAGGGTCATAATTTTTTATTGGGAACTTGGATTTGAGTGAAATCTATCGGGAATGCTTTGTATTGAAGTATAGTTTCTTGCGTTAAAATTTTAGATCAATCTGAGTTACGGATCTAAAGTTACGTATGTTTTACCGTTACTCTATTAGGCTGTTTTCAGTGGTTGGGAAATTTTCAGAGTGGTCGAAAAATTTTAGGCTGGTCGGGAATTTTTAGACCGGTCGGGAATTAGTTTTCTGATTTTATTTTTGTTGTCTAATTTAGGGTACTACAACCATTCACCCCCTCTGATTTCCGTGGTTAGTGTGTTTCGATCTTACAGTCATCAAGGAGGCATCAGCGTGACAAGGAAGAATGACCATAACTGTTGGTTGCACATGCTGAACCACGACTAATGTGCGCCGAATAGTGAGGGCTCCGACAGCAGCAAAATGACAGGAAGAAGTACAGTGACAGGTTCAACAAGTCAAAAATTGATTACCGCAAGTGTGGTGGGTTTGGACACTTCACCGACGAGTGTGATGAAGTGAAGAAAGCGACTAAGGATATGGCACAGATTGCCATTGTAGATGTCGATGATGAGCCTACACTATTTTGATTCTCGATGTGGAGATGTTAAGAATAAAGACATTAATATTAGGGGTGATTGTTAGAGTTAATCTTATTGTCCAGGTATTTTGTTTTCTGTCGATGAATCATCGTGTTGCTGTACATGCTAGTTGGAGTAGGCGCATGTGTGAGTTAGTTTTTGATTAGAGATGCTCTGGTTTGCATGAAAATGAGTGCATGCAGGAAGAAGTCCATGTAGTTGTTCATTGGCTCGGAGTAGTGGCCAAGTTAAGTGATGCATGAAGACGTTGAGCCATGGCAAGAAAAGTGGATCAAACAATAGCTCATGCATGTAGCTGTTAGTGCTGCTCTGCATGCAGATTGAAGTGGCTTAACGGTCTGTTTATTTCAGCTCGGGATTATAACAATTTAACTTATAGAAAAAAGTTAAATTAGATCAGCTTACTGGATTGTTATAATATGCACTCCAGATTATAATAAGTTGGTATAATAAGCTGGTACAATAAGTTGAACTATTTGTTTCAGTTTATAAAAATAATCTAAATTATTATAATCTCAAGCTGAAATAAACATGCCCTAAGCTGAAATAAACGTGCGCTAACCATGGGAGCGATCGGCAGAGTAGTACTGCCAAACGTGGCTGCATGTGTGTGGCTATTTAATGTGTAATCACTTTGTGTTTTGTGTGAGAGCAAAAAGTGAAGTGCCCGGTGCGTGCAGCACTAAAACTCCCTAGCATGTGTCCTACTCATTTCATCTCTCGTCAATCGAGTGAGTGTGAGTGATCTTGTATTTTTCTGTGAGTGTGATAATTGAGAGCTGGGCCATCAAAACAGTGGAGAAGATAAAAAAAATCGTTTTGATTGACTAGACTCTAAATTCTAGTTTACTAATTCTATTTTTTATTTTTAAAAATAATTGTATAATGAATTGAATTTAGCTATAAAATCATTTAGCCGAATATCTAAATTGTAATATAGAGAAAACACAAAAAACAATACTTGTTTTTCGTAATTTATTTTTCTAATTCTTATAGGTGTTTTTTCCGTGTGTTTGGTGGAGACGCACTCGAAAGAAACTAGTAGTGTACCCGTGCTAAGCTACGATAAAAATAAAAAGATAATAAATGTCTTAAACTTGAAGCTAATAATGAGTTAAAGTAATATTCATGCCAAAAGAGATCAGCGACGAATTATTATATTATTAAATTCATAGCAAATATACTTAAAAAATAACATAGCAAAAAGAAACAATGAGATAAATAAACAAAACATGTTACTCTGAAAGGATGAAACCTGCAATAAGACACCTCATATCCCATTGAACAAGATACCATACTAAAGAAAAAAATCAAACGCCCATTGGAACGGTGTGGTAGGATGTCCACAAGCAGCATTAGCAGGGGATGATTGAGTGTAAATTTTGTCTCAATTGACCCCAGACTAAAGAATTTGATGGGTATTTGCTAGCTTTCTGGAAGATTCAGCACACCACGAACGAATCCTATTGATATAGGTCTTAAAATAATGACAAGCTAATAGCACAGGCAATTGACGCACGCATAATTGCATAAACAACACCATGCTTCATTATTGTAAGGAGTAGATGCTCTACTACATGGTAAGAACATGACCATAATACACACAACATCAGAGAACAACTTGCTTGTCCACACAATTCTAGTTACCAAGCAAGCAAGGAACTGCTTCTCCATGAGTTCATGAGCTAGCTCTATTTCTGCCTCTTGTAGATCTTGTTCAGGAAGGACCTCAACACACTCTGAACTGCTTTATTCGGCTGGGCGCCTGGGTTTCGATATGTCCGCAATCAGCTTATTGTAGCTCTCCCTCTCATATTCATGAAATACAGCCTATAGCATCACAGTTAACAACAATGCCTCAAGTCTTGCAACAGCTAAAGTAATATGCTAAAATTTTGGATATTGTTTCAAGCATTTTTAATAAATGAGCTTCTCCATATTCTTAAGAAAAACAAACGAGCTCCATCATGTCCCATGTTTTGTTATTCATCACAAGTTAGGACTGTGATTCTTTATCTCATACCTATGCATGACATCTACTGCCGTTTACTCAGGTGACGATGATACACAAATAATAAATACAGAGAGCGGTTAAGACAAACCTCCAGATTAAGTTCTTTATACAGATCCTTTACTTTTGCAACACGTTCAGGATCTGACTTTCCATAATTTTCCTGTCAGTTATACATGATGGATTTAGAGAGAGCTCTGCAAGTCAGTAAAAATTACCAAATTAATGACACTTATAAACAAATTGTGCTATTGGTTCTCGTCAGCACGCTCAAGGGCTTGCACAACCAACCAGGAGCACTTGTAGTCTTCAATGTCTGTTCCAATCTGTAATAAGGTTTCATACTGATCAGATCATAAATTACAGATAAAATAAGCCTTAACACCAGTAGACTGATGGGCAGTGCTATACTCATTAAACTTAGTATGATTGGCGCATAAACTAACCTTGCCAATTACAAACGTAGAGAGAACAGGGAAGATATGGCACAACTCACGCACAAACAGTGCGAGCCAATCTGTATTTATATAGCCCAGGTTAAGGATAACTGAAAAAGATTACAAAGCATGGAAAGAGTTTGATAGCCTGCTATACGTTCCCTATTTGCCAAGTACAGAAAATACTATGCCAAAATAGAGGGATAACATGCCATCTTTAACACCAATGAACTCAGGATCCCCATAACAATCTAGATAATCATCCTTGGAAAAGATTCATAGCAATGAGTGGCAGTCCAGTAATATACAAATTTGCATTGTTTCAACTAACAAGGTGAAAAAATACCTGAACTTGAAAGTACGTTACCATTTCAACAAGAATATTCTTAACATCTCCGAAGTTATCCAAATTCTCACCAGACAGCAGCAAAGCACATGCAACTTTGCATAAAGAAGAATGTTAACACTACTGATGACAATTATTCACAGATTACCAAACTGACAGTCTAAAGATCCCTTGGAGAACGGTGAATCCTACCAGAAGATATAATGAATAGTAGGCTATCTTGTACTGAAGCCACAGAACCAGATCACTACAGTAGATCACTGGCCTCAATAATCCCAGTAGATCACACCAACTCCTAAACCTAACAAGTCAGAGCATCTAGTAGTTTTAAGTGAAAGCTACTCATTGTTAAGTTGACTGAGCAATCGAGCATGCCCTTAATCAGTATGGACTTGGCCGAGCCGGCCGATCAATCATTTTCTAAAACCATTAAACTCAGTGACTGAGACTTGATCAGTTAAGATTGTTAATGACATAATGTGCATATGAGAATCTTTTCATTCTTACCAATTCAGCATAAGCACTCCAACATGACCAAAGGTAAGTGTACACAATGCAAAATTATTTCCAACAATCAATCAATTCACTTATTCTTAAACTGCACCAACATCGCAGTGTGTATTTTAACAGAGCCTGCTCTATGCTAACTGTTGGGTTATGGGGAGGCTACACTAGGAAGATTCGGATAGACTTTAGCATAGCGACGGGCGAAAACGTTTCATCATAATCAACACCTTGAATCTGCCTAAAACCTTTCGCCACCAATCGTGCTTTATAAATGTTAACATTTCTATCAACGTCTATCTTTTTCATAAAAATCCATTTACACTCGATAGTTTTTACACCATCAGGTGGATCGACCA
Organism: Zizania latifolia; assembly: GCA_000418225.1. NCBI lineage: Eukaryota > Viridiplantae > Streptophyta > Magnoliopsida > Poales > Poaceae > Zizania > Zizania latifolia. The sequence goes on along the minus strand of KE372734.1, from coordinate 25,991 downwards.
AGTTCTAAACTTGATTCTCTCGCATGGATTCTAACTCGGATCTTATAGCTCCAAGCCATTTCTTAGAGTCTGGTCCCATCACCGCTTTCGAATAGGTCTTAGGTTCATTATTATCCAACAATAATATGTCACGCTGCCCAGTGGTTAAAAACACAAACCGCTCGGGCGCATGACTCAACCTCTCCGATTGACGTGGGGCTGGTGTCTCGATAATAGGCTCTGTAACATCTTGCATATCGAGTTGCGGTTCAATAGGAGTTGAAACACTTTCTAGTAGTTCTTGAACCTCTTCGAGTTGCACTGTGCTCCCACTAACCCCTTTCGAAAAAAACTCTCTCAAGAAAGACACCATTCCGGACGACAAACACTTTGCACTCTTCCCGGTTATAAAAGTAATATCCTTTGGTTTTCATAGGATATCCCACAAAGAAGCCTTTATCAGATTTGAGAGTGAGCTTATCAGACGTCAAACGTTTTACATAGGTCTCACAACCCCATATCTTTAGAAAAGAC
>KE372734.1:0-20848 GCA_000418225.1 Zizania latifolia | reverse complement strand
TTCCGGATGTTCCAGAACCCGAAACTTCTGGCCCTAGGCCAGAACTTCCGGTTCCCCTAGAATTCTCTTGGGCACAATTCCATCACTAACATCCCTCCAATTTGCCCGTGTGCACAAGACTAGATCGAATATAAGATATAGAAGTCAAAAATATTGGAATCGACATTGAAGTTTTCACTGGCCATTGGTTATAATTTAAAATTTACCAATCTACATACTTTGTACATAAAATATCAAATTATTTTATCTGTAGAGTACTTTTCTGGATCTTATGAGGTGGTAAATGTGATAGGAGATAACAACAATTACTGAGTGAAACCCTGGACAATTGCTAGTTTAAAAAATTGCAATTGTAGACCTACCGGTGAGCAGTTTTTAAAAATAAAACAGCCACATGTTGTCTCGTGTTTTTGATGAAAATCAAGCTGTGCAATTAGATGCTTACTAAGCAATCTACAGTTGGAGGAGATGTGAAATCGTTTTCTAAGCATAATTCCTGTGAAACTGAGTACTTGAACAGTATATCCCAAACGAATCGCCTTTCCTCTATCTTGAGAGAGTCCTAGAGGATGCTAGACGAACAGGGTTCACAGATAGAACAACTATTTCAGCATCATGAATGAATCACATCAGTCCACGATGACTTCGTGTAGCCAACAGCATAACAAGCTATGATCTGTCCCTGAATAGTATCTTTGCAAGCAGCATAATTTTAGTACAGGAATTGAGATTGTAAGAGGGCTTACTTCAGTCACTTTCAATGTCATCATCGCTCCTATCTATCCGGTAGAGAGCTTCACATGCGGTGCCTAGTGACGGGTCGATGGACGCGGCGGTCTTGAAAGCGTCCCGTGCCTCAGCGGCCAGGCCCTTCCTTTTGTAACACTCGTCGAGCAGCGCGTGCGCACGGGCGTTCTCAGGACTGAGGCAGACGGTCTCGACGAGGTCGGCAGCGGCCTAGTCGAGGAGCGATGGCGGTGGAGCGCGAGGGTGTCCCCACGCTCCCACGGCTTGAGGGAGGGGGCAAGCGGCGGCACGAGGGCGGCATCGAGGGTGCGCAGCGCGAGGAGGCGGTGGCCCTAGAGGTTGAGCGCAAGGGCCTTGAGGATTAGCGGCATGGCGTCGCGGGGGTCAAGGGCGATGGCGAGGTCGGCCTAGGCAAGCGGGCCAGAGGAGGAACCCGGCTAGCGAGAGCAGCACCAGCAAGGCGAGGAGCGGGCCGAGGCAACGGCAGTGGCACCTGCGGTGGAGTCGAAGGAACGCGGAAGCCGCAACAGAAGATGAGGGATCGCGTCAGCATCGGTTAACGGTGACAATCAGGAGGAAAAGAGAGAGGAGGAAGGATATCCAACAAATCTTCTATAACTTCGCTAGTCTCGCACGTGGGGAGAGTGGGCGCGGCGCGAGAGTGGCACCGCATCGCCCACCGCCGTGGCTAGCGCGGAAAGCATACGGTGGATGGGGAGCAAGGCGCGTGAGGAGAGTGAGCGCGGCGTGAGGGATCGGAGGAGGGAAGGGCGGCACGGAGGCGGGAGGCAGGCAGCGGCGCGGGGTTGGGAGAAGACGGGAGGCGCCCAGACGATGCGGGAGTACGGGCGGGGTGGGGGAGAAGGCGGGGCGACGACGCTGTTTCCAGGTCTAGGTGAGGCGAATCTACAGGAGCGAATAAATGGTGGAGACTTATCAGGAATGAGTGAAGGGCTGAGATTTAATACGTGGTAGATGATAATAGATGAATCAACTCGTTAATTATATAGTAAGGTAGATGATAGATGAATTAACTCATCAATTATATAATAAGGTAGATGAATCAACTCGTCCCGCGGCCGGCGACGACCTCTGCCGCCGCCAGCGACCTTGCCGCGGTGCTGCCACGTGCCTCCGCGGCGAGAGACACAGATGCCGTGGACAACGGCCCATTTGGGCCTCTCCACTAGAAGCCCTTCCTGCTGGTGGGCCCACGTGGCCTATAGCCCATTAACGCACTACGGGAGTGGGGCCCGCCGACAGCGTCGAGCTGAGCTGCCGTGCGAACGTGGACTGTGCTCTCGAGGCATCGGAGCATGGGGCCGCGACGCGGAAATGCCACTGCTTCGTGCTTCCAACAAAAAAAAAACAAAAGATCCGAGCTTGCAAGCAAGAGGTCAAAGGGGGCGCTGCGCCGGCGTCGATTCGCGTCTCAGGATCGAGGAGAGTTCATCCTGTAGGTGGTGATATCAGGGATCCGCCTCTGCTCCGCGGCCACTTCGTCCTGATCAGGTAGGTAGCTTTGGTTCTCGCTCGCTCGCTTACCTGAAGCCGCGAAGAGATCTGCTCCTCCCTGCATTTTCTTGTCTTAGTTCTTCATGGAATCATGGTTGTGATCTCTGCCGCTAAGGCTGGTTTGTGACCCTGTGGAATGGAAGCTCTGTGTCGCGGTCGCGATGAGGTAGGGTTTGGAACGCTTGCTGGCGCCATGTTCTGTAGCGGGAGCTGGGTGTTAGCCACTTTGCCCTAGTATAATGGTGTTCTTGCTCCGGTACCGTGCCTTGAGCCCTTGACAGATAAATTATGATCTTTTTCTTCTTAATTCCTTTATCGAAGGAGCCTGGATTCCTAAAACATCAGATCAGTAGCTGTCAGATCAACCTTCTTAAGAGGAATTGCTGCTTAGTTCCCTATCTGTTTGTACTTAGTAGATGCTAGATTGATTTCCATTATCGAAAAAAGGTATTATGATTGTTGTCATTTTAAAGTGTGCCTTGGTTGGATTGAGGTTTCTCCCCAATAACGCTAGGCGGATATTTCCAAAATCAAAATTGTAACGATATAGGAAGGAACTTCCTGAAAGAACTGTATTAAATTGCTAAGATTGTCCTAGATTTGTTAACATGGCTGCACATTTATAGTTTGATCTATATTTGCCCTTGCCCTGATTCAGTTTGTTCCTTTTCTGTTCAGTTTTCAACAGGTGGCACTAGAAGATACTTGTCCTTGGAAAAGCTGAAGTATGTGCTAGTGCACCAGAAAGCTTTGCTCTAACTGTCTGGTCGGCTGCATAGTTCTGAAGATTTGAAGATCAAGGCATTATATCTTATGGACATGACCTTGGTGACAATACTGTTCATTTAGTCATTTATCCTCCCTCTAAATCGATTGTTCTATAAGTAGTAGATTTTCTTTATATAAATTGCTACAATGGATGATAGGAGGACAATTTTGATGGACCGATATGAAATAGGTAGGCAGTTAGGACAAGGCAATTTTGCCAAGGTATATTATGCTCGGAATCTTGTGAGTGGACAGGCTGTTGCAATAAAAATGATCGATAAGGAGAAGGTCACAAAGGTTGGGCTAATGGTGCAGATAAAGAGGGAGATTTCAATAATGAGATTGGTAAGGCATCCAAACATTTTGCAGCTTTTTGAGGTAATGGCAAGCAAGAGCAAGATTTACTTTGTTTTGGAGTATGCTAAAGGTGGTGAACTTTTTAACAAAATATCCAAGGGAAAATTCAGTGAAGATGTTGCGAGGCAGTACTTCCATGAGTTGATCAGTGGTGTGGACTACTGCCACAGCCGAGGTGTTTATCATCGTGACTTGAAGCCAGAAAACCTACTTCTAGATGAGAATGAGAGCCTAAAAGTCTCGGATTTTGGTTTAAGTGCCCTCTCTGAGTCCAAGAGACATGATGGCCTCCTTCATACCACCTGTGGAACTCCAGCTTATGTTGCTCCTGAAGTTCTTAGTAGGAGAGGCTATGATGGTGCGAAGGCTGATATATGGTCTTGTGGAGTAATTCTGTTTGTTCTTGTGGCTGGCTACCTTCCTTTCCATGACACAAATCTTATAGAGATGTATAAAAAGATTTCCAAAGCTGAATACAAATGCCCTCGTTCTTTTTCTCTCGAGTTGAAGGATCTGCTATATAAGATACTTGATCCAGATCCAAGCACTAGAATTTCTATCTCAAAGATAAAAAGAAGCGCTTGGTACAGAAAACCCATTGATGTAAATGCACTGAAGAGCAAACATGAAACAAGAGACAAGGTGTGTAAAGGTGAGGCCACAACCTCTGACTCAACAGAATGCATTATTTCTGAGGGAAATCAAGGGCCATCAAGAGACAGAGTGTATAACAGTGGAGCCACCTCTGACTCGGCAGAATGTAGTAATTCTGAGGGAAAGCAAGCATCATCAAGCCTCCCAAACTTGAATGCGTTTGACATCATTTCTCTTTCTACTGGATTTGACCTATCCAATTTATTTGAAGAAAGATATGGCTGGAGGGAAGAGAGATTTACCACTAGGCAGCCGGCAGGAACTATATTTGCTAAGCTAAATGAACTGGCCAGGCACTTGAAGCTGAAAATCAAAAAGAAAGAAAATGGTGTTTTGAGATTGGTAGCACCAAAGGAAGGAATAAAAGGATTTCTTGAGCTTGATGCAGAGATTTTTGAGCTTGCTCCTTCTTTCCTCTTAGTTGAATTTAAAAAGACCAATGGAGACACTATAGAGTATCAAAAGCTCATGAAAGATGATATAAGGCCTGCACTTAAGGATATTGTTTGGGCATGGCAAGGTGGCCGGCACCAGCAATCTATGCAAGGATCACAGCAGCCATCACCTTTGCCATCACAGCAGCCGCAAGAGTAATTAATCGGCCATATTGCACATAAACCAGGTGGCTAGTTGCAAGTACCACGACTAGTTTATCATGCAACCACATCAGCTGCAGAGCTTGTTCCAACAGGCCGCCCCGCATACATTGGATTGTATGTTCAGGTTTACCCTGTTCTGGTTGCTTCATTGCCTACCGTTTGACATTTTTTTATTCACTAGCTCCTTTACATTTCAGTTTTGTTCTGATATTGTATATTCCATTTTTACTAAAGATACAAAGTATATATAAGTCAATTTTGGGAACGTATGTGCACTGCTGGAGTTCGTATTCAGTGTTACTGAAGATGGTGACAGTCTACATGTAAATTTTGGCATGCAGCCATTACCATATCTAACCTGTAGATCGATGATGGCAAAGGATTAGGAAGTAGATAACTGTTGTAATATGTTTAACCAATTATTAACCTTTTATCATTGTAATCTCTTCACATGCAAACAAATATCTGTGCAAATTCTGGTGCTACCAGACTTCACTAGTTAATGTGTTTATCTTAATAGAAAATACGATTCAGTGTTATAGTTTGATCGCTCATATGTCCAACACTTTATTTTGAGTATTTGTCATTTCTGCATAATTTAGAATCTCAGTGTTATGTTTATCTATGCCAAACAATGAAACAGGATCATCTTCTGGTGCATCAAAAGGATATGTCTTGCTATGTGAGATGTTCAAACGATGTACTAATTAGCTTGTAGCCATCAAGAACTTCCTTTCAACTAGCAGTCTTTTTTTTTTCTTTGAGGACAACTAACAGTCCTTTTAGTTACTTTCGGTTGCATTTGCATGCCAGAGATGTCAAGAACGTTTGAGATTTTTTCCCCTTCATTGAACTCATTCTGGTGTTGGGAATGTTTGTAAAGGCTTGAAACATTCAGATTAAAACGGGACGATTTATGTTCTTTAATCACAGTATACAAATGATCTGAAGCTTTAGAACTGTTGGTCTTTTCATAAGCCTGCTTAGAATGCACATGTTTTTGTTTGTCCAAAGGAAATATATGTAATCCTCAACAAATACAAGCTCGCTGATTCTGCAGTTTCTTTTCCTTTTGGCACAGCCAGATGTTTGCAGATTTAAATTTGTAACAGTTGTCATTATCATTGCTCTGTACTGAGAACAGGATTGAGGGCCTGTTTAGAAAATCTGGAGAAGCTAATGTTTCTTAACTTTGATTCTAATTATATTCAGATTCTGCAGGTATTCTATTTCACAATCTAAAATTAGAATTTGAACCATTTAGAAACTAAGGTTCTGTTTGGATGTAAGAAACGTTTCGGTTTCTGGCTAGAATCACTGGAATCACATCCAAACGGTGTTTTTGTGAACTGTTTTGAATCAGAAACGTTTCTCTTTTTTACATTAGAAGGGAGAATCACCCAAAAGGATGTTTCACACCGATTCTAGTTTATTTCAGGAGAATCTGGAACTGTAGCCAAACGATTTAATAAGTAATTCTGATTTAGACTCTAGAAACGTTTTTGGATAGAATCTAGATTCAAAACGTTTATATGTGAATCTGAATCTCTACCAAACACACCCTAAATCTTCCTGTTATAACCGTAACAAAAGCTCTCTGTGCAGAGGTGTACAGCAAATTCGTAGTTTTGAAATTGAGAGCTAACTAATCTACTGCATTATTCACGTGTTCGTTAGCCACCGTGCCTAACAAAAGTAGTACCACTTCCAATATCAGATTCTGCCATTTGCAATGCAGTACAGTTTGTACTGCCCTGTACTCGCTACTATGTCCATGCAGGTCCAGGTCTAGGACGATGGTCACGTACTCACGTTCTGTACTGACGCCGAAAACTTCATCGTTGTATTGGTCAAATCATCTCCAGAGCTCTGAATATTTTGGAGAAAGAACTGCTCTCAAGTTAGAGCGGTCACACCAAGCATATATATGTTCGTCTCAAAATAAAAGGCAAGCATATGCTGTACTATGATATTTCTTTTCCCTGAAAAAAGGTTAAATAGCACGCCGTTTTCTCGTGAATTCATCTTGAATTGGTCCAAATTACTACTCCTAAGAAAAATCCGAGTTTGCGTATTACGTACAACTATGGAATGGAATTCAGAGCACATCTCTGAAGTACTCGTATAAGAAACACTTCTGAGTTTGCAGTACTACCTGGGATCGAAGTACAACACACAAAATTAGTACAGCCCGAGAAGAGAGAACGGATGCCGCATCCCATGGTAGTACAAACAACAACGTTAGACATGGAGTACTACAAAAGGAGGATGCAACCTGTCTGAATTCTGAAAAGCAAGCAACACACACAACTGCCCATGCTTCCTTTCTGGCTGCCTCGATGCTACACGCTTAGAAATCAGAATCTGGAATTAGCAGAGATTCAAGTGTCAAACCTGGAGAGACGAGAGGTGAGATTGATGATGAAGAGAAGCAAAGGCATCATTGAGTGCAGCGTTGATGAACCTGAACCTGCCGGCCGGCTAACCTGAAAGTCTGAAACTGGCTCAAAGGTTCACCAGCACTGCACCCAATCACGCCTTTGCTCTCTCCGGGGAGGAACTTTCTCAAAGTTTCTTGCTCATCAGGTACACCACCTGTCTTCTTGTCAGAGATTAGACTGCGTTCATCTGAGCTGAGAGAGACGGTGTGTTCATCTGAGCTGAGAGAGACGGTGAGAAAGAGGGAGGTAGGGGTGATTTGTTTGGACGACACTTCATTCTGAAGAAAGGTTTCTCCTTTTCTTTTCTTTTCTGTTCTTTTGGAAACTAGTTTCTGAAGAAAAGTTTCGTAGTAAACTAGGGGCTGCATGCGAAGAACAAAGGTCTGAATTTGTTTTCCTGAACATATGCAGCACTTCGCCATCGATGGAAAATCTTCTCCCCTGTTCGGGTTGATCCTTGCCACTGAATCCCCAGATTCAATCGGCAACCAAAATTCGTTTTTTCTGATTTTTTGGGCAAGATTTTGAAATCTACCTGAAATATGGATAGAGCAGATGGATCAAATTCAGAGAAATCTTCCCCTGATCCCCATCTCCGGATCATATTCAGGAGATGAAGATTTCTCTTTCAGATCACGCAGGCAGGAACGGAAATAAGCAGGACAAAGATTGAATATTTTTTAAGGCGCTAGCCTCAAGTCGACTGATAACTACGAGGTAGCTAGATCTCATCACGAATGCAGATGCCGAGAAGCAGATGCAGGCGGCGGAATATATTCGTTCATATGCGGAGCAAATCTCGATCTACACGAGCAAGCTAAAATACATGCAGACACATCGAGAGAGACGACGAAGAGCGGCACAAATCTGAGATCTTCAGAGTTCAGACGACATATGCAGCTAGCTGATCAGTTAGGACCCCAGCAGACGAGGTGGTGGGCCTTGCGCAGCCTCACGTCGACCTCCGCCGGCGTCCGCCGCCTCGTCGCGGCCTTGGATAGGGACGCCGAAGTCAGGGGCCGGATCGTCGGCGCGGCGGCGGCGGCGGCGCGGCGGTAGAGCGAGCGCAGCGCGTAGTCCCAGCGGCAGAGCCCCGCCTGGTCCTTGAGCGCCTCCACGGCGCCCATGCTCGCCGCCACCACCAACGACGGCGCCTTCACCCTGCTCCCCATCCCGACCACCACCTCCCCCTCGCGCGCACTGGCTGCCTACTGGCTACTAGCCAACTAGTCTAGTAGTCTACTACCACCAGGATGGAGTTGAGGCGATCTGTCCCCTGCTGCGAAGAGGAGACGCCATTTTATACGCGTGAGAGAAACCGGCGGTGGAAGCGAGCGAAACAGGGAGCGCGTGGCCGCCGGTTTTGGACGGCCACTGGCTCCGCTTTTCCAAGGAAGCGGGCTGGCTGCAGGGGCGGTGCGAGGTGCATGCATGCGGCGGCCAACACGTCGCCTCGCCGTGCAGGCAATCTTTGCAATTTTTTTGGTGCGCTCTCCGCAACCCGACGTGGAGTGCTTCCAAAAAAATTTCAGAGAGTATCAGAGATTCAGACGATGCTGTGTGAATGAATATTGCAAACGGTATCTTTGGTTTCCGTGCAACTCGCGTATTTGATCGCGTCCTCCACAATTAGATCTGTATACGAATCTTACCTAAATTTGTATAAATACAATTGTAATTTGTATATGGAAAAAGTGTAGTTTACTACTCTCGATTATGGGGTTCGAATAACTCTCTAAATATTTTTTTCGTTTAAATGATTCCCACAATTTTAAAAACTAGCTGACGTGGCACGCTATAACGACTGTTTTGGTTGTCTAGGACCATATGTCACGTACTGAGCTAGCTGATCGGATAGGACACTGTGTCCCCGCAAGGTGAGGAACCAAATTTCGACGGACCATTTACGCTGATGCCCTGCACCCGCGCCCTTTGCCCCAGCCCGGCCCAGCGAGGCAAGCGAGGGTGTGTGAACCTTCCCTTCTCTCCTCCCATGCACATAGCATGATGGAGTGGAGACAACCTCACTCTATATGTTGGTCATCCTTCACCTACACTAGCATTATAAGACTAAAAGTTTGCACCATTCTCTTGTACTACATGGACTTTTGAGCTTTATTTGAAATTTCTGAATACAACGTAGTCTAGCCCATATATTCCAACAGAGACAACACCTCACTACTTGTCATGACTATCGGTTTTACGATGGGGTTAAAATCTTGTCACTGACATGAACAAGATATCTCTCGGCTATAGGCCAGTAGGCCTAGGGATGATAATCGTGCCCCGATTACTCATTTACCCACTGGTAAAAACTCTATTAGGATCGGGTTTGTTGCCAATTCTATACCCACGGGTATATTATCAAGTCAAAATCCATACCCGAAGGGAAAACGGGTACAGGCATGGGTATTCACTACCCATACTGGCTTCACCAGTTTACCCGTTTAACATTAATATATAAACAAAATCTAAACCCTAACCCTAGTGTTGGGGGAAAATAATTTTATCCTAACAAGGGCCTTAATAACAACCTTGGCGAAGCCCTCTTTGAAGGTATAGGCCAGCACCTCGGCGGGAGTCGATTCAAAATCCCTTGCAAACCGACGGCCCGGAGCCCCCGGCAAGCCAAAGTCCCTCTTCGTTAAGGAAGGCTTCGGAGCTTGAAACATCTCGGAGGTGACGTCAAAACCACAGGCTCCTCGTTTCCTCCGACACGACGTGCGTCTTGGCCTATTCACACGAAGGGTTACTAAACTATCCCTATGTAAATTTACTGTTCACACTGTAATAGTCGGTTGGGTGTAGGGGTAACTTCGTATTACCCTGTTATAACTGTGCCTATAAATACCCTCCCCTTTGCAGGGTAGGGAGATCGAACACTTAAGATATTAATCAATACAGCTCTTGTCCGAATGCTATTATCCTATTCGGAGGCCTCGGGCACCGTTCGAACCCCGGTAACTTACTTCGAACCCTTTGAAATTCTTAACACTCAAAACCTGTTACGTATTTTCATATTACGCCAACAGTTGGCGCCGTCCGTGGGGACCCTAGTTCTAAGCTAGCCTCTCTACCACTAGTCTTCGAGTCATGCCTCCGAAGAAAAGCAAGAGCGTAGCTCCCACTCAGAGGTCCCCCCGAGTAGCACAGACTTCACTGTGTCCGGAGGGCTCCCCTCCTGAGTTGGGCGCGTAGGACCTGTCAGGCTCAGGTTCGAGGGCTATGGAGCTCCCCACAGACCTTCACGATGCAAATGTCCCCCCGGAGGTTGCAGAGCACACCACCAGCCTCCCGGCGACTGACACCCTTCTAAAGACCGAGGAGCACACCTCGGTCCCCCCTTTGGCAAACGTCTCTAGGCCTGGAGGACCAGTTGCGGCCCCTTTGCACCCACTCCATCAGGGGCAACGGGGCCTCAGCGCATGAACCCTCCGCCACCCCCAAGGGCACTGCAGACCGACTACGTCCGATCGCAAGATCCTGGACCAGACTCTAGGGAAAGCAGAGCCTCTAACGACGCGCAGGCCTCCGAGCTAGCCTTGCTCAAGGCCGAAGTCATGAGGTGATGGCAAAATACGGCCAACTAGGTTCGCATCCCTGAAGCCCCTGAAGACCCTCCGAGGCCACTGACCATCATCACTGTGAGCGACCACGGCGAGCAGGAGCCCCAAGAGCGGAGGCAGAACGCCTCTTTCGATGAGGGTTCGTCGTTGCACCTAGACTTACAGATAGTGCGCTTCCACTTGAAGTTTCGAGCTACGAAGTTGCCCAAATACTCTGAAGACTCAGACCCCAATGAGTTCACCCGCTCCTACGCCCTCGCTATCGATGCTACCGAAGGCGAAAGAGATACCATGGCGAAGTGCTTCCCTTTGGCCCTCGAAGGCATAGCCCTTCGGTGGTTTTGGTCCCTGAAGCCTGGCTCCGTAAGGTCGTGGGAGCACATGTAAAAGAAATTTACAAATAATTTTTAGCGGACCTTCGTGGCGCCCATGTCAACCGGGAGCCTGTTCTAAGTGAAGCAGCAACCTGGAGAGACATTGCGGCAATATTCACAGCGCTTTGCCTTTAAGAAGTCCCAAATCAAAGGGCTCTCCATGTCATCGGTGGTCGACGCTGCTCACGAAGGGGTCACCAATATGGGCCTCCTTGATAAGCTTCATAGGAAGCCCATATCCTCGGTGGCCCAACTTATGACATACTTAGAGGAGTATGCTTGCTTCGAAGAAAGACAGCTCTGGAGAACTACCGCCATCGCCTAAGTCCAAGTCCCTAAAGTCAGGGCTCCAAGCCCTCTAAAGCCGGCGTACGTGAAGCACCACCGGCTTTTAGAGTCAAGACGAAGCCGAAAGCACTTCCGTACCGAAGTGCTAAATATCACCGGGCCAAGGGCTCTGAAGTTCCAGCAAGGCCAAGGAAGAGATCGAGGGGGCAGAGCGAGGCAACCCACGGGCCCTTCATCCCGGGCCAGTCCTACTTCTGCAACATCAATGGCGAGAACCAGAGCCACAATACCGACACCTGCAAGGCTATACTGGTCTTGCGAGGGGAGTACCTCGAGCAAACTAGCTATCGAGGGACGATGGATTGAGCGCCCGAAGCCACCTGCCCAGAACATGTTCAGGCCGTAGGCCGAGCTGAGGCCAACGAAGCCCCTCCTCGAGTCCCTATTGCAAATTTAATGTCACCCTCGAAGGTTGAAGATGGGTCCGGACCTCAGAAGCGGGTGGTACTACCTATTTTCGGAGGCGGAGCCCTGGGGAACTTGTCCAAACATCAAAGGTGAGAGTATGTCCACGAAGTAGGGCATATTGGGACCTTGGCATCGGCCTCTACGATGCCAGAGTGGGCCCATGTGCCAATCTCTTTTATAGCCGAAGACGTTGTTGGAGTTAAATTCGCCCATGCAGACCCCCTCGTCATCTCTGCCAACATCGCTGACATCGCGTGCTCATCGACGGAGGGAGCTCGACGGATATCATCTTCGCTCATGCATTCGATCAGCCATGCATCCCTCGCAAGCATCTCCTTCTGACTGCCAGGCCTTTGCAAGGCTTCACTGGGCCACCCCTCGAAGCAATAGGCCAAATAGGTCTCGAAGTTACCTTCAGCGAAGGTACCCTTGCACGGTCGGAGGAGGTCATCTTCGATATCGTCGACGCCCCATATGCCTACAACGCCATCTTCAGGAGTGGTACGCTAAATCAGTTCGGTGCTATAGCGCACCACAATTACCATTGCATAAAGTTGCCCACACAAGGGGGAGTGCTCACCGTGCTGGGCGATCAAAGTGTGGCGCGAAGGGTAGAATATGGCCACGTCGCCCCCTTCGAATCTCACCAAGTGCACAATATACAGCTCCAGCCCGAAGCAGTAGGCCGCCTCCTCGAATCCACGAAGGGGCTTACGCTCAAGCCTCGTCCAGATGGAGAGGTGCTAACCAAGACACTCGTCGAAGGGGGGCTCAAGTACCCCATCCAGTACGGAGGGGGCCTAACTCCAGAAGATATGGCTTCGCTAGAGGGGACGATTCAAAGCAATCTCAGCATCTTCGCTTGGTCGAACGAAGAATCCCGGGGGTCGACCAGAGCATCATCGAGCACTCCCTGCTAGTGAACCCTAGGGCGAGGCCAGTGTGCCAGGGACTGCATAAGTTATCAGCTAAGCGTGCAAGTCTAGAGAAGGCTGAAGTAGAGAAGCTACTTTGGGCAGGGGTCATACGAGAACTCAGCCACACGGAGTGGATGTCGAACCCCATTTTTGTAAGAAAAAAGAACACGGAAAAATGACGCATGTGTATTGACTTCACTTCGCTAAATAAAGCGTGCCCCCATGACCCGTACCCCATGCCTTGTATCGACCATCTTGTCGATTCCACCACCGGATCTGAACTACTTAGCTTTCTCGTCGCCTACTCCGGGTATTATCAAGTATGGTTGAAGCACGAAGATGAAGACAAAATTAGCTTCGTTACTCCCTTAGGAGTCTATTGCTATGTACGAATACCCTTCGGTTTAAGAAATGTCGGAGCAACTTTCTCTAGGCTAATTGCTAAAGCTGTAGGCCACCAGATGGAAAGAAATATTGAAGCCTACATGGACGACATTGTAATAAAAAGTGCAAAAAAATACGAGCATAGCATAGACCTAACGGAGAACTTCAAAAGTCTTCAAAGGGTAGGGGTCCATTTGAATCCCGAGAAATATATCTTTGGAGCCCGGGCTGGTAGGTTGCTAGGGTACCTAGTTTTAAGTCGAGGTATCGAAGCCAGCCCCACCCATATTAGCGCACTGCAACGCATAGCTCCACTTGAAAATTTGAAACAGGTTCAGAAGCTTGCAGGTTGCCTCGCAGCTCTCAGCCGCTTTCTTACACGCTCCACTGAACGAAGCCTGCCAATCTTTAAAGTGCTGAAAGGATCAGACGGCTTCACATGGATGCCCGAATGTCAGAAGAGCTTCGACGACATCAAGGAATACCTCGCTGATCTAGCGACCCTCACAACCCCCATCTCGGAAGATACACTGTTATTATACCTCGTAGCGACGGCCTTCGTCATTAGCTAGATCCTCATTCACGAGACAGACTTCGAAGGGAAGTTGGTTCAGAGGCCAATATATTTTGTTTCCAAGGCCCTCTCCGGAGCAAAAACGAGGTACACGGAGCTCAAAAAAATCGCATACTCCCTCGTCATGTCTTCGAGGAAACTACGACATTATTTTCTCGCACACAATATTATTATGCCGACGTCATACCCCCTTGGGGACATGCTCCGAAACAAGGATTGCACCAGAAGGATAGGGAAGCGGGCGGTTGAGCTAGCCCCCTTCGATATAGATTTTACCGCCCACACCGCGATCAAGTCCCAAGTAATTGCGGACTTCGTCGTGGAGTGGACCCCTCCGGCAATCTGGTCCCCATAAGCACTGAGCGAAAGTATTTTGACTATCTATTCTGACAGAGCCTATCAGGCCTCCGGTACTAGGGCGAGAGTTGTAATAATCTCACCATTCGACCAGAAGGCTTTGTACTCTATTAGATTAAATTTTAATGCTACAAATAATGTGGCCGAGTACGAAGGCATTCTGTTAGGTATTCGAAAGGCGTGAGCCCTAGGCGCTGCCAGGGTACTTGTAAAAATAGATTCCCAGATTATTGTTAGATATGTAGATAAGAGCTTCTAGGCTTGACATCTAGAGCTTGTGTTTAAAGGAATTTCTATCAGAAACATCCTGATGGGCCAAAACCGGCAAACGGACGCCCTCACCAAAGCAGCCGCCGGAGGCCAAGAACTCCTTGTCGGAGCATTCTACGAGAAGCTATGTGCTCCATCAGCTACAAAGCCAGCATCATCCAAAGTACTCTGCGTGCAAGCTGAATACTGGCGAAGCCTAATCATGGCCATGCTCCAAGACGAAGGTGCTCTAGCCGAGGGCCCTGGGCTCACAAGGCTGCAGCACAGAATCCGAAACTGTTAGGGAACGAGTAGGCTACGCTAGCACAAAATAAAATTTTTTCTACCCCGTTCAACCTAGGAACCATGCGAGTACTAGGATCATAGACCGTTACCTCCAGTCGCAAGACGTGCTAGGGCAGCTGAAGAAAAGTTGGGGAAGCGCGTCCTCGATCAACTCCGTCCGATCCTCGGTGATGAAGATGATGCAGCCTTGCGATCCTCACGTCGAGATGATCAGCACCGTAATTGCAGCGGCACCTCTACGGTATCCACATGTACAGGGACGGGATCACCTTAAGCCGGTATGCTAATACCACGTGAGAGATTAGAGGAGAGACGGCCATAACTGGTGTAGCCAGGAGAGGTAGCGGCTAGGGTTATGGTAGGGGCAAAAGCAACAGCAGTAACAGCCTTTTCGTCCTAGCCCCTCCTCTCCTTATATAGTGTCCTCTCATGAGCCTTTAATCAGTATTAAAGCCCAACAGATCTAATATGTTCGTCTGGCCCGGAAGTTCTGGTCTAGGCCTAGAACTTCCGAAAATAACCTTTTGTACGGATTTATTTCTGCCCGGAACTTCTGGACCGGAACTTCCGGTTTAACCGAAACTTTCAAAAATAACATTCTGTATCGAAATTTTTTTTACCCAGAAGTTTTGGTTCCATCCAGAACTTCTGGTTCGTCCAAAATTCTCCTTTCAGGCAGGCCCAGAACTTCCGATCCAACCAAAACTTCCGATTCCTCCAGAAACCGAAACTGAGGCTGGCCCGGAACTTCCGGTAGCTCCAGAACCTGGAACTTCCGGCCCCAAGCCAGAACTTCTGGTTCCCCTAGAATTCTCTTGGGCATATTTTCATCAATATCCCACTTACACAAGAGCTAATTCTTGCAAGCTTTAAATTTCATCCCCTTAAACGTGTGACCCGATATGTTCATATGCAAACGGCCGCTATCCGGAAACCTTTTCCGGATCACTAGTCAATAGCGGTACCTAGTAGTACATACTGACCCCCAAATGCATACAAATAATCATATCAACTGAACCTTGATATACTCACGGACTAATTTCTTTACCACACGACATCAGTCAAGCTCAAGGCGAGATTCGTGTCACCCTTGTGATAGCTTGACACTTCACTCGATCAAGTAGTGGATTAATCATGATTAACTCTTTAATCATAGTGGCATGGCCATGCACTTTCCCAATCCAACTATCTCGAGGGGCCCAGAGACGTCTCTCCCATTATTTAGGAGGGGTAAATTCTATCTTGATCGCTCACATCCCATGACACATCCCACGACATGTTTCATAACATACCCGAAAGCAACCTTTATAACTACCCAGTTACGGAATAACGTTTGAAAGCCCTAAGTGTGTTACTACATATTCTAGAATCAATGACGATCTCAGGTCAAAGGATTTTGCAGGTACACCATTTGAGATAACAACTGATGGCACATTAAGAATAACAATCTCAGCAGTATCTTAAGGTGGGTCTATCCAACACTATATTCTTTAACATGTGTCCACATTACTAATTTGATATCTCCATATCCATGATCCGTGAAACATGATCATCAATTAGACAAATGTGCTAATCTATAAATCATCACTATCCCACATGATGATATGAGATTAGATATCATTTAGAATAACATCGTGATAATACAAAGAGTTTCACAAACAAGTCACATACTTGCTGATCAAAGTAAAAGATAATTATTCAAGGAACATGATAACCAATTATCTAAAATACATCAGCATAGATAAGAATCCTTCTTCTCTCACATACACTAGACTCTATCACACAAGTATCTAATATCCATAGAGCTCAAGTGCACCTCATGCTTGGGCTGCGAGAAAGGTTTCGTCAACGGATCGGTAATGTTCAAATCCGTATGCGCCTTGCATATCTTTACATCTCTTTATCAATGATCTCTCGGATGAGGTGATAGCGCCGCAGTATGTGCTTGGACTTCTGGTACGACCTAGGCTCCTTGGCTTGCGCAATGACACCACTATTATCACAATAGAGGTCCACTGGACTGGATGCACTAGAAACAACACCCAGCTCAGAAACAATTTTTTTGATCCAAACAGCCTCCTTCGCAGCTTCAAAAGCTGCTATGTACTCGACCTCTGTTGTTGAATCTGTAATCGTTTCTTTCTTGGAACTTTTCTAACTCACTGTGCCTCCGTTAAGGCAGAATACAAATCTAGATTACGATCTTGAATCGTCCGTGTCGGTTTGGAAGCTAGCGTCGGTGTAGCCATTTACAACGAGCTCCTCCGCACCTTCGTAGACTAGGAATATATCCTTAGTTCTTCTCAAGTACTTAAGGATACTCTTTACCATCGCCTAATGACATTCACCTGGGTTTGATTGGTATCTGCTCGTAACACTTAGATCATAGGAGACATCTGAGCGTGTATAAAGCATGGCATACATGGTGGACCCAATTGCAGAAGCATACGTGATCACACTCATCTTCTCTAACTCATCAGGTATCGAAGGACACTGACTTTTGCTGAGAGTAATACCATGTGATATTGGCAAGAAACATTTCTTGGAATCCTGCATATTGAACCGTTTCAATACCTTGTCAATATACGTGCTTTGGCTTAATCTAATTAGCCTTCTCGATCTATCTCTATAGATCTTTATGCCCAATATGTATGCTGCCTTTCCAAGATCTTTCATTGAGAAACTTTTTCGCAACGAAGATTTAACAGCACCGAGCATTGGAATATTATTTCCGATCAATAATATGCCATCTACATATAAGACCAGAAATACAAGTGCGCTCTAACTAGCCTTTTTGTAAATACAAGGCTCTTCTTCATTCTTGATGAAACCAAACCCTTTGATCACTTCATCAAAACGAAGATTTCAACTCCGAGAAGCTTGCTTTAACTCATAAATGGACTTTTGAAGCTTGCAAATTTATCTAGCATTTTTTGGATCGACAAAACCTTCAGGCTGTGTCATGTACATATCATCGCTTAGATTTCTATTAAGGAAAGCCATTTTGACATCCATTTGCCATATCTCATAGTCATAATATGCGGCAATTGCTAGGATGATCCGGATAGACTTTAGCATTGTAACGGGCGAAAATGTTTCATCATAATCAACACCTTAAATTTGCCTAAAACCTTTCGCCACCAATCATGCCTTATAGATGTAAATATTTCTATCAGCGTCTATCTTTTTCTTAAAAATTTATTTACACTCAGTTTGATGCGGAGCCCTTCAAAGAATTCTACGAAGGCCTCGGCATCGAATTATGCTTCACTGTAGTTAGGCATCCACAGTCTAATGAAGTAGTAGAAAGGGCCAACGGTAACATTTTGTCAGGCCTCAACCGCCGGATCGTGGGCCTCACCAAGGGGCTGTGGGTTGACGAGTTGCCCAAAATTTTATGGTCCATTCGAACCACCCAAGCTCGGTCCACAGGATTCACTCCGTTCAGGCTATTGTTCGGTGATGAAGCTATGACCCCGACAGAGCTAAAGGGGGGCTCGCTGCGGACATTAATGCTAGAAGATAACAGGGAACAAGAGACTTTGCTCGATCTCTCCAAAGAAACAAGACTTCGAACTATAGCAAACTTGATGAAGTACCAAGACCAGATGAAGTTATGGTATGACCCTAAGGTGAAGCCCGACATCTTACAGCCCGACCATCTAGTACTCTGAAGCATCCTAACGCCCGGCAAGTTGAGCAACAAAAGGGAAGGACCCTACATCGTACTTTGCTCTAATCGATCGGGTTCGTTCAGACTGAGCACTCTCGAAGGAGAGGAATTAAAACATAGTTAGCATGCGGAACACCTCTAGTGATACTATGCTTAGTTTTATACCTCAAGTGCCATTGCGGAGGCCACTTCGAATAAAGCTCACCAAGGAAAATTTTATCACCAAGATAATATGCATCCCCCCGAGGACAAGGTTCTCATTTTACTTATCCTCGAACATATTGTTATAGCGATGGATGCATCACGATGATAGTAAAGCTTCGAGGGTTAGGTTCTATGCATACTTATTTCCGTTACCCGAAGCCTCGGTTCGGTGCGAGACAAATTAAGTCTAACACGTGAAAGAGTGCACCGCACTCTGGCGTGAAGCCCGAAGCTCAATGTTCGAGGTTCGCTCCCTGAGTATAGCTAACGGTACTGACTTTGGGCTCCGTTTTGGACCCTAAAAAAAATTCGGTGCGATCCGCTCCACCACTACCACTGCAAAGTGTCTCTGGGCCTTGAGTGGTAAAAATTAAAGGATTATGAGTCAAAACTCGAAGCGTCCACAAAGGTCCAAAGCGACCAAAAACTCGAAGAACATGCTTTGAGCACTACACTTCGCATACATGAAGCACATCTACGTCGCATTAACATTGCATGTGATGGCTGTTCACCAAAGCTCATACCCACCATGAGCAAGGGGGGACCAACAACTATGCATGTGTTCGAAGTGCGCTTCGGCATAAGTCAATGCATGAAAATCTAGGTTATGCTTCGAATAGAACATATGCTGAAACCAACTTTTATTCACGCGAAGACAAATTACAAATGTGAAGTCAAATTATAAATGCGAAGTACATCAAAAACACTTCGATTACAAATATTACGATAAGGCACTATCAAAACCTAATAACCAGCGAGCACGCGTCGCTGAAAAAGTGGACCCTTGTTTCATCTTGCTCTTTTTAGTGTGAGGCCCCCCTGGCTTGACGAACCTTCGCCCCCGCGCGAACACCCCCGCTTCATAGCTTGAAGGGTCCTTCGCTCCTCCTGGAGGTTGGCCCAAGTTCGAGTCGCAGGTGGCTCCGAATCAAAGGCCAAAAAATCAAGAACTTCACCGCTGCTCGCATCTAGAGCACTTGAAGGTTGAGCTCCTCTGGCTTCAAGGACGACTTCATCGAAATCATTTAAGTCAGGGAGGAGGATGAGCTACAAAGGGGCTCCGTCTTCACGGAGGCCAATAACTCTCGAGTGACTTCAGGTAGGACTTCGCTCGCGGCGCCGCGCGGCATTTTGAATCGAGGGCGGCCTTTGGACCTAGCTACTTCGTAAACTATCCATTGATGACGAAGCCCCTCCGAGGCCTCGAGTACCTCGACATCAATATCAACATTCATAGCTTGATCCTAAACAAGTTCAAAACACCCCTCATTTCATTAATATTTTGCTAAAAAATACATCACAGTGCTACGGCTAAGTATTATAGGGAGGCCTAAAAATCTACACCTTCGAAGAAGGGGGTTTCGGGCCCACAGGTGGAGTGTGCTGCCCCACTCACCGATGGTGTGCAGCCTGCTAAAGCTCGAGGGCCACCCCCCATGCTTGGGCCTTCCAAGGCTCTTGAAGGGGACGCCAGGCTGCGACTACCTCTAGAGCCGACGAGATCTGTCGAGGGCCGCCGAAGGTCACCTTCTCGACGGAGGTCGCCGCTACGAGATGCTAGCAGCCGGCTTCGTGGAGCAGCTGGAGTACCCCTTGGCTGGCCACCCTTCCCGCCATTTAGGAGAATCCCACTAGGGTGTTCTCTATGATGCGGATGAGGAGTCATGGTAGACACTATGAGGATGATGAGTGCTTGTCAACCGGGAAGAAGATGAAGTGATGAGAAGGATGATGAGAAGACGAGAGTGGAACTCGACCGTGACGGATCTTGCACGTGACTCAGGTACACGGATGGACGTCGACCGGACAGAGGGGTCGCGAAGGCGTGTCAGTCTAATCCGGGTGCGTGAAGCTGAAGCGGCGAGGAGGAGGTGTGATCCGGTGTAGTGCCGACCGGTGCGACCCAGGTACACGGGGGTCCGACCGCAGGGCTGAAGAGCCATTGGGTCGGACTGGCCCAATCCGGGTGCACGGTGCAGGGGCACCGGACACTTTGACGGCTTCGGCTTAAAACCGTCAAAACTAACGAAAAGTGTGTTTTCCGTCAAAATTTAGCGGTGTCGTGACGGCCAAGTTGAATCGCGATACCGTATAAAGTTGCGTCTGTAATTTTACCTTTTTGCCCTTCGGGCCAGTCTGTTAGAACACTCTAGAAATAGGGGTATTTTGGTCCTTTGGTTCAGCCCATGGGGCTATAAATATCTGTCCACTCTCATGTAAAAACTTGAGGATTTTGAATCAATTTGAAAAATCATTTTGCAATTTTGAGGTGTCTTCTTCCTCCCACCTCTTTCTTCTTCCACAAGCCTTCTCCTTCCTCCACCTGCCATCTCCCTCCACCTGCCATCTCTCTCCACCTTCCCTTGCTTGCTGCCTTCTTCTTCTCTTCCCTTGGCTGACCGGCGGC
>KE372733.1:453569-469011 GCA_000418225.1 Zizania latifolia | reverse complement strand
GTGTAGGCAGTCACGAGGTGTGAAGAACTTTTCAAAATCTGGGATTGATGTTGTTGGGCTATCATGTCATCATCAAACTGCTATTATCTCATGTATGCGATCATGGCATTGCTCCATTTCGCCCTGTCGACTGTAGGTAACCTTTGGGGACACGGTTACTGTTCAGCTTGCTTCTTTATTTGATGCAGCCGAAAGAAAGCCTGGTGTATTCATAGGATCTGGCTCGACGAATTTTGTTATCAGTTTTGCCAAAAAGAAAGTTATCGCTTGTCTAACTGGTCATTTGTTTAGCTATTGCTGATCGAAAAGTTGCATATTACTACATTCGTCCCTCCAAGACTATATTCTTGGCATTCAAAATTTATCCCACAGATATCTTCATGCTATTAATATATCTAATTATTGCGAAAAATATCTTTGTGTGACAGAGTAGTAGTTCTTATGATGGCACTTTTTTAATACTAGGAGTTCTGTTAGTTCCTAACACTTTTTTAATACTGATAAACTGGTTTTAAGATTCATACAGATTCATGACAAGAGCACATGATACAGATTCGTTCTGAAATGCGTGCTTAGTTTCTTTTGGATTATCCATTTACATACGACATGAAAAACCTTTCATTTTGTGCAGCAGTTTATCTTGTACTGATTTGCCTCTACCAGATACACATTCATCACGTGTAGTACTTCCTACAAACTTCTTTTACCTGTCTAATAAATTCCATTCACCTAGCAATGTGGACAGCTGCTTGTTGTCTTTTGTGGTGATGTTGATCACATTGACTTCCAGCTTTCATTTTTGTACATTTGTTTCCCAGTAGCTATGTTTGAACAATTGTAATTTGTCATGTGATTCTTATGACAATTTTTTCTTAGACGAGCTGATCTTAAATTCTAGCTAGTTGTGAGGTATTTATACTTATTTGAATTCTAATGTCTTTGAGCAAAATACAGTCCTGCCTTAAAAACAAGATTAAATTTCAGAAAACTACTGTTGATAAAACAAGTGCAATGGTGCACTTTTAGGAATTAATATAGCCAAAATCTACACCTATATTGTCAACCCATGTCTCCCTGCACTTTTATTGTGATACTTCAGCACAGAACTTCACTTATATTGTCATCTACTTAAGCGGAGGATGCACTAATTTGTTCCTACATGTTCAAATTTACGGTCTTGAATGTGACAATGCAAGTGTAGCTCTGTAGTTTTGCAAATAAGTGTATTTACAAAACTAATTCGTACAGCTGTTGTTGCACTAAAATTATTTTCCCAATAGTAGTGTAGTTTTGTGAAATTTAAACGGTAGTTTGTTCCTCACATACGAAGTCAGTTTCAGTTTTCATACTTCTGGTTGCTAAGATCTGCTTAATCTTTTGGAACTATATGATTTATTGTTCTGTTTTATGTAACAGATTTGTTTGTCTGAAGTTCCTCAGCTGAGGACTGTTTATGATTCAAATGAACTAAATGGTTGCTTTGCCATTTTGCGTCGTTCGCTATTTTGTTGAAACACTGGGAAAATTGACAAGGCTTGTCGATTATCGTCCTTTGGTAAAAACAGTCACTTCTGGGACTGAATTAATGTAAATTTGTAGATTTCGTGATTCATTCTGATTATTACATTTTTTACCTGTTTTACTTTAAGTTATGTATGCATGATACAGTGCTTATTTTCTTGACTAAATATAATCACGCCGATGTGTTCTTTTATCGGTGTTTTTATTTCGACTTAAGATGTGGCATGTGCAGGTTTAGTTGTTTAAATCCACATTTAACGGCAATCAGGTTTAGTTTTCTCGAGTTATTTGGACTTGTTGAATGAAAAGTTCGATATCTTGCGATTTGTGGATGATCTGTTATCATTCACGTGCTAATTTTTGCCATCCAAATGGCTAATCTGTGTGAAATAATTGGCTTTGGGTTTTTGAGGAACTCTCCCAATGTCGTTTGTGCCTCCAAGGATCCAACTACTTGTTGAGGACTTGGAAGTTTCGACATAGTGCTTCAAGTTGCTGTAGTTGTGAGATAATAGCATTGTCTACAATTTGAAACCCAAAGAATCATATGTAGTCATCTTTTGGCTACTAAGTTGTCTGCAGAAAGTGTTGATTACTGAACTGACACGTTCTTTTTCTGACCCCTTGTTTTGCTTATTGAATTTTTGTTTTGCTTGCTGGCCCTCTCTGTACTGGGAATTTATAGTACGACTTGGATAATTTTATTGTCTTGTCATTGTCGTGTTTTCACTCGTCATTTCAGCCGGCATGTTGCATTTGTTTACATATTTACAAATGAAGTAGTGATAGAAGGGTGAAAAACTAACTCCTAGGTGAACTGTGCGAAGTAGAGTGGACCCTCCTAATTTGTTAACTGAAGTTGGATGAGCGTCAATATGCACTTGTTACATTAAACAAAGCTTCAACTTAAGTGCAGTAAAACAGAATTTGACCGAATCGCTTGCTTTGTTGGTTTTATGATACAGTCAGTGTTGTAATGCCATACCTGTGTTTTGATGCGATGTTTTAGATTTAGAAATGAGTAAAAACCTTATACTTTCTTTTGTAGTGGTTTAGTAGAGCAATGAGTTCTAATCTAATATATCATTTCTGGGGTGGTATATGTATTAATTAAATGAGCAAAAATCATATTGTTTTAATCAAGATGGGTGAACAGGTACTTTATAAATAAAATCTATCTTTAATAAGTAAAGTTCTACATTTTGCAAAGACTATTCATGATGAGGAGCCGCAATTTTTCTTGCGCTGCAGTGTAAAGTCTTGACCTGTGCGTGCATGACTGCATGTCGGAGATACTGTGTGATGTGATCTTAAGAGCTGTTTTTGTGTTAGGATCCATGGATTTCATGGAAGCGTAGAGGTGATCATTGTACCTTTATTTGTGTCCGCCGTTCTTGTCTCAGCTGAGTTTACTTTAGCTTTGCATTGTTGCAACTTTGTTTGGCTGCGTTGCCGTCGCTTTGCTCGTTGCGGTGAGCAGTCGGGTTCTGATTTCTGTGTTGGAAATGACGGTACAATTTGCAGAGCAAAAGGCAGTGTTTGTGATCATGAGTTCATGACAAAGCTTTGTGCTGTAGTGCAGTACTTTGGTATTTCCATCTTCAGATTGAAGATTCTGGATCTAAACTTAAAGTTTGGCTACTGCACATGTTGGTACTGACAGCGCCTATACATTGTTGTATTCTCATTGGCTGGGGAGGAGTGAGATGTGGTTCGGCCGGGGCTACTATTAATTTCTTATTAATATGAAATTTGCTATAAAATTGTATATTTTTTAAATTTTTTTGATTAATTAGTCAATAATGGTTTGATTAGTTCTAAAATACATTTTTGCTTCGTTTCTGCTCCCTGGCCTGTATGGTCTATATTTTTGGCAGGTGCATTCCATCTGTATCCGCCTACATGGACTGTACATTTTGCCATGCTTATTTTATGATCTCAGTGTTCGTGCCTCCGTGCCATCCATGATAGCGAAGCTTTTTTTTCATTTTTCTTAAAAAATCTGTTTTTTATGGCCGGACGCTGTACAGGAATCTGAGCTGAGACGCATGCACGATGTCTACACTCGAGTAAAGCGGGAGTAAGATCGGAGTGGAAGCATGTCCCGTGGCATGCAACTGTGCGAGTGTGCAAGGCAGCTAGGACGAGGCAAGCAAGTGACATGGAAACCCTAGGGCGTAGTGACAAGCTTTTGCACGGCAAAGTTGCGTGATTGCTCGCGGGTACAGGACACGGGTCTCGTCATGAGCGTCGCCTTTTGCATGCCTCCCATGTTCGCCACAGGGCTCCCCTCCAAGGTCCAATCAATGGTGATGTTGTCGTGATGGATGGCCAGACGACGCTGAGCGTGTGCACTGCAGCTCTGCGCTGCCTGGTTGTCGATGCAAATATCCGGAACAGTGGCCGAGAATTCACAAACAGCTGCGGTGCTGGTTCGCACACGGGCGGCCCTGAATTTTTGAAATAAAATATTTTTTTAGTGTTGGCGTAATGCAGAAATACGCAACGCAACATGTTTTAGTGTTTAGAACCTCGAATGGTTTGAAGTGTTTACAGGGGTTCGAACAATGTTCGAGGCCTTCAAAGTGGATAATAGCTTTCAAACACGAGTTAAGGCCTTCAAAGTGGATAATAGCTTTCAAACACGGGTTGTATTGATTAACATTATAAGTGTCCGATTCTCTCTTCTTGCGAGGAGAAATGTATTTATAGACGAGGTAATAGCAGAATAATACTAGTTTACCCTTATGTATACTCGACTTCAACAATATTACACAGTGGATTATATATGGGCAATTTAGTAAAACTCTATATGAACACTGTAAAATACATGTCTTGTTGGAAAGGATTAGAGCATTTGGTTTTGGGTCTTACTCCAGAGTGGCTTTAGGGTATTTGAGTCTGCTTGGTGAACATGGTTCGGAGGCACCATACTTCGAAGTAGGCTCTGAAGCTGGTGAACATGGTTCGGAGGTACCATACTTCGAAGTAGGCTCTGAAGCTGGTGAACATGGTTCGGAGGCACCATAGTTCAAAGGGAGGCTCCGAAGCTGGTGAACACGGTTCGAAGGCATCATAGTTCGAAGGGCAGCTCCGAAGCTAGTGAACATGGTTCGAAGGCACATAGTTTGAAGGAGGCTCTGAAGCTGGTGTACATAGTTCAGAGGCACCATAGTTCGAAGGGGTCTTCGAAGCTGGTGAACATGGTTCGAAGGCACCATACTTCGAAGAGGGCTCCGAACTAATCTTCTAGTCGAAGTCTAGAAGTCCTCGGAGAGGGTTTTAACGTTCGATGTCTCTTGATCAGCTCTTGGTCAATTCTTAAGTATAGTGGAAGTCATTTCCCTCAACAGTTAGAAATTATATTATTTGTGGTCTTTCAAAAAATATAAAACTAGATTTCTATGTATGGATGGTTTGGCGATAGCTATCTTATAGTTATTTCAATAGTAGATATGATCTTCTTGCTAAAGTAACGGTCGATAAATGTTAGAATCTAGGTGTTGTCTTCTATTTAGTTGACAACATTAGCGCTTTGTTACCAAATCAACGATTAAGGTAGAGAACATATCTACCATAGTTTCGGTGACAAAATAGTGGATAGCTTATGTTACTAAACTAGAGGCTACTGTCAGATTCTAGACTTTTTTACCATTGCTTTGACAGAGGAGGTCTTGTTACCATTTCATCGGTGGATGTTTATCGTCAAACCAACAGTTCCCTGAGTCTGGGTTTATAATTTTGTCAAAAAATCACATAGAAATACACATTCAAATAAAATATAGATTATTTATTTAAAACATGGTAGCGGAGATTTACATCCTGGGCGCCGCACGATGGTGTTGAATTGATGGAGTTTGGCATGAGTGCGGCCCTGGGACACGGAAGCGCGTCTGGCTCGTCGGCATTCCCCGAGTCCGGCCGGGGTGTTTGTTTGTGGGGGTCTGGTTTGCCTCGGCCTGTTTGCTTGAAGTCTCATGTCATAGGCTCATAGCCTCTTAGCCTCGTGGGAAAATGTTCTTTATTTATTCTATAGACTTTTTAATTTTTAATTTTAGAATAAACCCGAGTCTTTTAAAAAATAGACATTACGATGGTAAAAATTTACCTCCTAATCTGTTGAAACGGCTCACTTTATATCTTGTTTTTCTTTTCTTTTGTATTATTCAAGTGATATTGTAAGTTAATTTTGTAGAGACATATGAGACAACATAACGTAAGTTTGAAAATATTTTTTACCATAGAATTGCATGAGGTTATAAATCTTGATGTTTCGATTTGTCTTTGGTGTTTTCAATATATACAAAGAGTAAAAAACCAAAAAACTGTTGAGATACAGGGTGTAACATAAATCTAATGTCCCACGAGATTTCATTCTAAAATTCAAATGGTATAGAGAAAAAATATCGTTAGGGAGTAAATTGAGTTATTTTCATTAATTTAGGGTTAAATGAGCTAGAAAATAGTTTAGTGAGCTAAGTGCACCGACAAAATAGCTGAGTAAAATATATTTGTTTCTAATACCACGTCATAAATAGTGGTGTAGTAAGATACTTTTGCACCACTGTTAGTAGCGTACTAGCGTGACAAGGCCACAAGGGTGTTTTGCCACACCACCTTGAGGCGTGGCCTAAGTCCTTGCCATGCCACGAATTTTTACAAACACAACAATCAACAATGTTATCTGCATGCGGTGAAGTTTTGGACAGTTATTTTAATTTTTTGTTGTAAAGAAACCAGGCGGCTTCTATTTAGATAATGAAAAAAGAAGCAGACTCTCGGTAATCGTTAGTACTGAGCACTGAGCAGCAGCACTACAATTAGGGCTGGATATCGCGATGGCTCGAGCTGGCTCGTTAAGCTAACGAGCCACACGGAGCTAGCTCGGCTCGGCTCGTTTGATAGCTCGAGCTAGCTCGTTTAGCTCGCGAGCTAAATCAAAAATTCTTATATACTAACATATAACATAGAAAACAAGCTTCATGAACAACTAAATTGTAGACTATTAATTGAATATATATTATTACACTGAACACAAAACAAGCAAATTATCAACATAGAGAAAGTTCATATTCTCTATGTAAACAATATGTGAAGACAGTATCATTAAATTAGTGTATTCTAGTTTTGCACAGCTACATATTTCCTTAGTTCAATTTATGTACATGCATGATCCATAAACTACCGAGTAGTTTGAGTACTGACCATTAGAAATTTAGGGTAGGCTGCATGTGGGCTATGGCCATGTGGGCAGTTCGTTTGGCTCGCTCGCTCGCCAGCTCGAGCTGGCTCGTTAAGGAAACGAGCTGAAACACTGGCTCGTTAAAGAAACGAGTCGATCCGAGTTGATCCGAGCCAGTGATGAGCCGAGCGAGCTAGCGAGTCAATTTTATCGAGCCCTAACTACAATACAGTTTTACATTGACTAAGACTTGTATAATAAGGTTCCTACAGAAAAAAATTAAAGACTGGCCATTGCAAACAACCATAAAAGATATTGTTTGCGCCATCAATCATCTAGAAGCAACGCAATTCAACTCCGTGGGCTTACTAGCCACAAAAATGTTGAATAGGCTCAATTGAGAAAACAGGCCATAGGCCATAATCTGATAAGCTGCGTTGAACACCACTGGCTATGGCGGGCAGGCGCGGGATGAATGGTAAACGCAGGTGGGCGCCGTGCAGTCTCAGGCCTCGTGTTGATTCATAAATTTACGTTCAATAGGCGAGCCGGGATTTGTATGTTGTATCTGCTAACTGCTATGAAATGCATATGAGAATACGATACAAAGTCACTGTAAGAATATCTGTTAAACGAGGTACTGTGTACTTGCAAGAAGACTTAATACCTCGTTTCATTTTATCAGAGGATCAGATGTAACAAATCTATCTGAATGATACATTGCGCAGAATACTAGCAGAGCTAGCAACTTGCGCTCCCCAAGTAAACTGCATTGCTGCCTCAGGTGCAGACTGAAGAGCAGTTCAATGCTGGATCTAAAGAGTGATTGAAAACTAAAGTACTGCTGTACAAAGCGGCAAGTTTGCCATGGTACAAGGCCAGCTCCAGTTCTTCACAATGGAAGATTATTTGGTGGCCTAAGGGCTGCAGTGTTCTTCACAGCACCATTACCTACAGTGGTTGGTGAGCATCACTCGTTCAGCTGAGGCCCAACCTCTGGAGACACTTCAGGAGGTGATGCTTCAGGTGCTTTCCTGAGGCCCAACCTCTGGAGGTGCTTCAGGTGCTTTTCTGCAGCTGCCTTGTCAGCTGCTTCTCGCTTCTGAGCCCTTTTTGCTCGTCTTCCCGCAACATCCTTGGACACAGAACATGATCCTGATGCCGATACATCTTTCTTCTTAGATGTCCTGGATGGACCAGCATCAGAGTCATTCACGGGCTGATGGGTAACTGGCCTTGCCTCTTTCCTGCCTCCTCTGACGTATCCATTGTCACCCCACCTCCTGTTGCCAATCCGAATGCTCGGCGACCTGCTCATGTAATAATAAGCTTCCTCGTCAAGGTCATCTTCATCACCATCATCATATTGATAGTTGAGGTATAATTCTTCTTCATCCAGAGCCTCTTCGTGAGCCTCTACGATCAGAGGTTCAAACCAAGTGGCCCTCAGGAGAAGGCAAACACTCTCCTCGAACATGTAGTCATGAATGCTGAAGAAAAGAAACTAGCATCAAGTTTACAGTCTACCTGAAACATGTATGTCCTCCATATAATGGAGAAACAAGGGTTTACCAGCCATCGAGAGAGCGGTGCACACTGAGGAAATCAAATGGATGCTTGCACTGTGGGCATAGAGGATTCTGCTTGTAGGAAGCCCACCTCAGAATGCACGTAACACTGCTTGCACAAAGTGTAATTGAGTGAGAAATAGCAATATGCATGTTGCAAAACAATTGTTTACATGGATGATGGAAAAAGATGCCCACTATCAATGTAAAATACATTTACAATTGTTAACAACTAAGAAAAGAAAACAAATCATGATAAATAAAGCTAACAGAAGTTGGGGTTCATCAGCATCAGTTGTCAGTTGTCACTGACATACACATAAGCAGGCCATCTGTTCCCACAAAGTGAAACACCCCTCTAGAATGTAATATAAGACTAAGTCATCATGCCCATAGGATTTGTTAGCAACCGAGATTGAATATGCAATAGTTTGTCAAAGAGAAACCAACCACACATGGCGAGTATGATGGATAACATGTTAAACTTCATTCTAAGCAAGAGACGCCAGGCATTTTAGGGCTAAGATGTTGGGAGAAAATTCGTTGATACAGTTGATGATAAATACATGGTAAATGGACCTGGTAATGGAGTCAGGCCTACCGTCCGGCAAAGCTCCAAGACTAAAATGATTTCATCCAAACTAACAAGTCTGTCATAGTATCATTCTGAATGATAGGCAACGAGTACCAACAATCTAATATAACAGAGGAATCGAGCATCCAGTGCTAAAGCTTAGCAGCAATCCGGATTGGAGAAAACAAACCAGTAGGCGTGGTCGCATCCCTTGACGAGGGCCGTCTCCTGCAGGGCGATCTTATCCAGGCAAATCGCGCACACCCCGCAATCCCCCGCCCGGTCGCCATCGCCGCCGCCGCCTACAGCCGCCGCCTATCACACAGCCAGGAACGAAACAGATTAACCACCGTAACAACAGATCGGGCGCGGATTCCCGCAGATCCAGCGGCGTGTGTACCCACCTGGTCGAGGGGGAGATTTGCAGGGAGTGGGGTGAAATCGGCCGAGGACGATGAATCGGCGGCGGCGGCGGCAGCGGCGGCGGCCATGTCGGTGGCTGGAGGTGGGTGAGGGGAAATTGATTCTCCGGCTCTCCCGACTGGTTGGTGAGAGGGGAGGAGAGGAGAGGAGAGGAGAGGAACGGGAGGAGGAACGGGGCCCTGCCCTTGGCGAACAAGCGAGGCCGGTGAAAAAGAGGGGGATCTGCTCGAGAGATGCCGCTCGTTTATTCGGTGGCCACGCGTGACGCCTGCGGCCTGACGCGTCGGTGAATGCAAAGCCCATCCATTGTCTCGAATGGACCTATGGACCGGACCTCCTTTCATCCCAGCTTGGTCAAACGAGGTTTCTTGGTGCCTACTGAACCGAGTACCAACCTGGCGATTACCTGTGGGCTGACACCATCAGCGTTCTGGGATTGTGGATTGAAAAATGAAATGCTTCACATGTTACTCCCCTCTTTCTTAGTATCTCTCTTCTTATACGGATACAGATGACAAGAGATACAGTTACAAAACGTCATCCTTTAAAATACAATCACTTATAGTATTTCTAATTTGTACCAAAATATAAACAACTACACTGTACTGTGTCTTATGAATCACCTAGACAAGTAGGCATAACTTACCAACCTGAACCACCTAGACAAGTAGGCATAACTTTCACCTATTCTTACAATCTTTACGTGGACAGGGAGAGCTTGCGTTTGCAATTAACGTGGACCGCTTGAAACCGGCTCGGATTGATTGGGCGACCCGACCCTGAGCGCACGGCGTACGTACAGGTGTTGGACCGCCGCATGCATGATGAGCCGGCACAAGGCGCCATCCATGCGACGTCGCTTGCGGCGGCAGAGCAGTGAGCACCAAGTACGAGAAGCCGCCCCGGCCTCCCCCACACGCCAACACGGTGACGACTGCCTGGCGCCTGCCATGCCCATCAGACCACGGCCTATGCTCATGTAGTCATGTGGCTATGCTCCAGCGCAGGAGTAAAGTAGTAAACACGGCGCTCGCTTCGCTGCAGCGTGCTGTGCCTGTGCTGCCGTTCCCGATGCTCTGCTTCGATTCTGCCCGATCTGCGAGTATCCACGACGCATGTCACCCCGAATGAATTATTCGATCCCTCAGCACACATATACCATATACCGATCGGGACAATTTATTTATACTCTAATACTCTTCACGTGGAGTCTCGCGCATCACTCATGCTCAACCGTGGAATAGACATAAGCTATTTGAACTCAAGACATTTGGTTGTGATATTATATTGAATTGTATTTAAACTTCAAACTGTTCAATTGCATATACTGATCAATTGAAAGATGGACAGTTTATTTACACTCTGATGCCCTTTTCACATCTATTCAGTCGATAATAACTAAATAATATAGTAGTTTTATTTTGTGCTAACTCTGCATCTATCTCACTGAAAAAAAAATGTACAATAAGCTTGTAAACCTTGGCCCGCCCCAACGGCGCCCAAAGGTCCCCCTGCCCAGACGAAGACGATACATGTGGAGGCGCTCGCATATCGTCTTTTCCCGCATGCATGCGTGCCTTCTCCTGGCGACGGCGGCAGCAAGCGGCGCGAGGGAGAAGACCGTGCACATGCCTGTCATGATCATAGCCCTGCCTACCCAATGCTATGTGTTTTCGGCTGCTGCGCCCCCTGTTGCTTCTTTGTCGTCTCGCCCGACGTACGAATCCATGCTTGCGTTTTCATAAAACTACAAATCTACCGCTGCCTATGATTAACAAAAACCGTTCGGTAACGGACGTACCAGTCCCCGTCGTACCAACGTATAGATCGGTTTCATTTATAATTTAAATTTAAAATTGAAAAAATAAAAATAATTCTAAAAATAGTAGGTAAATTAATATGATTTACGGTGAAATTAGTTTTTAAAAATATTGAACTATCACAAAGTTATAAACCGAGCAAGATAAACAAATATATAAAATACAAAAATAATTTATTTTTCAATCTTCTTCATTTGTTATTTTTTATTCTTTGTACGCAGGTCTCTTGAATTAATGTCATATGTTTGATCAAATAAAATATCATGCTTGATAAATACAAAACAAACATTCTTGCTTCACGTGGCTTACAACTAATGTATACAGATAAATATAACGCCGCTTATAACCAATAGAGCCAACAATGATAAATTAGAAATACTCGAATTGCTAATTAATCATATTATTTTATAATTTGTGTTTTATTGTAAATTTATAAAATTTATGGTATTGTAAGTTTCATATTTATCTCGAAAAATAATTTTCTATGATTTTACAACTTTTATTTTTCCATGAAAAATTATCTAACTGGTACCGCGGTAATCGAGCCTGGTACCACGGTTATCGAGCCCGATACTACAGTTACCAAGCTGGTACCGAAACAACTTAATTGAAGTACGTACCACGGTAACCAAAGTGTATACCGCGATAACCAAATTTAAAACCGTTTCACGAACTAATCTGAATTCAAATTTTAAAATACAAAATTTGATCGAATTTTTTCGGTAACCATTCGGTTACCACGGTAACCGTTATCTTAAACCCAAGCGATATCCGATCACAGAACAGTTTTGTTAACGTTGACCGTGTCCGGTCTGGCTACCAGTCTTGGTCGTCTATTGCATTTCCATGCATGGGCTCTTTTCTTTGGAGCTTTCTTGCTCGAGGAGAATCTACGCACGACAGTAAGGACAAAAACGTCCTGCACGGCCTTATTTATTGCTGTTTTAGGTCTCATTTTAGACAGATTTACTTTAGTCATAAACTAACTTAAAATTAACAGTCTAAATGAACTGATATATAAAAATTAGTCCTACGACAATGAAATTACCACTGGAATTTAAAAATTCAGCTAGGCATTGTCCATATGCTGCTACAGCTTTCACAGCATCACGCTGCATGTGCGTGAATGATTGAACCTGATGTTTGTACGGGCATCATTATGCGTACGACTAACCTGACGGCCCTACTCCGTCAGAGAACAGTGCCGCAACATGTTCAGGACACAAAAAATTAGCCTGCAGTCCAGCAGCTGCTCACTGCTCGCTTCAACTTATCCTCTCAAATAAACTTTTTGTACAATTGAACAATTTGAAATTGATAAATGCCAAGTTATACTAATCCCTCGTATAGTCGTTTTCACTTTTTAATTTTTTGTTAAATATAAGTTATTTTAGAATTTTTAGGCATTTGTTCATCTTTTCTTCGATGTTTGCCCTTATTAAATAAATATTCAGCACTCTCAAATAATTAATTCATGTTTTTCAAAGCATAACAAATTAAGGACACCAAAATCATTTGAGTTGATTTCTTAATACTTATGAGCAAGTACAAAATGATCTATATAAGAATCATAGGGAATATTTGTTCAAGTCTTAACTTCACTACATTTTTCAATTTATTGACATATTACCTAGTAGTAAGAGGCTTGCCATAATTGGGTCCTACCTACATAGACGGATGGTCAGATATAGTTATTTTTTCTTTGGTTAAGATGAGAATTTTCTTACAGTGCCTAATTAATATATATTAATGGTATAGACAGACCAACATTACTCTAATTCTGAATGTAAGTCATTTAGTTTTTATTAAGAACTATTTTCTAATTGTGAGTCATTTTTGAATTGTAAGGCATTTAATTTTTACCCTCTTAAATTAATTACTTATCCTTTCGATGTTGAATAAATGAACAGTAAGAAAATCATTTGACAAATTTGTTAATTCAAGTTATACTTGAAACTAGAGACATATGTAGATATTTTATATAAACAAACACAGATATAGATAGACAAACGATTGAAGATACATATAAATATAGATATGTATAAATATAGATAGATGTACGTAGCTTTAGGTTCTCAGTAGAAAAAATTGAAGCACTAAAAAATAATATGGGCCACCGAACATATATGACTTGCCGCTGTACAGATCAAGCTATACGTATACGTATATACAGATAAATGGCAGAGATATAGATATATATATTCTCTATATAAAAAGTAAACTACTAAAAAAATTGAACCATGAAACTTATGTTCACTTTGCACACGCATGATACTCGGCTGACAAAGCCAAATGTACAGATACATACACAATATGGATATATACAGATCGATTTGAGTACTTGCATGAAAAGGTCGAGCAGTAAAAATTTCAACCACAACTTTTGTGCAACACCATGATCCCAATCAGTACAGCAAGTGCTGGAATTTTAGGTTACACCCACGTAAATATTTAAGAAATTCCTAAATAAATCTCAAAGGTCTATACCGAGCTCGGGACTCGGGGGTCGGGGGTCGGCACTCGGCACTCGGTACTCGGGAGTCAGGGGTCGGCACTCGAGGGGTCAGCAGTTAGGATTCGAGTGGTCAGCCAGCCGAGCCCGACCCCATGTCCGCCGAAATACCGGCTCTCCGTCTTGCAGGGATTCAGTTCCTTTTGTTGTTCCGATCTTTTAGGAACTTGGCGGATTTTATGGGATATAGAAACCAACTCGATTTAGATCGTGCTCGCGACACGAGATCGTGTTACTTCCATATAAATACCCGTCTGTCTGGCCGGTTTCAAGTGTGTGTGATAGATGAGACATAACAGATTAGATCAGAACAGATCGATTTGTCTCTCCTCTCTGTTGCGCTGTTACCGTAGTCCGTCCACCGGCGACAGGGAGAGCAGGCCTCTGGAACCTCTCGCTCTTGTGATCCTGCACCGGGAGAGGACGAATAAGGTTTTTGGGAAGCGCTCCGCGCGACTGCTCACGTCCGTCACCATGGCGCGTCTTTCGTCCATGTCTACCGTCGGTCGCCGTCGGGTACTACGATCCGACACCAACAGGAGAAATTCTGCACCGACCGTGGGTTCGTCTTCGGCTACCGTACAGTACATGCGCTACTTTACTGTTCGGTTATTGATCATGTTTTGTGAAACCATGATTACTATGTTCAAGTTTACTAGTGTATTAGATGTGTACACACTAGTTCTTGCAGATATCAAGATTTATATATTTCGGAAATTAATCTCGTAATTGCCTAACATTCCAACAGTAAGCAATTAAAGGAACGGAGGAACACGTAGATAGATAGAAATATATACAAAGATAAAAATTTGAGCACTCAACAAAAAACTCAAACGCCTAAAAAATAGCATACAAACCAACGAACAAATGTGGCATGCGCCACACGTAGATAAAAAGATATATAGACGAATATATCGATCCAAAATTGAGTAGTCGGCAGTAGAAGTCAAGCGTTATTGAAATATTTGGACCACCAAACTCATGTTGCACGCTGCACGCGGCACGTATATATGATCCAAAACGGTACAGTAAACAATTGGACAAATATATATATACCTTTTTATTTCTTATACATGTCAATTTGAACTTGTGTACAAGAATAAGAAATCTACTCAAATTACTTTATTGTCCCTTATTTAATTTTCTTTAGAAAAATATGAGGTGTTTATCTGTGAGAGATATATCATTTATTTAATGAGAACAAATATGAAAAAAAGATAAAAATACCTAAAATTACAAAATAACCTATATTTAGAAAATGCCAAAAAGACTAAAACAACCTATATAAATAATCGGAGCACACCACACGGATAAATAGATATAGATATTATCCTCGATGAGTCAATGGTGCCACATGAACAGATGCACACGTATATCTATATATAGATAGATAGATAAAAAGGCAGGTATACAAATTTGCGTAGTGAGTAGAAAAGGTCAAGCTCTAAGAAAATGGACCACCGAACTTTTGTGTCACGCCGGACGCCGCACGCACGGTCCCAAACGGCCGGCACGATAAACAATTAACCGGACGGAGCAACACATGCGTACAGTGGCGTGTTTTATCCATCAAAACCACATGGTTTTGTTGTCAAGTGCACCTCCTCCTCCTGTGTCTATAAGTCAGGGCCAATGCGTTCTTCAGCTCTTCACTCACGAGCACTCCACGCATGAGGCACAGGAGCACCTAGCCTTCGACGTTGGCGCATCGTCTAGCTAGTTTGCTAGCTGCAGGCTGCAGCTGGTGTGGTACAGGTTGCCAGCAGGCTGCTAGCGAGCCATGTCGCGCCATCGGCGACAGCCGTCGCGTTCGCTCCCTCTGGACTTCAGCGTCGACGGCGG
>KE372733.1:406993-425825 GCA_000418225.1 Zizania latifolia | reverse complement strand
TGTTATCAGTGGGAGCATATTTTATTTGTTTAGCCACGTCAGAGCACTACATGTGTCCCAGTCAGCGAAAACCACCGTTTCGCCATCCACATCAGCGAAACCACGTGGAAAGTTGAAGAGTGAACCGGTTTTGAAATTTTGAAGGGCTGCTTAAACGGTTTTATAGTTCAGGGGTTATTTAAACTTTCGCGATAGTTCATGGTAGTAATCTGTACTTTTTCCTATGTAAAATATATAGGTGCACACAGATATATACTGGTTGTAAATATATATACTTCTCTCCGATGGTACAAGTAATAATAGTAAATTAATAAAGTAACATATTATAAAGTTGATGCACCCTATGTACTCCATCAATTACTCACTAATATCATAAATTAAGGTGCATGGTGCATACTGATTGGTCATGTACGGTGTCCTATAGTTTGTGTGTACAGATAAGTATATCTAGCCACAACACTAGATAATTAAACAGCCATATGCATCAGATGATCAGTGCGTACACATATAATTTCCATTTCCTCCTTCCTGTTAACAACAGTGCTTCTCCTCCACTTGAAGCAAGATAACATAATGCACAGAAGGGTGAAGCCAAAAATATATCACGTCTAAAACTAATTTAACTAATTATTTAAAAATTTATATAGTTTTATAGCAATTTTGTGTATACTACAACTTAACCTTTCCCCTGTGAAACTTAGAATTATAATCGCATGTAATAGGGCTCCCTAGTTCTAAATTTAGCACTGTTTTGGTAAAATTATGTCAAGTCGTAGTAGCTGACAGTGACACCCATCATCTCGCCCCATTTTAAAAAGGAAGTCTCCTCTCCTTGAAGCTTGGCCTAAGCTAACTCGCTGAAGCCTAAAGGAAGAATAGTTAATGCCAATCACCTCATTAAAATTCGATTAGGGTCCCCTCCATAGCTACTTAGTGCTTCTGTTTCACGAAGAATAATATGTCGTTGTAGGCTATAGGCTTCCTCTTTCAGCTCGGTCCACATTCCTCCGCCACGATCGATCGATCTCTGTAGTTTCAAAAGTTGCAACGACGACTAGAATGGATCGGCTGTTCGACGACCCTTTCGCGAGCAGCATGTCGTCGCTGGAGGCGGACATCTTCTCCGGCCAGCTGCCGTCTTCGCCGTGGCCTGACCTAGACTACCTCGACGACGACGTCCACGAGCTCTCCGCGCCGGCGGCGAACGCGATGTCGTCGGGCTACGGCTCCGGCGCCGGATCTGGCTCCCACAGGAAGCTCAGCCACAACGCCTACGAGCGCGACCGCCGGAAGCAGCTCAACGAGCTCTACTCCTCGCTCCGCGCTCTCCTCCCCGACGCTGATCACACTGTAAGCCAGCAAATTACATACCAACCCAGCACACGATTCAACACCTACCACCCGATTGAAATTACATTCGAACATGCATGAGATCTTGATGTGTTCTAATTTGCTCGTCCCTTCGCGTTATTGCAGAAGAAGCTGAGCATTCCGACCACCGTGTCCCGTGTTCTCAAGTACATCCCCGAGCTGCAGAAGCAGGTCGAGAATCTGGAGAGGAAGAAGAAGGCGCTGACGGTGAATGCCAACTGCAAACCAGGAGAAGTTAGCAAGATGAGTGAGAGCACAGCTCCTGTCGTTTCAGCTACCTGCATCAACGACAAGGAGATCATGGTTCATGTCAGCTTGTTGAGCACTGTGGCAGGCGCAACTACTCTTCCTCTCTCCAAGTGTATCAAAGTGCTGGAGAACGAAGGCCTTCACCTTATCAGTTCATCGACTTCCTCCTTGTTTGGGAACAGGACATTCTATAGTCTCCATCTCCAGGTACACAATTATATGCATGCAGACTTTTTCTTTTGGAATTGTTGCTGCTGTCGAGTTGGATCTCTATCAATTTATCGAGTAGTTTCGATGATATGATGTTCATCGAGCAAGATTTAAACAAAATTTGACAAAATTATTGGTATTTTGATAAAAGTAACTATCATCGAGCAAGATTTAAACAAAATTTGACAAAATTATTGGTATTTTGATAAAAGTAACACAAAACTACAGATTTAAACAATAGTATATATATACCATAAAACTACAGATTTATCGTTGAATTCATCGCAAATTTAACATACGGTATCATAGAGCAACGGATTTAGTAACAAACTAATTTCAAAGCTACAAATTTACAAACTAATTAAGAGTAAAACTTGGAATTAACAAAAATAATTGCCGCAATCCAATAGCAGATCTTGGGGATAATTAACAAAATCAATACAAAGTATGTTGATTCTAAGTTTTATTCTTATATTTTAGCATCTAAATTACGTGGTTTTGTGATAAATCTAGCGCTAAATATATAGTTTTGTCAAATAGTTGCTAAATATATATTTGAAAATTACTTTTATACGATGTTAACTCCATAATTGTTGATGATATATAATAAAAGGAATTATTATTCAAAGTTATACATTGAAGATCTTTTTATATTTTGGAAGGAATGGAGTATATATAATCTAACCAAAATTAAACCAAACTGTCACATGAATATTTAAATTAAGTTAATTACATACTTACTTCAATATAGTGGACAAGGTTTATTTGAAACCTCTTCAATATAGTTGGTTTAATCCACATGCAGCAAGCTAGAGGTGACTGGATAATATCATGGAAAATCACATAGAACCCAGCTACCTTCTGCAGAGAAACTCGGTTATTAATGCTTGTCTGAAACAAGTATCTCTAGCTAATTAACGAAATACATGAAGTATAAATTGTGTGTCTCTTCCGATCGTTTGTTAAGTTTTTTTCTTGACGTAACTGTCTTTACATGTTATCATAAAACGAAAGTTGAAAATATGTGATCACAAATTAGAAGCACAAATGGGTGATGTACAGTTTATAAAAAGTATAGATCATCAAGTATGTAATTAACTTCAAAAAGTAATGCAGTTTCTATACAGTCATGATATACCCGAATAATGTAAAAAATACTAAATTATAAGCCTGTAATTTAGCTTAAACCTCTCTCTGTAGAGCAGGGCACCAGAAATCATTTGTGATTGTAGGATCTATCGGAATATATAAATGCAACATAGGGCCCGTTTGGTTCCGGGGGCTAAACTTTAGCCTCCGTCGCATCGAATGTTTAGATACTATTTTAGAGTATTAAATATAGACTATTTATAAAACCCATTCATAATCGGTGGATTATTGGCGAGCTGAATCTA
Source organism: Zizania latifolia (assembly GCA_000418225.1). Classification (NCBI taxonomy): domain Eukaryota; kingdom Viridiplantae; phylum Streptophyta; class Magnoliopsida; order Poales; family Poaceae; genus Zizania; species Zizania latifolia. Next base: position 422,601 of record KE372733.1, on the reverse strand, counting down.
ATGAGCCTAATTACGCCATGATTTGACAATGTGATGCTAAGTAAACATTTACTAATTATGGATTAATTAGGCTTAATAGATTCGTCTCGCGAATAATCCTCTGATTCTGCAATTAATTTTATAATTAGTTCACGTTTAGTCCTTCAAATTGATGCACAAACATCCGATGTGACATGGACTAAACTTTAGTCCATGGAACCAAACGCCCCCATAACCGACTGATCCAAAGCCTTGTCAGATGGATTACCTGGCTGAAACTTGACTATACTTTTAACAAACAGATCAATTTTAGGATTTCATATTACTGTCAGTAATGTACACGTTCTTAATCAGTTTTAATGAAATAGATGTTACAAGGAGCTATATATATATATATGTGTGTGTGTCTTAAAATATACATGCCAGTATATATGCCACTATGTGGTGACATAAAGGTGCATGTTTCATGCATTCTACCAACTAAGTTATAAGTTATACCGCTCTAACTTAATATATAACATTAAATTAGTGTTATTTAATCCACTATAAAATACGTCTTTATAGTATATTCACTTAACATTATTGATGTTAATATATTTTTCTTTAGATCTGATTGAAGTCATAGAAGTTTGGCCTAAAAATCAAGCAACTTATTATAATATGACTAAGTTGGAGTACTTATAAATAGACAGCGTGCAATTGGGCATGCCATGGAGATATATCTTTATATACTCTCTAATAACTGAACTATACTTGCAACTGAGTAGTGGCATGAAGATTGCATGCCTACATTGTCTACCAACTGAGCTATACTTGTACCTGGGTGTCAGCATGCATACATGGAGCTGCATGCTTAGACTCTCTAACAGCTACAGTTACAAGTGGGTTGTGACATGAGAGTACATACCTAGCTACACTCTCGCAACTATTGTCTCTTATTTATTCTATTTTGAAAAGATAAGCTATTTATTTATAAGGTGGATGCATATCATTTATTTGATAAGTGCAAATATAAAAAAGATAAATAGTGTCTTAAAATCTAAAACAACTTATATTTATAAAGTAATTAAGAAGTCTAAAAGGGAGTACATAGCATAAGATTGTCGAGTGTGTTTGTTTATGTTTTACAGCGTAAAACGACTTTCATTTTGGTGTCGAAGCAGGGCGAAATCAGTTTTCGAAGAACTCATTTTGTATATTTATTTACCATTGGAACAGAGAAGCCAAGCAATGATCAAGGAGGAGTGCCCAGCGTTCTGTGATAGACTGGAGAAAGTCGTGAGGAGCAAAGCTGAGCTTTACCTGCACTAGTTGGACGTACGTACGCATGCCATTGCAACATAGGCACGCCGTACGTGCCGTGTCACCGTGAATCTATCAGTGCCAGCATATCTAGGATAAAAATGATCATGATTAGTCGTTAATCAGTAGTACTTTTAATTAATAGTATATGATGATATATGGTGTATGCGCTCTAGTTTTGTACGTAATCTGTATGTATATATACGCATGCATGCCACATGCATCTATCGGTGTGATTAATTAGTATGACAAAATGAAGCGTAAATCTACTGAGAGCTGAGTGTGCTAAGGTATAAATCTTTGATTTTGCTGAATTACTATTTGAAAACCTACGTACCCGTGGGATGAATACGGCAAATAGTGGGGAGGTGTGAAGAGAGATAATGACAACTATGATACTTTTCTTCAAACTTATTAGATTTGGAGCAATAGAGTAATCATGAGTCTTATATATATAATTATTAGAGAAAATTTATTATATTATCATCAGTTTTTTAGGATATATGATTATTTGGTATGACTTCAACTCCACTAAATTAAGATATAAGAATTAGAGTTCTAAGCATAGTATAAAGTATAGACATGCACCTACGACTATATCACTGTACCATTGTTAGTTTCGCTTGGAGTTTGAATTTCTATCTAATCGAAAATTAGAAATCACATCAGTGAAAGCTGTCCAAAATAGAAGGAAAGCGGGGATAAACAGGAGATCGCACATCCTGAAGAGAAAAAGCGACGACACAAATAAAGACGCAGCAAGGCAGCAACCAATCACCAATGGATTCTCCTCCCAATCTAGCAAACAACCGCTATATAAAAACATATATGCTACGCGTAGGAGTGGGTATTTAATATCAAAAACCGCGCAGCAAGCTGGCAGTACTTGCACGCTACTATGTTGTACTACCAGCAAGCGCAATGTACTTCCCACCTTGTGTACTAGCAAACGGGAGCTCAACTCATCCTCCTACTCTCACTTGACAGACTTGAAATTTGCTAAAACATTGTTTTACAATAAATTTGATAGATTAGTATAAGAATAAAGATCAGTGCTATTTATTAATAAAAAATAGTTTGTTAAGTAATACTTTATAATTAGTTAAAGTACTGAAGGAATAAAAGTTTTTTATTTGCGCGAACCAATAGTAAGCAATGCGATAGAAATTAAGTCTTTTTTATAAATTTAGAACAACAACACTTGCAATCAGGGATGCCGCTTGTTTACCTCGGTTACCGGCCGTCCGCCATCCGCTAATACGTCTAAACCATCGGTATTAGATAATGATTAGTTAAGAGTTTAAAGAAAAATAAAAAATTTATTTGTGAACCAATGGTAAGTAATGAGATAGAAATTGAGTCTTTTTAATACAAAGTTGAAAATACAAAAGTAAAGTTTGTTTGAGATAGAAAGAACGAGTATTTGCAATCTCTCTCCCTGCACTGTGATATTTCTGAGACTATCAAGGGGTTTTCTAGAAAAGTAGCTTCCATGGATATAACGGTACTCGTGGGCTTCCTGCGGCCCATCCATGGCCGCTTTTCTACGGCCCGCACCGTTCAGGTATCAGGCCCACAGGTTGGTTTGGCTGTACATGTACTTTACATTGAATTTTATTCTACAAATATAAAAGTTTTAATTCGACCTATGTGTAACATTTTGGCTGTACATGTACTTTGGCATGCTAGAGCTTGAATTTATAGTGGTCTTCTGCTTCTTATTGGAAAGTTTTGGAGCAGTTATTTGGTTGCGTTTTTCAATCCACTTAGGCTGATATTTTAAAATGTTGTAGCAATGCATGTACTGAAAATCCCTATTTTGCTTATCGTTAGTCTTGTACAACTTGTTGGCCTGCAGTTGCTGCAAACGAAAAGAAAAGAAGTCACACTGTATAACAAGGAAACGAGAAACAAAGTTTTGATATAAGATTCAGCCAACCTTATCCTCTATCGTCACTCCACGTTGGTTTCTACTCTCTATTCGACTTACACATCCTGCATACATGTTGACAGCTTCTTGTATACAACACCAACGACTCACGAGGGATTTTTGAGATCGATTTGAATTAAAGGCCCGATTAGAATGGAAATATTCATATATTCGGCTCTAGTATGCACTGTGACATTGATCTGTTCCTTGAATTGCATCCAAACTAATATTTAACCACGCCGACACTAATAGGTTATCTTCGTCGACACTAAAATTCTTGGACCTTTTTTGGTTTGATCTAATTGACATATTATTCTCGACTACTGTAGAATGTTGTTGCTCGGTCTGGCTATCAAAATCAGACCATTCTAGAGGATTGGTATTCTCAGTGATCAAGTTTGTGAAATATTCCTCTTCATTTATACTTCCTGTCCATGAATTAACAAGACAAAAATTAAATGTTGTGCCCCATAGAGGTAAGAATGTGTACTTCATGGTATTCAAGAATTAATAAGCAGCAGCTGGCAATTTGCTCAACTGAGCGTGTGATGTTGCACACACAGGAAATGAATGTTGCTCTGTAATTCACAAGATACAATGGTAAAAGATATGAAAATGGACATAGCCGAATCAATTATCAAGATACCAATATATAAAACATGTGCAATTTAAAAATAATTAAAGGATAAATTTGGACAGACTCTATCTACAATGTAGATGATAAGAAATTGTCATCAATATATTACCCTTTCAATAACTTGCAGAAGCATTTTTGGAAGAATTTTCTCTATAATTTTCAAGAACATACTTAGTAGAACCCAAAAGCAACAACCAAAACTGCAATTGGTATAACCTACTGAAAACACTTCACGTCACAAAAAACACTGTTTTGCGTGATTCCTCTATTGTATCAACAGCCAAATAGAGAGTAGCAATATACGACTGGCAATCAAAAATTACCTGTCGCGCACAATGGTTCCTCGCCGGACAACCCAAAACTTCTTTAACGCAATACCTGCTCTTCGTCGAACTCACAGGATGAGTCATCTCTCTGTATAACAGATGAATCATTTTGTTTGCATTTAACAACGAAGTGAGGAATGCACTGCCTGTAATAGTTGGGACTACCCAGAACTTCATTGAACTCATACCTCTTGGAATGCAGCTGAAATGTTCAACGGGGGTTCCACCGGTGGGAAAACTTAGGACGAACCAGCAGCCATTGGGCGTAGTGGATATCCGGGACAGAGAGGAACCAAGCCAACACAGCGGGGAGGAGGTGCTGCCAATCGAGCCGTCGCTGGAGGTCATCGAGGAAGAGGTCGCTGCAGCGTCACCAATCCTTGGCTGGCCGTCGTCGTGCCAAATCGGGAAGCCGCCGGGGGAGCTCGAGGCGACAGAGGTGGTGGCATGGGACTTACAAACGATTGGGCAGCGGCCACAAAAGGATCTTCGAAAGAAACGACAGCCGGCGGTGGAGCATGCAGCATCGTGGTGTTCAGTGGTGGGAGGGGAGCAGTACAAATCTAGAGCACTGATGGGAATTTTGGCTACCGTTCCTGCCGGAGAGGTCAATTCGGAAGAAGTCCCTGCTAAGCAGTGCAGGAAAATTTTCCAATCAGCGGGAAAGAGAGTTGTCCGCGCGGGAGAAGTTTGGCAGCACACTGAAAGGAAGATTAGGAAGAGATATTGGTTCCCTACAAGTAAGTATTCATTCCATAAATACTGGGAACACTTTATTTTAGAGAGTTAGATAGAGTATCTATTAGAACTATATTTTTATATATAATATCTAAATTATAGAGAAAGAAGTCTTTTAAAGACTCTCTTAAAATTGCTCTTAACTAAAATGACACTGTACATGCCCAATGGAATCTACGTGTGTGTATCTAATATCTATGCTGCTATCGCGAAGACAAGAGCCTAGCCGGCGCCCGGAGAATCTTGCTCTTGTTGCACTCCGAGATGGTCTCCAGCCTCGGCGACCACGGCTGGTTCCTGCGCCCCACCAGCAGCGCGTAATGCCTCTTCAGCTCCGGCGTGCTGCACAGCTCCGTCGACGATGGCGCCGCCGCCACGCGGCACTTGTTGCTGCTCCCGCGCTGCCGGCCACCATTGACGTCGCAGCTGATCGCCTTCTCGATGAACTCCGGCAAGACTCTGATGAGCGCGGCGCCGCCCGCACCCTTGACGTACTCGAACGGGCACTGCCCCGGCCCCGCGATTGACACCTTCTTCGCCGGCGCCGCCGACAGAGAGGACAGCGTGGCGGCGGTGAGCACCTTGAAGCAGGAGAGCCGCTCGGCCGGGAGGACGAAGTAGGTCCGCCCCGCCAGCAGCTCCTCGCCGGGCGACAGCGCCGGGATCGGGAGCCCGACGTAGAATGAGTCCGCCGCGCAGACGACGTGGTCGACGGGGAGCTCCGCCGCGACGTCCCCCGCTGTGGCGCACAACATGCCGTCGTCGTAGTCACTGGCCAGCCGCCTCGTCTGCCCGCCCCAGTAGACCAACTTGACCTCCGCAGACGCCGTCGCCGGCAGGTGCAAACACGGCGAGAGCCCGTTGCCCATGGCAATATCTACTAGAACCTTCTAGAACCGCAGCGCGCGCGTATCGATCGTACTGAGCTCGCGGATGGATATTGAGGAGATCGATGCTCGGATGAACTGGGACTCGTGGATTTCGAAAGGAAGAGCATATATATAAGCAAGAGTTGAACGGGGTTGACTTTGGAATTTCAAAGGCGAAGTGTTTCATGTGCGCGCCAAATGCTATTAGTCTATTGCTGGCCTTGGCTTGGTCAGCGGTCAAAGACGACGGCTCTTGAGACGGAAGCGGGGAGCTCGCTGTCCCACGTGTCAGCTGCTGATTGGGCCGCGGAGAAAAGAAGCTTCTCTTTCGTGTGCAGTTCTCTCCTCCAGCGAGTTGTGCGCGTGCGGATCTGATCGCTGGGTCGGCGTCGTCGGGTTGGATCCACTCAGATCGGATGTGCCACTTTGTATATAAAATTAATTTAAGTTTAAAAATTTTGACTTATAGAAAACAAAACGATTTGAAAATTATAACCGATGCAGTACTGCCTTTTACTTGTGCTGCTACCTACGCATTGGATGCAACGGCGACATCTTATATACTTTTGTTCTTCTTTGTTCGAATGGCAATGGCATGCGACTGACTGAACATGAGGATATATTTTTTCTACTTCTGAATACGAAGAGAGGTTTTTCTGCTTATGAAATATGAATTCATTCGCATGTGACTGCATGGACATCGATTTACATCCCAACTAGACTGATAGCTGAATCTGAAAGGCCTTTGTGTTCAGGGCGTTTCTGGACAATCTGTACACATTTTTTTTGTTATTGTTAACATGCTACAGCCAGTAATTAACCATAGAAGCAGAACAGCAAGAACGCAAATCGTCCGTGACATGATGAAGAGTTGGTCCAAATATAAACCAGCTGGCTCACCTAGTCGGCCGACGTCCCACCGGTCACCGGAGACTATTAGGGCCTGCTTGGATTTGCCCTTTTCCAGCTGGAAAAAAAGCTGTTCGTCCAACGAATTTGTAACAAAATAAACAGTTTTTGGATAATAATTTTATATTTATATATCGGTCCTACCGTTAAAACGACAAAACAATTTGTTAAAAAACTTTAAATGATATCATTAAATAAGTTCTAAAATTCAAAATTTCAGTTAATCTTTAAATTGTAGCCCCGTGTAGTTATATTTTTAATATTATTAAACATATAAATAAAAAATAACGTAAAAATATATATTGAAAACATAATCTATTTGAGAACTGAGGTGTGAGTATCCTTTGACCCTATCCAGTCCATCTTTCTCCTGCTTTATTTCTTAGACGATATTCCATGGCGCCAGTCGTCAACACAGCTAAACTGTGGGCTTGCAGCCTCGTATTTGATCACCGGCGGCTGCAAGCCAGCCTGCAAGTTGAGTTCCAGATTACCGGTGTTCATGTCAATCCAAGTTCCAAGTTTAGAGCGTCAGTCAACCGTGATCTGTCACAGTTCGTATGCAGCTATCGAGAGAGCCGGCCGTTTCCGCGAGATTAGTCTGCTACCGCGGACGCTTTCCCGAAAGTGGCGTTTGCTCGTCAAAGCGAGAAGCGGTCTCCGCTGCCTGTCCACCGGTTGTCCCGTCTAATGTAATATTGTACTACTACTGCCACGGTCTTCGCATCACGTGCAACTTGTGCAGAAGCAGCCTTGCATGACGCATGTCTCGTCGAACCATCTACGCCTTTTCGGAACCGTGAAGTTGGAGGCCGACTGGCGACTGTAAGAGTAAACATGCCAGAGCATTTCAACGACCGGGTCAGATCGGAGCTGCAACTGGGGTCTGGGGCACCGATGTTATCCACACTCTGATAGCCAGAAGAATATCCCTTTTAGCGAGAAGAGTATGGCTGTATTAGAAGGCCAGTTGCTCGCCATACGATTGCTGTGTGCGATATTTCTTAGAAAACACTGTTGTGTGTTATGGACAACGAATGCACGTTGCATTATAGCTATTGTAGCGAAACATTACTTGAATAAGTCGGATATACGATGCATAAACACCCAAACATTTCAAATGCTATCAGGTAGCGACACATTTCATTTTTGAGGAATTTCACTCGCATAATCGAACAATAAGGATTCCAGAAATTCTGGGATTAGTATTTGGGCCAGATGTATTACTTCTTAAGTACGAAATTATACTGAGGCCATCAATTTCGCTCGTTTATTTCCCAGTCGAAAACCTTCTCCTGGCTATTACAGCCTTATTTACAGGAGCATAAACGCCTATGCCTTATTGCCTCAGCTGCCAAACTCAGAAGGATCAACAGGGGAGCTGAGACCTGTAGATATCATGGCACGATGACGATGGCAGCAGCGGGCACAGCCTGACGGAGAAGGCGCAGCGAGACGGAGGCAGTAGGTACTGCTCATGCACGCACGGCGACCAACTGTCGTCTCCACCCAGCCCCATGTGCTTGCAATCAAGATGCACCTGCAACACAAAGCCGTTTTGTGAAATCGTCGATCTCCGATCTCCAAGTTTCACAGCATCTGAGCATTGAGTACTCGACAGACAGGCAACTCCAATGCAAATGCAAACACACCTCGATGTCGTCTCCCTTGACAAGCTTGTGGTTATGCGTTGCCCGGTCAAGTTCCCCAGCGCCGTAGTAGCTAGCGCTCATCTGCATTGGAGGGGACTCACCATAGGCCGACGCGAAGAGGCCGAAGCCGTCAGCGTTCTGGAGCGCCACCCACCTGACATCCGCTCGGCCGCCGCATTCGCCTGGGACAATGTATGGCACATGCAGGTCATCGACACTGCTCTCATACACGCCAACATGTGCAGCGGCTTTGCGGTCCGGGTAGCATTCGAACGGCCCCCTCCCGTACCATGTGGCATGGCTCAAGGATTTATCTGCATTGAACACGATGCCGACACGAGGAAGAGGAGGCAGATCATTCTTGGGGTTTATCTCGTAGTCAAGGATCATGTCACCTGACTCGTATATCCGGCAGCGCATATGCACCTGGAACAGTACATATTCAGAATCATTTGAAAGAGTGCCTTCGTCAGGTTTTGCCAAGTGCCCAGGGACACCATAGTAAATGGTAGAAATCTCAACGGTGTGGTCTGGCAATTCCTTCAGAGAAAACTGGCTGCTGTAGAATGAGATGCTGTCAAGAAAAGCTTCTCTCCATCTTGAAGCATAGGGCTTGGCGTAGAAGCCTCCTTTGTCATTGTCAGTTGGTGCCCGCCAAAAGCATGGGAGTATTCCCTTACTCATAAGCTCAATCTCATTGACCTATGGTTCACATAAGTATAATGAGTTCCAGATTTCACATAAGTAGCAATGTATAAGTCTATGTCTGTGTTTGGCAGAGTAATAAGACTATGCAGAAACAGCCAAAGGGAAAGCTAATATGCAGTTCTCAGTATAAATTTGAATTAAATGGGATAATTGATTGACACTTCTTATATGTTTAGAATAACCCAATAGCCCTTTATTTTCTGGTTTTGACCACTTAATTGGGTGGTACACCCCCTACATGTTACTGAATATTGCTTCCTAGATCGAGTATGGACTGCAAAATATGCAAACAGAACAATAAAGCAACAGAAACTCCATTTTAGTGCCTCACGAACATTCTACTCACCTTCCAACTGTCGATTGTCCCCAAAATACTGTTCACTTTGATTTGCCAGGCATTATTCTTTCTGATGATCACACTATCACCAACACGTTCTGAGACCAGAGAACTGGACAATGCTATCACCTGAAAATGGTAGTTAACTGTAAGAGTAAGACAATTCAGAAGAAACAGAGTGAACAAGATGATGTTGAAGAGACATACATGAGGGACAAAGCCATTTTTTTGAGGTAAACAAATTTGAGCTGAAGCCAAGATATGGCCATCTTTAGCCCATTGTGTTTGGTACTTCAATTTCACGTTTATGGACAAAAACACTTCTTTCACTGCACAAGTACTCCAAAGAGTAAACCAAGGTGATGATTCCATGCTGATCAGATGAGTACTCTGAGGTGCTAGGGATGGGACATTAAGTGAACCAGAGCCTAAAGCGCAACCATCTCCATGTAGTAGCCAACTGAAGTCCAAAGCTTCTGTTGTCTCAAAAAAATGTACGTTTTCAATCTGCATGATAACAATAAACAATGGCTCTATTATATCCAGTAAGTACACAAAGAAACAGCTTGATGGATGCCAATCAGATATTACCTTAAGCATGTTATCCGTCAACGATATTTTGATAGGCTGGTATAAATATTTAATTTCTGCAACCAGAATCAATTCAGTGATTAATAACACGCCTGTTGAATGGAGATAAAGATATTATGTTTTAAATATATATAAATAAGTAAACATTGTATTTCTAGCTACCATGCACAGCAGGGTGAATTGTCCGATCAGGCCACACAATGCCATTAAGACAAAAATTCAAGTCATTTGGAGTGTCTCCAAAGTCACCACCATATGCCCAAAATTTAGATCCATCAGTATCTTCCTTTAGTAAACCCTGAAATGAACATTGGAAAAAATAAGTTTGAGCAAGTAACTCATGGCGTTTTAACAGGAAGTGGTAACTTATATCTTTTTTTAAAATAATCAAAGAAATTGGCTATAACTTAATTTCCTGCTCCATCTAGAAAATCACACATATGGATGCCTTGGACATTATAAACATGCAAACAGAATTTTGAGGGACAGCATGCATTAATGCAAATAGAAGGGGGCTTAAGAACTAAAAATAGCTTGTAACCTGATCAACCCAGTCCCATATAAAACCACCTTGGAGTCCAAAAGTGTTGTCAATGGCCATCCAATATGCATCTATATTTCCATTACTGTTTCCCATAGCATGTGAATATCTTGAAAACAAAATAGAAACTTTATTTAGCATTTATGATATTTTAATGCAAAAGGGGAATCAAGTTAACATGTGAGGTTGCAGTTACCATACTCGCAAAGAATGAGGGGCCTATTTTCTGAAGGGTCTTTTGCTATCTTAACAATATCCCACACACGCATGTACATTGGGCATACAATATCGGTGGAGGATGTTCTAGAACCACCTCCTTCATAGTGGATGGGCCTTGTCGGGTCCCTTCCACGAACCCACCCTACAAGAATGTGATCCCTTAGATATGGATAAAAATATCATGAATTGAACTACACAAGGAAGAATATTTTACCAGACATGGCTGAGTGATTTGGTCCATAAGAAGATTCATTTCCCAAGGACCAGATGATAATGCATGCATGATTTTTGTCTCTCTCCACCATGCCAACAACACGATCAAGCATAGCACCTGCCCAGAAGGGTTCTAGTGTAGGATGTTTGAAATGGCTAGATTCATCAAACCCATGTGTTTCAATGTTGGCTTCATCAATTACATAAAGTCCAAAAATGTCACATAGTTCATACCACCTTGGATGTTGGGGGTAATGGCTATTTCTAACAGCATTAATGTTGTTTTGTCTCATCAAAACTAAATCCTGTCACAAATATAAAGCAGAGACCTGAAAACAGACTAGACAAAAACTGAACAAAAGAGATAGTACATAAGAAATGTCTTCAGATATGACATTTGACAGAAGAGAGCAACCTTGATCATGCATGCTTCTAAATTTGTCTTTCCAACACGTGGATGATGTTCATGTCTGTTGACACCTCTTATTACAACAGGACATCCATTGACAAGCATCTGCTTGTGTGCCAGGACAACATTACGAATTCCTACTTGGCATGATTCACACTCAATGATCTTCCCATTGGAATCTTTAATGAGAACAACAAGAGTGTATAAATTGGGCTGTTGAAAAATAAAAATTAGTTGTAAGACAAGGTTTCAAACAGTTTGATTGCAATAAACATTTGGCAATAGTATTTCCCTTGGATTGGATCTCTTACATGTTCACTAGACCAAAGTTTTGGATTTTCAATTTTCCCACCAAGAACATAACCATGAAAACCAAGACAATGCCTTGGTTTTGAAGCTGGTTTCAGCTTTAAATTGACCGCATTAGCAGCGGACAGATCAGAACTTAAACCATCAGATAGTCCATAATTATCATATAATGTTGCTTCAATAGACAAAGTTGGGACATGCTCCCGGTCTTGCTTTTGTGAATCAATTTCCACCTCAACCTGGCATAGAACATCAGAAGTACAGTAGCTGAACAAAAATAAAGAACAACATGAGAATAATTGTTTACTTGACTAATGCATCAGCCAGCACTATACCATCTGGACTATTGAACTTCAATCTTACATTAGCATTCCCACCCAAAAGAATGGATATGAAAAGATAAGCAAAAAAGGTTTGCAACCTTTTCACTATTTTCTTCTGGTATGTGCAATATCATGCTGCAGAAGTGCAAAACTCTGCAAAGATAGCTAGCACAATTACCTCAATATCAGCTACACGGAAGTTATCATCCAATGTTGTTTTGAAAAAGTAATCTGTAATAAAGATCTGCAAAGAAAATTTTAGCATCTGTTAACTTTCATTTCAATGGAATAATGGATCACATGTAAGCTCTTTGATAAGGAAAACAAGTGTAGAGAAAAAAAATGCATATACAGTGTGCATGTCAGGAGTTTGACCAAAAATAAACATGTAGCTGTTGGCTGGGAGGAAAGGTCCAACTCAGTAATATTAAGGTTGAAGTTAATAATATGACCTACTATCAGCCAATGCCAGTAGAAACTTCAAACTTGAGCTACTTTATTCTATCTAATGGAATGACATACAATTATACAAAACTTTTGTGTTCCCCCAACCCCAACCACACGACACACAAAAGAGAGAGGGAGAGATAATTTATCCTCACTTCAATCTTTGCTTTCATGAATCTTCGAACACAATAAAGTTCAACAAGCTAAGGAATCCCCCTTTTCACTATAAATATGTATGCCATGTTTCTGCATAGAATTGGGGAGGACAGTGAACAGTGGACTTAGTTGTTGTACAAAGTCACAAAAGCTGACAGAGATAAAATGTTGTCAGCTGAGCTGACCATTCACTTCACTGCAAAAGAATGGCTGAGCATTTAATATTGCACGAGTAAAACTTGAGAAGTAACCTGTGGCTTTGATACTAGTAGAACGTCCCTGTGAATACCAGACAGCCACCAATGGTCCTGGTCTTCGAGATAGGAACCATCACTCCACCTCATGACTTGAACAGCAAGAACATTTTCCCTATCTGAATCACAAGGATGGCAGAAATCGGTGACCTCAAACTCAACAGGAAGCCTGATGTCCTGGCTGCATCAACACATCACGCGGTTTATTCTCTAGATGAAAAGAAGCATGTTCTAACAGATAACCTCATGAACATGATAGTAAGATCCCCTTCTCTCAAGGCCTAAACACTTTTAATCTTCTATTATCCATCATAACAGCTGTCCAAGTGTCCATACTCCATAGTCCATATATAATGCTAAGCTACCTTAGCTGAGGGATATGAAGTAAATATTGGTTCATCATAAAACACAAAAATAATGCAATCAAGCTACTAAACAGCCCACCTAAACCATACTATCATAGGCAGAACATAATGTCATTTCTAAACTCCTTGTTCACATAGTGAACTATGATTTCATAAAGATAAGAAATTATATACCCTTCATAACAAGGAAGATACAGGGTTCTTGCAAATAAATATATTTGATAATTGATGATACCAAAGATGGTAAATCAAAATTTGAAGAGGACTGGATGTAGCAAAAAGAAAGATAAAGTCTGGATATACTGCATGACAAGCAGTTCATGCTGCCAAAACTATTCAGCACTCAATTTTGCTATCTAAGAAAACATTTAAGGACTATGTGCAAAAGTTGTGTCTGGTAATCAAATATCAAGGAAGATAACAGACTTGATAAGATCCATGAGCAGTAAATACATGAAAAGGGAATTAATTTACTCTAAATGAGTAAATGGTGATAACTTGATAAATCATTGAATACATTTCAGAAATTCAAAGAATACAAGAAATAAGAACATGCAATGCATTTGTTTGTGACATACCTATACCCAATCGGTACCCCGTTTACCCAAGCAAAAAACGCTGAATCAACAGCTTCAAAGTGCAACAAGATCCTCCGACCTATCACAATCAACAGAGAACTGTTTAAAATAGCATGGGAACATTAGGGACAACAGTAAGCACTGGCTGCATCCATGTGATTATTAGGGAAAACAAACACTATGCATGTCTATGAAGAACAAAAGTTTAGAACATGCCACAATAGGTATCGCAAGGGACATCATATGCACAACACATACTCTGTCAGCAAATCAGATATGTGAATTAGAGAGTGACAGAGTCTAAGGCAATAATCAATAACTAGTTAACTACACCCACCAATAAACTCTTCAAGAAATGCATGATTGAATTTTGGAAATCCTAGATAGAAAGCTTCACAAGAGATTGTCACTGTCAACATTTTGTTTTTAAGTTGATGAAGCAGCAATCGTTAAAATCTTCTCTCGATGTTGTTGGCGCTAACAAATCTTCAATCTAATGAACCATGATGTTAATATCACCATAGCACAAGCAAAACTAACTTTCTTTAAGGTATCATCATTTTTTCTATTATTCCTTTTTAAGTAAAATTCTATTAGTCATCTTAGAATAGGTTGTTTATGCTAGCTGAGATGCAATCAAAAGAATCACAAAAGAGAGAGAATCCAATTTGGACATTAAAACAGGGTTACTAGCTCCTTTATGATTTGTTGTGCAGAAGAACATAGAGTAACCGAACAATAAGTACACATCATACCTTTCCACTCTTTTGGGATGTGAAAAACCGTCCTATAACAGCCAGTAGGATTATCGTGAGGCACAAACGGTGGGTTCATGGTGAAAGGATAAGTGACATTTGTGTAGATTGGACGGTCAAACCCATGCATTTGCCAGTTTGAGGGAACTGCAACCAAGTATATGTTCATTTGAGAAGAGATTTCAAACGATATGAAAAATAAGAAGAAATTCTAGAATATTTGTCATTGAACATTTTGACTACAAGACAGCTAAATGACTCGTTTGAAGTATAAACACCAGAAGCTAGAAGCTTTGCAATGAAAGTGAAATAACAGCTGATGCTATATAAAAGTGAGCACTGAACACTAGTACTAACTAAACAATGAGAACCATGTCAACTAAAATCATATTATAAAAGAAAGCAATGATGTAGCAGCATGCCTGGCAAAGCCTCCCAGTTTGAATCATTAAAATGGGTATCATAGAATTTCTCTGGAACAGATTCTGGTGAGGGAGCCAAAAGGAATTTCCAGTATCCACTTAGAGATTGGACGTATGGTAAGCCCTTGGACCAAAGCGTGGCACTTTCCAGAGCACTGTGAACCGCGTCATCGTTCCAGACAGCAGAGTCAGAATTAAGATAGTTCACGTTCCTCCGTTCGTGCCAATACTTGAGGGCTCCTATCGACAAGAGAAAAGAAAGCAATTTGAACAGAAGATCAGAAATCACTGTACATATTACCTGTTTAAAAACTGAGTCCATATCTTCTATCTACATAGTGGTTCAGAGCAGCAATCTACCTTCTGGTGTGTCATGTGAACGCAATGGCACATGAGCCTCCCGCTTTCTCCACCTGAAGAATGATGGGTCCTCCCATGGTTTTTGTGGTAGACTCTTAGCAGAAAAGAGTGCACCGGCAGAAGCTAGTGTCATCATGGTGAAGGTTATCCCTTTCCTCCCAATGAACTACCGCAGACACATATCCTCCTGCAAACATGAATACGCAACCTGATAAGAACACCTACTCATGGTAGGGTGGCGGCTCCTGCACGCATCTACACAGGTCGAAAGGTAGCCAT
>KE372733.1:376958-398736 GCA_000418225.1 Zizania latifolia | reverse complement strand
TTAGATTAAAACAAATAAACAATTTATAATTTTTTTTAATGTACCATAAAATTTACTTAATATTTTTATATAGATGCACGCGTACAACTATAATTTAAGTAGAACGAAACATTGTGCCTCGAAGACACTCGATACACATAACTTCTCGTTCTTGTTCGTAGACAACATGTCTTCTATTGTCCTAGATGACTCATGAGTTTTGTATGCCAATTATTTTCTCTTTTTTTGATATTAATCCCACACTCAGATACAACACCAACAAAACAGATTATACGAATGTAACTATACGGTACAATGGATACAGAGAGACGGTGTGTAACAACACAATGGTATGCAAGTAGTTTAGTGTGATTTTATATTACTTGTACGAGGTTATAGCCTAGGGTCCTTTTTTCCGGCCGCGAGGCCGCGGTGGTCGGACGGTATTAACTAACCTGGTAATCAATTTGGTCAGATGGTATTAACAACCGACCTGGTAATCAATCTAATTTGACTTGGTTGCCGCTAATCGCCTAAAAAGTAAAAACCTTTCGATTTGACATTGGCCGGTTTAGGTACGACGCGATTCAATCATGACATTTAAGTAACGTAACCACCTCTTGTACTATGCAGCGGAAGATTGGCTCTTGTTTATCTCTGATGGTGAGCAGCTCTCATCTTTCAATTATGCAGATCCGTTGGACTATGCCATACTTCACTGAACACTAACTAGACAAGCGTCCGCGTGTTTGATCCGGATAAATTGAATCATACATGTTTTCGTACTGTTCAAAAACAAATACAGTGTGATTTTCCATCAGACGGGTGCTTCTTTTTTTTTTTGGCGTTGAACTTTTGGTAGTGTTTGCACAAACATGTTGTAGAGTTAACACTTATACTGCATACATATCTGTGACAATTTGGCAACCATGGACCATTTTGTGTTAAATTTTGATTTTAGTTAATTTATTCATGCTACAATTATGAAGAATTTTTTCAAAATAATTATGAAAAAACCATTTTCAAAGGACCCCTGTTCTGGAGCACAAGATGTCCCCATGCTCTGTCCATTATAATGCACAGAAAATAAAAAGGCAAGAATTCCACTGTAGTTTCACGGGAATTTCCTGTAACCCAGTTTACTATTGCGGATTAAAGCGTGTCAAAAATTTCAGCTTTGGTAATTGGCGGACCGTGGAAAGAACTGCCAGCCTAGTACTCCTAAGAGCTAAGATGAACAGTAGCGATGACAATAACTCGAGTCAATTCCGCGGGTGGAAAATTTCTGCAGCAGAATTATCGAGCAAGCAGTTGAGTGTAGACCAAATCATCGTCTCCACCAACTGAATCTCGTACGGCCGATTTAAAAAGATTTAGTTACTATAAAGATGAGCCCTTGTGGAGGATTGGATGCATTGTACCGCGGCGTGCAGATGGAACAAGAACAAGCATGACTGCCCTCTCTTAGTCCGCTGCACGGTGATAAGGTTAACCAAACCAACCGACAGATTACCACATTGTTTTCTCCCAGTAACCGTGTCATCTTTCGATTCGAAAGTTGATCGGAGAACCACTAAAAAGGTGATCGGGGAAAGCTGCGTCCGGATGAATTCGGATGATATCGAGGTGTAGGGGACAGAGGAGACCACGAGATCGCCTCGCCGGCTCGACGGGGTCACACATGGCCTCACCTCACATGCATGGCATGGCAAGAACTAAAAGAAAAATGGAGAAGCAGAAGAAGCACACAGCAGCATCGCCGCTGCATCTAAAATGCATCACTCGCGCATGCATGATTGCTCGTGAGCTCAAATAATCCATGCTGTGCTCTGCTCATGAGGTGTCACCTGCCTGATCCAAAGATTTGTTTTCTTCTCTGGCTACTGGCTTTGTGTCTCGCGCTGCTTGCAAAGAATACTACTTACTCCATGACTCCATCACTGATGAACTGCTGGTGATCGAGTATTACATTCTACTGAACTCTGCCTTTTATTTATCTTCTTCGACAACTTTGCTTTTCTTCACATGCTCCACGTCACACTACTACTACGTCCCATCACCTCATAACTCGTGTCGATTAATGAGGGTAATGAGCGACAATGCTGCATTAAGTAGATTAAATTATCTACCTACCGAAACATTTATGCATTTGCAACAGAGATGAGAAGAGAAAAGAAGGAAACACGCAAAATGGGTCTTGTAAGAGCCTGGCCCAACTTATGTTCGAAGGCATCACTCTGAACTTGCAATGGGATATCACAAAACAGATCGCAGCCCAAAAAGTCTGGGCTTTGTGAGGTAGATGTCAAAATGCATTCAGATTTTCTTCAGAGGGACAGCATCATGCATCGATCCTACGCAGATTCTGAAGATGTAAAAATCATCATTGGATGGGGGACTCTTCTTGGCTGAAGAGCAGCGCCCTCGATTTCTCATGATGATTAGCAAAACTACCATCATGGAGTGTGCTGAACATTTTCTGCCAAATGATGCCATCAGGCCAAGAAATCTGAACAAATCGAGACAAGTTATGAATTTGGAGTTGATTATTCCTCAGTTTTGTCGGTGAGCTTCTCAAATCCCAAACCCGATTATATATTCTCCAGGCAGATGGAGCATGGTCAACCGTGCAAAGATCTGTCTACCTGTCCACTGCAAACCGAATCCACCAAATTAATACTGAGATCCATGAGCACTAATCAGCACGTGAAGAAGAAGAATAAGAAGGTAGCAGACAGACACTAGCACAAGAAAGATGGCCCAAACTAGTGTTAAAAATTACTCCTATCTTAATGGACCATTATATATGGCATTGATGTTATATAAGTGAAATTTCACCATACATCTAAATTATTATAGACTGTCCATTTATCTTTATCTCATGAATAATAGTCACCATTACCTTTAAGAAGATAATAGGCTATTAATAATTACAGAGGGTTAGTATAGTCTTTTCAGTTGCTATAAATAAGGAAACAAATTATATCATCATTAAAATATAGCAGTAATTATGGAAACACATGCATGCACGCACACAAAAAGAGAGATTATATGCAATAAATTTTAGTTGAGTTCGATACAACAAATATAATCTGTATATCTAAATTTCCTATAAAATGAGTATTTTTTCAACGTTCAATGTTTATGAACAACAAAACATAAAAAATACAATGGAGTACTGCAGTATATGGATCAAGGAATGAATTCGTTTATATTGAAAAGTGACAAGGAAATTATTGAATTTTGATGGAGTATTCTATTTGTAGTGTCACTATTAATTTAGTTGGTGCCTATAATTCTATAAAGTACTTTATAGCCAAATATACTCTTAATCAATGGATGGTTGATATTAATAAATACTTCTCTTCTGAACAGGTAAGCGAGATACCATAACAAAGCCCTTATATAATTTATATAGTTATGGATGCAGAAACAGTCAAATCTATATGCTAATCCAACCAGCAGGAAGCAGCAAACAACATGGCATGGATTGAGCGGAATCAGGTGCATGCATGCGTACGTGTGGTCTGACTGGTTCGGCGATGGAACTTAACAATTGAGCAAGGCGACGTGGCCTCTCATGGTGCCTGTTGCCTGGCTAGCTAGCTGCTCGTCCGGCCCCTACGTCGTCGTCAGTATTGTTTCTGCCTGTAGATCGACATGGACGTATCCATGGCATCGCATCGATCGGCGCCCAGCTTTGTCACTACTTCTGGGCCGATGCATTATCGATCGATCGCATTGTACGTGCCATTATGTGGATCGATAACTGTTAACTGTCCGATCGAGCCAGATCGATCCATGCATGCATGCATGATTCCTCGATCTATGTATTTGTTTGGTGCTGTTGTTGCAGCTGGATTTGCCGGCATGCCATGTTTGCCATGCCGGAGCCTGTTCGTGGGGCTAGCTGCACAGTTATGTTCTATGTTACGCTAGCTAGCCAGCTGCTTGTGATAATGCATCCATACTCCATAGTGCAGGCAAGATCTGTATGTCTGTGTCAATGATGGAGAAAATCTCCGCATGCCTCTTATTACATGGGCAGGAGCAGATGACTGTAATAACAATGGCAATGAACGAGAGATGGCATCGTCAGATATTCAGAGTTGCAGGATACCAGGACTACACATCTAAATGTTTACCTCCTTGTGCGTACTTTTTTCTTAAGGATATAGTAATTAAGAGGTCCTGATTAAGATTATTTTGATGACTCTAATTAATTAAGGATTCGGGGTACCTTTCGGTTTAGGGTTGGCAGGGCTGATCTACTTCCACAACCAAAAAAGACTTTTCTAGTCTTTCAACTTCGTCCAAAAAAATTTCATTTTATAACTCCTTATCTATCGTTTTTTTCTAAATTAAAAAGTTCATTTAATATCCTTATATATTACTTTATAATACTATTTAATTATTGATAATCATTATTTTGATTATTTTTTTACTCTTACCATTAACCTTATCTGGAAAGTAATTTTTTGTGGTATTACTACGAGAGGCACTGTAAAATCATGATGCGTGTGACGGCATCAGATTGCACCGGGGCGGCCTGATTAGCGGCAAGTAATTTTGACTGGGCGCGCGTATTACGTGGACCACCAAATCCACTCACAGAGTTGGACAGGAATTTGCATGGTGAGGCAGGCAGGCTGGCTTGTCGCGTGTACCGACAAGCTACCTCAGCATAACACTGGCCAGTTTCTGGATACGACCGGCACGAACAAGGTCGCGTGTACTGGCAGCGACTACAGAATACTATGAAAAGGTGAACAGTTGAGTCCATACATCTTCTGCAACAAAAAGCAACCATAAGCCACCGCTAACCTTACCGCCGTCAGGATTGTTAACTGAAAAGGAGAGCTGAGAGCTGAGCAGGAGGGGACGGCTCGAAAATTTCCAATCAACTGTCACTTCGAAATGGATTGGAGAATATAGCTTTAGCTTTAGCTTGCAGATACGGTAAATCATGGGAATGATTGATCTCAGTTGCTCTGTTAAAACACCGGCCCACTCGGTCACTGCAACAAGCGGCGGCGAACTGCTCGGCCAACTCGTCGCTCTCCTACAGTTCCAGTCCCACTGTCTCACCACTGCAAAGTAGGGTCTAGATTACAGTTGGGTTTTGACAAAAACTCTTAACACTCCATCTCTAAAATCCACGTTAGTCCGCTCTATACGTTGAATGTGCTCATATACATGTAGTACACGTCTTATGGGCTCATGTACGCGTAGTATATTTTTTACACTTTTATTCTTGTTTCGTATAAAAGAGTTATTAGAGTGTTAATACCTATAATCTGACATTTATCCATCTAAACTCCAAAGGTGGCACTAAGCCACCACAGCACCACTACAACCATTTCCAGATCACATGGTTCTTACTATACTATAACTTCTGGAAAGTACTCCTACGTAAATACTCATGAAAATTATTCAGCAAGGTAGGATACAATATTTACCTTGAATTGCTTGCCAACACACTGTTGAACTCTGGGTTCTCCTGCATAGAAGATTTGGATGAGTGATCGATTTGGACGAGAGGTGATAGGTGCACCCACTCTGTAGTTTGTACAGGAATTCCAACCTTTTTGTGGGGGCAGTGGAAAAAAGTGAGATTTGTTCATGTTTTGCCAACCTAGCTTACCTTATACCATGAACCAAGAGCTTGATTAATTGGCCAGCGAATGGTCCATCTCTCTCCACCATCCACACATCTTCTTCCATTAATTGTACCATCTCTCCCTCGTCGATCTGGCCTCTCACTCATCCAAGAACTTCCGAGAAAAGAAGTTAAAGCAAAGTTAAACAGGGCACGGCAGCCTCGGTTAATTTGGTAGAAATTTTTATGGTTGCACCCCTTGTTACCCAGTGAAGCATAGCTAAATCACAAAACTGAGTCATGGTCGATAACTAATCCGTGGCTAAGAGTACATTAGTTAGAATTTGCAGCGGCTGGACGGTTCAGACTACGTGCTACCGCCAGTCGTCCCCGGTCTGATCGACGGCAATTTTCTGATGGATTTCTGTCTGAAAATGAGCTAAGCTGAAACCGACTTGGATATATATTTGCATATTTTTGTGGATCGTCGACGCCGTTGATCGTGGGTTCCTCGTCAAAGCTAGGCGACGATCCATTCTTTTCTCTCTCTACTATTGTATTTCTTTCACAATGTATCAATACATACATGTATTAAGAAGATGAGTAAAAACTATATTTTATTCTTTATGGATAAATAAGTATGAGCTCAGTGGTTGTATTTCGAAGTAATAACCAATTAAGTCTAGATAGGATGAGGACTTATTTTTAAAAGTAAAATTTACCTTTAAAAATATTAAATTACTTTTAGAGTGGAGGAAGTAGTACAATGTGTAGTGTAGTAATAGTCACTCAATAGTTACGGTGCATGCAAACTACTCGTTCAATTCTAAAATATAATATATTTTATATTTTAATATTTATCCTAAATACAACACTTATAAAATGCTACTTTAACATCTAAAATATTCGTAGGATAATATATTTTACTACAGAGTGAAATGAGCAGTACTTAAGTAGCTAAAGGTGAGCCACAAGAAAATGTCCAGAAAGAGTACGAAGGAAATTAATTTAAGGCACTTGAAGTGGTCATGGAGTTCGGCATTTTTACTACTATTATAGTTACGAGCTGACGACGATGTCTGTAATCTAACGTAACGTGTACATACAGCGATGCTTTCTGATAGTACTAGTACAATTGTGAGTGTCCGTTTCTGTATCCTACTGTAGTTTTTACGCGGATATTAAGTTCCTCAAAGAGAGAAAAAAGAACTGTAGCTAGCGCGAGAGTACAAGACACGAGTGGTTGGTATTTCTCTCGCTGCAGGTGTGGCCGTGTGGCCCACAGCCCCCTACCGTTTGGGCGAAGGCATCTCACCGTCACACATGTCTCAAAAAATTCTCAAAGATTTTCTTCTAAATATGATTAGGAGAATAATTAAGATAGAATTAGGAAATTAATATTTCTTCCGTCCCATATTTTTTAGACAGTAACTGTCCATATTTATCATATTTATTGTACTCTGTGATATCAAATCGATTATAAGTTATAATATTATAAAACCGGGAAAAAAATATTTGTTTGTGATAATTGTTTTTGTTTGTTCACACGCACGCACAGGCTCCCATTCCCGACCCGACCCGAATCCGAATCATCACCGCTCACCGCCCCGAATAAGACCAAAGCCAAAACCCGGCTCTACAAACAAAACTAAAATTACAAAAAATTTGCAAAATTAGAAAAAAGCAGCTTCCCCTCTCTCGTCGTCCCCATCCTCGTCGCGATCTCTCCCTCCGCTTCCAAGTCCCTCCGCCTCCGCTCGCGCTACGATCCGATCCACCGCGGCGGTCGGCTCCGGCGAGGCCGCGGCCAGCTCTCTGCGTACGGAGGGCCGCTCTCCGCCACCGGTCGTCGGGGAGCGAGCCCGCCATTGGCGCTAGCCTCGCCGCCCGTGGTGGTGATTGATTGCACCGAGGTTATCAGGATAGGGCGAGGTGCTGCTGGTCGAGGGCCTGTGATGGGGTGGCGGCGGCGGCCGCGGGTTTGACGCGGACGCGCCCATGTCGGACGCGTCGTCGGATCTCGCCGGCATCCGGGCGGGCCCCGTGGAGCGCGACATCGAGCAGGTGCGTGCTGCTAGCTCCCCGCTTCCCATCTGCACGGCATCTCGCTGGATCAATTTCCCCATATCTGTTTTTGTGATTTTTTGGGTTTCTCGGGGGGTGCAACTGAGAGGCGGAATAATGGTATTCACCACATGCTTTTGCTTGGGTCTCTGTGCTGTGGGGGAATTTGCTGCTGGCTTCGTTAGTTCGTGCCGATTGGTTGTGCCTTCGGGTGAAATAATGCCGGAATTCGCGGAGCTGGTGCATATTCGTCGGTGTCCCAGTTGGTTTTGCACTAGAATGGACTCGGGAGCGACGGCTTGCTTTTGGTTTGTCGAGATTTCGGGAGCCGGAGGAAATGGTTAGCCAGTCGTCGTTTATCTGGAGTTCACTATACATATGAGGTCTAACTGGACTTTCTCCTTTGCCCATTTTCATGGCGTTGGGGCCTGAAGTCTGAGGGGGCTTCATTCAGTGCCGAATTAATCTGGGAGGGCCATGAGCTCGTGTAATTTTCCAGTTGCAGACGTTTGACTTGTTGTTAGGGATGCTGGACATCTGGGAAAATGCTTGCCCATTCTGATGTAGTTGGTAAAATGGACCTGAATTTCGGAAATTTTGATGGGGCTATAATTGGACTTCTATGACTTTGAGAATTGTTAAGAGACTGGGTGCATATAATGTCTTAGAGATGTTGTAGATGTCAACTTCTTGTAGTTTCTTAAGGAGGTTGTCAGCGATATAACTATCAAATGGACAGCGGGAGCTTATTTTAACTGTATAATCCTATGTTCTTTTGGCACTGAGGAGGATTTTATGAAGTAGAAGTTTCAGTTGAAATGTCAATTGCTTTGTATTTTTTTTTCTATTTTCTATTCTAGTTGAGGCAAAACTAGGAAGTGAGAGCGAAAGCCAGATTGTTTGTATTTTCAAAATTGAACCAATTCTGCAATGCGCTATAGAAACTACTCTATTCAGTTCATTACTTTTACAATTAATAATTGAGTGCATGCTATTAGTTTAATACTACATTTTTTCTAGTATATAACATGTCACAAGTGACCTTTAAGGTACTGGAAAGGAACGGTCAATAGGAATAATATAGGTGCTATTCTTTGTTCCGGAATAAGAAACAAGAAAGATTAATGCAAAAATAATTAGTGTTAGTGTCAAACTGACAATCTCAATAGTACATAATAAGGGCCATTTTTATTTCGTCTATTTACTTCTGACTGAAACCCTGATTACACTAGCACTCCTTAAGCAGTATATGCTTTTTAATAATCAGCTTCAGGGTACTACATATACAAGAGCGGATATGTTCATATTATTGCTTTTTATATATAGAAACTTTTTGGAAGGTTGGATTTATTATGAAACTTACTCAGACTTTGAAACATTTAGTGACCATGTCATTCTATGCCTATATTACTTACCCTTATGCCATCTGAAGGCTACATAATCCTTATGAATACTGGTCTCTTTTGATTGATTTTGACTTTCTGCAGGCTATCACCACCCTTAAGAAAGGAGCTTACTTATTGAAGTATGGGCGTAGAGGAAAGCCAAAGTTCTGTCCATTTAGGTTATCCAACGTGAGCTTTTTTCCCCACTAGTTAACTTGGTTTTTCTGAACTTCTGTGCAAGTGTCTCACTTTTAAGGCGTCTTTTGTTATTCCTTCAGGATGAATCTATACTTATATGGTTCTCAGGAAAAGATGAGAAACATCTAAGGTTGAGCCATGTGTCCAGAATAATTCCTGGGCAACGGACTGTAAGTTAACACTCCTGAAAACCAGAATTCTCAAAGATGATCCTGTTTAACTATGTTTTCCCCATTACGATAAACTGTTCTGATTAACAAAATAAGAAGAGAATTTCTCTTGGTTTGCTGTTTGTGTTTTCTTTGAGTTCATGCATCATCCTTTTGTTTGCTCTATGGTAAACTGATTTGTGGCAAACTTAACTAGTGTACCTGCGAGTTCTTACTTGTTCATGTTTCTATAATATGTTGGCACTGAACTTAGTACCATTAAGAGGACTAGAGAAACCGGTCTATAAAACTGGTTCAAACCATTAGTGGGTTTAATTTTGTATTTGAAACAATTAGGTCAATGTCTAACTCTACGCAAATATAAATATTTTACTAGTTCTGACCAATCTACTGAGACAGTATCACTCTGAACTTTGATGTCATGGTTTGACCGTATAATTGCTTCCCGTTTTTGATGGAATGCTCCAATTCTGGTTATAAGTACTTCCATTGTGACAAAGTCGCATGCAACCTACTGACTCGAAATCATTTTTTGGATAAATCTAGGCAATTTTTCAGAGGTATCCTCGGCCTGAGAAGGAATGCCAGTCATTTTCTCTGATTTCACAGGATAGGTCACTGGACATCGTAAGTCCTTCATGGTTCACATTCATGTTTATCTTCGTTGATCCTCTTTATAACTTTGATGGAACCTGCATTACTTTCTTTTGCTTTTTGCTTTTACAAAGTGTCATCTTATTCTTTACATGGAAATATGTTTTCTCAATAATTTCAGATATGTAAAGACAAAGATGAGGCAGAAGTGTGGTTTGCTGGGTTGAAAACATTGATTTCGCGCAGTCATCAAAGAAAATGGAGAACAGAATCAAGAAGTGATATCATATCCTCTGGTGCAACTAGTCCAAGGACTTATACACGACGGAGTTCTCCGTTGAGTTCTCCCTTCAGCAGCAATGACAGTGTCCACAAGGTATTTATTATCCACTTTGAAATACCTGAATTTGAATGATCCTTTTCAACGTCTTTATTGTGCCAGGCCGCATTTACACTGATTTATCCCCTTCATTTTCCCACTTTGCTCATGTCTCTCATCTCATGTTCAAAGCCATGCCAACATTTATCAGTGGTCTGAGAGCTGTACCTGTAGATTGCATACTCGCATGTGGTCTTGTGTTATTTATATTTTCATCTCATTTACACGAGCAACAATTAGACATGAAGGATAATAACAAATATTAATTATTTCAGAGGATCTTTCCTTCATCATGTTGCATACTTGCATCATATTCTGCTCCATTTGATACTCAATATTTTATAGAAATAAGTTCTAATAGTTGTTTTACATCAGGACGGCAGTGAAAATTACCGACTCCGTAGTCCATATGGGAGTCCACCAAAGAATGTCTTGGACAAGGCCTTTTCTGATGTTGTGTTATATGCAGTTCCTCCCAAGGGCTTCTTCCCATCAGATTCTAATGCCGGATCAGCCCACTCTATGTCATCTGGACACTCAGATAACACAAATGGGCACCCAAGAGGCATCCCAATGGATGCTTTTCGGGTCAGTTATTCAAGTGCTGTTAGTTCATCAAGTCATGGTTCGGGACATGATGATGGTGATGCTTTAGGTGATGTTTTCATATGGGGAGAAGCGACTGGGGAAGGAATTCTCGGTGGTGGTAGTTTGAGGGTTGGAAGCTCTTCTGGTGCAAAGATGGATTGTCTTGTACCAAAACCATTAGAGTTTGCTGTGCGACTTGACGTGCAGAACATATCTTGTGGAGGAAGGCATGCTGCACTGGTCAGTAAACAAGGAGAGATCTACTCTTGGGGTGAGGAATCAGGTGGACGTCTTGGGCATGGTGTAGATTGTGATGTGGCACAGCCGAAACTCATTGATTCTATTGCTCATATGAACATCGAGCTGGTAGCATGCGGTGAATACCATACCTGTGCTGTTACACTATCTGGTGATCTGTATACATGGGGGGATGGCACCTTCAAATTTGGGCTTTTGGGCCATGGAAATGATGTCAGTCACTGGGTACCAAAAAGGGTTGATGGGCCATTAGAAGGTATACATGTTTCATCAATTTCTTGCGGCCCTTGGCATACAGCCCTAGTAACCTCTGCTGGGCAGCTGTTCACTTTTGGAGATGGATCTTTTGGTGTTCTAGGCCATGGAGATCGTGCGAGTCTTTCAGTCCCTAGGGAGGTAGAATCCCTAAAAGGTCTACGGACAGTTCGGGCAGCTTGTGGTGTGTGGCACACTGCTGCTGTCGTAGAAGTCATGGTAGGGAATTCAAGTTCTAGCAATTGTTCATCTGGCAAGATATTCACTTGGGGCGATGGAGATAAAGGTCGTTTAGGACATGGTGACAAGGAATCAAGACTTGTCCCAACATGTGTGGCTGCTTTGGTAGAGCCCAATTTCTGTCAAGTTGCATGTGGGCATTGCTTGACAGTGGCTCTTACAACCTCAGGGCATGTGTATGCGATGGGCAGTGGTGTCTATGGTCAGCTCGGGAATCCACAAGCCGATGGTTTGCTTCCTGGACGTGTTGAAGGGAAGCTGCACAAAAACTTTGTAGAGGAGATTTCTTGTGGTGCTTATCATGTGGCTGTATTGACCTCTAGGACCGAGGTCTACACATGGGGTAAAGGTGCAAATGGTCGGTTAGGTCATGGCGATACTGATGATAAGAATATTCCTACTTTGGTTGAAGCACTGAAAGATAAACAAGTCAGAAGTGTTGTTTGTGGAACTAACTTCACTGCAGCAATATGCATTCATAAATGGGTATCTGGAGTTGATCAATCAATGTGCTCTGGATGTCGTCAGCCATTTAACTTGAGGAGAAAACGTCATAATTGCTATAATTGTGCTCTAGTATTTTGTCATGCCTGCAGCAGTAAAAAATCTCCAAAGGCTTCATTGGCACCAAACCCAAACAAACCTTATCGTGTCTGTGATAGCTGCTACAGCAAACTCACTAAGGGACTTGAAACATACAAGCACTCTTCAGCTAAGCGAGGAGCTGTTGTACAAGGGTCCAATGACACTATTGAGGAAGAGCTGGAAACAAAGTCAAATGCCCAACTGTCAAGATTGCCTTCAATGGAATCATTTAAGCACCTGGACAGTAGATATTCAAAGAAAAACAAGAAATTTGAATTTAATAGCACTCGTGTTTCCCCTGTTCCAAATGGCAGTTCAAACTGGAGTGGGCTCAATATTTCAAGATCTTTCAATCCTGTATTTACATCTTCAAAGAAGTTTTTCTCAGCATCTGTTCCTGGATCCAGAATTGTTTCTAGGGCAACATCACCTATATCAAGAAGAGCAAGTCCTCCAAGATCGACAACCCCAACACCTACTTTGGGGGGTCTAACTTCTCCTAGAGTTGTTGCCAATGATGCCAAACCTACAAATGATAGTCTAAGCCATGAGGTTCTGAATTTGAGGTCCCAGGTACACATTCTGCTGTGTTTTTCTGTTCTTTCCACTATCTTTGGTAGCAGTTTGATGATTTCTGTCATTTGCATTTTGGGATTTTAGTTGAGACTCATTTTCTAACCC
The DNA here is from genome assembly GCA_000418225.1 of Zizania latifolia. NCBI lineage: Eukaryota > Viridiplantae > Streptophyta > Magnoliopsida > Poales > Poaceae > Zizania > Zizania latifolia. Next base: position 385,761 of record KE372733.1, on the reverse strand, counting down.
AATGAGACAACAGCTGATAATAGCTTAGTTATTGCAGAACACTGTTGGTTTGTAAAAGTAACAGATAGCTTAGAAAATATGTAAGTTCTGTTGGACTGTTCCTATTACCACTTTGAGTTTCGTAACATTGATTTCTGCACCCCCTTCTAACATTAAACTGGTAGAAGCCAGCCATTCAACTTTACTAGATACTTGAGTACTATTTTAGTACTAACCTTTTTAATATGCTCACACTCTTAGCGCATTATTTTTAGACCAAATATTATTTTTCTGAACTCATCTTTTGTTTAATCCAAGTCCTATTGAAAAGTGAGGATCTGATTACTGATATAGTAAAGTTACTCCACTTGCAGGTTGAGAATCTTACTAGGAAGTCTCATCTTCTGGAAGTTGAGTTGGAGAGAACTACCAAACAATTGAAGGAAGCAATTATAATTGCTGGGGAGGAAACTGCAAAGTGCAAGGCAGCAAAAGAAGTAATCAAATCACTCACGGCACAAGTAAGATTGCATCTTTGTGAACGTGCAATTCTGTTCCCTTGTTCTGCATAAGTATGAACCAAACCCAATATCAAACAGTAATTTACTGTGTTTAACCTAATTGGTAGAGGAAATATGTATGAACTGCAACCTATACCTAGTTCATATTTATGTCAGTAAATTTAGCTGGTAGACAGGTAGATAAAACTTGGAGAAAGCAGTTTCCTACAGTGGCAAATCTAATGGTCGCAGCAATTTAGAATTGATCAGACACCAAAATCTTCCACAATCCAAGTTTCTATTGACATTTATTTATGCTAGTCATGCAACTTTTATGTAATAGTTGTCGCTCTCTCGTTTATACAGTTGAAGGGAATGGCCGAGAGATTGCCTGGAGGAGTAGCCAAGAATAGCAAGCTGCCACCCCTATCTGGAATTCCTGTGCCAAGTGAGATATTATCCAAGGCTACAGAAAGTTTGGGTAGCCCAAGAAGTTCAGGAGAACAAATTTCAAATGGCCCTAATGGGACGCTTGCTTCTAATGGGCCAAGTTCTGTTAGGAGCAAGGCAGGTTATCCAGAAGTTGGCACAGATGGAAGTAGACTGCCTGAAGCAGAGTCATGCCATGAGGCTGAATGGGTAGAGCAAGATGAACCAGGTGTTTACATTACTCTAACTTCCTTGCCTGAAGGTGCGAGAGATCTCAAGCGGGTTCGGTTCAGGTACATGCTTTCAATCCCATGAGAGAATAAACTTTCGTAGCTAGTCGCTAGAGCTTTATAATGCTTTTTTGTGAAGCGCTTTATAATGCATTCTGATTAGGTTCAGCTTTTCACACTTCGTTTTTGTTGATTCAGCCGGAAGAGATTCAGCGAGACACAAGCAGAACAATGGTGGCAGGAGAACAGGACAAGGGTATACCAGCAGTACAATGTTCGAATGGTTGAAAAATCAACCACCAGTATCGATAATGAGATTGCATCTCGGTGACATTAGATTTGACTTCGGACAAAAGTACTGGATTACAAGTGGAGCTGTGATCCTTTACCATGTGAAGGCTCTCTCGGCAGCCAAGCTCGGTTGCTAACCTGGCTACCATTTTACTTAGCCCCGTGAAAGAGGAGATTCTCGCTACAAGGAAAAAAGAAAAAGAAAGCGGGTTTGCAATTTTCTATCTTCTCCCCTGCTCTTTTCTGATTTCTCCCTTTCCCCCTTGCGTGGAAAGTAGAGTGCTTAAGCAGAAGTAATGTAAATGCTTAGGGCCTGTTTGAAACAAAAGATTAAAGATGGATAAAGGTGAGGTTTATGCTAATTATTTAAGAGTTCATACGAATGAAATCAATGCTAAAAAATTGATAAATATTTTTGAAAAAAAATTCATATATAATTTTATTAAAAAATTTGCATCGTTTAAGATCATGACACGTGCTGAAAAAAATGTAAATGCATACGCACGCGCATTAATTTTAGAATGTGCCCTTAACTAATTTTCCCACTATGTTATGTCTACTGGAAATCCAAAATCTGAACAGGTAGCCACGGCCCTGAAATCTTTAGCATTGGACAGGTTGACTTTGTTTGAGATGGCTGCGCACTGCACAGGTGAGTCTGTAGTGATGTGTGTTGATTGTTGTTGCTGAACCACGTGTTTCTGACCAGTTTAGATATGGTTTTAGTTTTAGACCTGTAGGCGGATTCAAATTTGAACAGATTTATTTTATAGGTGGGTTTTTGTAAAATCCACAGGTTTTAGATCCGGTGCTATCCCTAATCTCACCTAGCCAGGCACTTGTTCTTTGTTCCTGTTGATAAAATTGGATCTCGAATTTTTGTAACAATTAACTTTTTATTCAAAATTACATTCTTGGACTTTTAAAAAATTACAAAATAGACACCTATTGCCGTTTGGACATTTTTATCGAGTACATACAGATGATAAATTTTGACAGCAATCGCTTATCAATCGGTGGTTTAACGAAAATGTTCTATATTTTTTTTGAAAGCCCACCCAAAATATAATTTTAAATAAAAAATTGATTATTAAAAAAAATCCGGATCTGGCATGAAAGCAATACCGTGTGTTTGCCTTGCCATCGCCAACAAGGCAGCAGAGCACTCCAAATTCCGCAGCACCAGTTGGACACTTGGAATTGGGCATGTCTGTTTGACAAGGCGACCCGAGCCCGAGCTACCCAACAAATCGGCTCATTATTTTTTTTAAAAAGAAAAAAGAAAAACAGGAACATGCTGTAGTCCATAGATACTTGAGAGTTCCTTTCATTTTTGTTGCAAAAGAATGGTTTAAGGGCTTCGATATTTCATCAGGAAGGAACAAAGAGAAGATCAAGAAAGATTTTTGTTGGTGTTAAGCATCAATACGTTCTGCGGTGCCAGATCCTTTCTGCACAAAGCTGAGTCGCGCCAGATAGCTGCTTTCAGCAAAATCATGCAGACTCCGATGAGGCCGAGCACCTTCATTGTCAGTGCTGCTTGTTCCTTTATTCACCATTTGTCTGCAAGCATTGGAATCCTGTGGACAAAGCAAATATTCAGCATGCAAGAGTTCACAGTGGAATGCCATGAACAATGTGATCGGCACATGCCTGTAGAAGTTTTAGCATTTGCTCTTCGATGGTACCACGCATGGCCAAAGTCTCAACAAATATGGGACGAGTAGCTCCCATACGATGTGCACGACTAATAACTTGTTCCTCCATACTGATCAAAATAAAGAAAGAAAAAAACATCACATTCGTCAATGAGTCAATCTCACACACTAACAATGACGACGTGATAGTGTAGACAAATATGCAACTATATCCACGAATGAAGCCATGAAGCATGAAGGTTAAGGGACAACTGCCAATAGTAAAACAAAATACCCCATCAAATGCAAGGCAGCATGATAGCACATCCACGGTTTTACCGTTCACATCATGCATGACCAAGCCAAAAGCATGTAAACGTAGTGACCACAATGATTCTAAATACACTGTAAGTAACTTGATGCGGTAGCTCTGGAAGAGTTACCTTCTATCCCATATTGGTTCCATCAGAAAAACATGAGAGACAAAACTCAAATCAAGGCCCAATGCTGCAGTTCCATCCATGACTAAAGCCATGCATGTTGGATCATCTTTGAACTTCATCAGTGAACTTTTCTGGATAGAATTGTGGAAAAACCCAGATTAGCTATAGTTTCCCCAAATTAGGCAGTTCATTCTGTTCCAATTTGAAGAAGGGAACAGAGGAGCATATGGTACGAACTGGGAAGCGCTGCAAGATGAAGAGATTGTGAAACATACCTTACTGCCCAAAGGCATGGGACTGTACATTCCAGCATATGTTATGCCAGCAATCGTCAGCTGAACAGAAAGGAGATTAGTGACCAACACATTCTTAAGTAAAAGCTAAGGATGACTACAAATTTACCTGTTGCTCAATCACATGTATATGCTCCAGAAACTGAGAAAATACTATTACTTTGTCAGGTATTGTGTGTGGCAACCTGCCCTCCACATTATTATGGTCTTGACAAGAATGACTAACAAAGTAAGCACCATTGGTTATGTTGCTAGAGTACCCATATTTTATGCTTTCTGCTCGTAAACTTCTCAACTTATCAACCAAATAAGCAACTTTGCTACTTGTTGTCGATTGCCAGTCTGGATCCCAGTCATCCTATATAATATGAGAACTTTGTGTTCAGAGACCATCTTTTCAACTGCAATAAAAGAATGATTAGCTTAGCACACAAGTCTGACCTGCTTATATGAAGGCTGCAACTCAATGAGATCTTTGGGCACTGGCCATTTTGGGTTTGGATTTTCTGGCCGTGCAAGAGTTTCAGGAGTCTGCATCTCATAGTGGTTGCCACAACCAGGTAACGTACATTTCTCGCTATCAAGAGCTACACAATCAAGGCACAGAAGATGCCGACAGGGTGTGATAACAGGCAAGCGGCACCAATATCTACACCTGAATATAACAAGGGAATTCTATCAAGGAAAATCATCCAAGTAATGGATATTATGCTTTCTGTTTAAATATTCGATACCTGAAACAACTGGCACCATTTAAAAGAGCATATCTTATCGATTGATGTTCCTCCGAAGAAGGATCAAGACCCTGCTGCATCAATGCATCCATTGTTTCCTGTATATCCTGACCAGCCTCTGCTACTTTGATATGCCCCGCAACACAACAAGACAAGCGCACATTCTTAATAGTTGTGGTACGGAATTTCCACTGCTTGGGGTTCAGAAGTGATTCCACATGAGAAGGGTCATTCCAATCAGCCATCAATATATTTCTGCGGATAGTAACAACAAGTTCATTGTAACTTTTTGCATGCCCCTCATTGAAGTCCAGGAAAGTTATATTTTTTATGCAAGGAGGAATGTTTTTCAGGTCTGCTTTCCTCGCACTAATCATAGTCCTCTGAAGTAGCTGCACAAGACGACTGTGTCCTTCTTCCATTTGTGCCTCAAAAGGCTTATGTATACCAGTGTCCCATGACTGGTAGTTTTGACCATAAACTTCCTCATGAAGAAACTTAAGCATGGGATGGAGATGAGCAACTTGACTAGTTGGTGTGTTTGGTGTAGGTGTTCCAGTTAAAATCCATCTATTAGAAGCAACCAGTGAAACAGCCATCTGCAATTTGTTTGTAAGGGCGAGACTGGAACCTAAGGTGTGCCCTTCATCTAATATTACCCTAAACCAATGGATCTGCTTTAAAACACTTCTCTTCTTTGGACCCCATTCCGCACTTAATCTGCTAAACGTGGTTATAACAATGTCATAGTCCCATGCGAGGTTGTGAGCAGATGGTTTCTTGTGATCTCCCCACACATAAACATTAAGTGTGTCTGAGAAAACATGGCGTTGTATTTGTGTTGTCCAGTGATCAATTAAGTTAGTAGGTACCACTATCAAGGTTGCCCTAGACAAATAAAGCCTCAGTAAATCCAACGGCTTTTCAAGAGCAATTTCAAGTGCGGCTGAATCAAATGCCAAATCATCAAGCATAGATGGATAATACCATCGAGTTACACCTTTCTCAACCTTCCTCACAAGGCCAAACGCTTGGAAAATCTTGTAATATGGGCGGGGACCCTTTCCTATGGTAGCACGTGCATCTAGAACTGGCCGTGTCAAACCAACTGCCTCCATCTCAAGATGTTTCCTGGGAGAAAGTTTAGCCAACCACAACAAGGCTTTCTTGGTTTCTGAATTGATCAAAGCAGCATGCTCTTTCAATATGTTTGTGAAAAAAGATGCATTTTGCTCGTTTCCTGCTGGTGTACCTTTGTTGTAAAATCCTGGCAAATAAGTTATCTTCCTCTTAAAATCCCAAGATTCCTCCGGGATGGTGCACTTCTGACGTGCAGAATCAGGGTTCATGCTGCAAAACCATGCTGTATTAGAATCAAGTACAGTTCCATCTAATAACCTCCGCCACTTTCTGCAAGCATCACACTGAACCCAGGTTTCACTTAACTCAGAGGTGGCATCTCTCTTCCTTTTATTTCTAACTGAACCATCATTGTATGCATCCATGAGGTTTTTCCTAACATGTTTCAGATTTTTGGTAAACTTTAGCACATGCGTAGCTGGCATTGGATTAGTTCCGGTGGGTGATGACATTGGCGACTTCTCCCTTGGATGTGCAAGGACCATATTCAAATCAGGGTTTACTAACCTGCCTCTCTTTCTTGATGATCTTGTACTGCAAACAGAATCACCATTATGCAATAACTTACTTGAACAAGGATCTTCTGTAATCACATCCTTTCCAATAAACTTTTTTGACCCCAATAAAAAATTGCTTCTACTAGAAGGGTTGCTAGCACTAAGCTCATAGTATCCATACTTTCTATCCGGTTTATGCATGCACCACTTTACATCCACTCCTGGCGGAGGCTCCGCCAGGGTTCCATGTGTTTTAAGAATAAGTGACAGTGCAGTCACTGTCTTCCCTAGCCCAGGTTCATCACAAAACATACCTCCACAGAAATCATGTACTGTTGGAGCATTACCAGTGGATATTTCACCAGAGGTGACATTTATGTAAAAAGGGAAACCATCCACAGTGCAGAAACCCTTGTATAGAGGATGTGCTAGTACCTGCAAGTTCTGCTCCCTCTTAAGCATCCACTCAACAGCTGCCTCTTGATGAGGAAAAAGCTTAAGCTTCATGCAAGGCATGATAGAGGCAGAAAGAGTCCTCAGATGATGACAAGCAGCTGCAACTCTAACCAAATCCCTAGGCTTCAGTCGAACCAGAACTTTATACAAGACATCATCAGGGACAGACCAAATACCCAGTCCCAATTCTGCCTCATCTGGTGTTATTCTTGTTATCTGCATCCTCTTTTCCACCCTAACACTAGGTAGAGTTTTGAAGATTTCATGCAGGTCAAATGATTTCTCATTATTCAATACATATGGTATCTGATGGACCTCACAACCAATGACGTGACAACCAGTGCAGGTCCAAATATACTGGTCATCAGAGCATGGATTGTCAGGAGAAGTGCCGTTAAAAGCAAGCAAAGCGTTCCTAGCATCCCAATTGCAACTGAAAAATGAACTATCTTAGCCTATGACACAGGTAGTAACGACAAGAAAATTACAGAAATAAGTAAGATATGTGGTAGGATCCACCTGAGGAGGTGCTGTACTGACAAAGTCTTTTGGTGCATTACATAGTCCTACTAGATTTCCAGCCAACTAGTTTCGGATATAGTTCATGACAAATCCACAGGCTTTGTCATTGCAGTTTTCAGCCATTTTGACATATCATGCATGGTAATATGCACAATATTTGAAATGAACAAGGATTTCAAAAGGCAAAAGGTCTAGGTGGGAATTGGCACATATTTGAAACCTTCTAATAGGCTTCCATCATCTTCAGATGGGAAACTGAATGCAAACTGTAGACTTATTATACACATGGCATATACATGACACATCACACATCAGGGGGGTTCAGGGTTAAATGGCAGTCTGTGCACAAAATGACACAACTGACTAAATTTCGGACACATGTAGGGCACAATTCGAATGACACTAGATACAAAGGGAAGGGCACGTAGAAACAAAATTCAGAATCTAAGAAGCACCAAGCTCTAAATCTCCCGGCCGTGAGTCGTGACCTCACAATTCAAAGAGCTGAAGGCAATGCACGCACCTGACGTGTTTGAAGACCGCGGTGGCTGCGGTTGCGCGGGATCGTGGGAACTGCCATCCCGACCAGGCGGAGACGGGCAGGTACACGTCGAACAGCACCACTGCCCTCGCCTCCTCCTCACCATCCCCTCCCCTCCTCCTCGTCACCACCCTGAGCACCTTCCCCTCCACCTCCACGCACCGGTGTGACACGAGCGCCCTCAGCTGCCGCACGACGCTGCCCCCGCCGCCGGACGCCCTCCACTTGGACCGCGGTGGCGACGCGCCGTCGGGGATCGGCGCGAGGGAGACGTCCCCGCAGGCGAAGAGGGAGCAGGGGGACAGCGGAGCGAGTGAATCCACATCCCCACCGGCCTGAACAGAGAGGACCGCGCGGAGGTAGCCCCCCAACTTGCGGCGCGCGGCGTCACCCGCGGCCTCGCCCTCCATGGCTTATGGCTATACTTCACTTCAGCCGCTACGGTTAAGGCTACACCTAGGCCTCGTCGATGGCGCGGACCACGCGAGATTTTCGAGCCAATTTGGTTGGATTTCACTTGGAAACGGAGGTGGAAGGGAGGGGGAGTGAGGAAGAGATGCGCCGGGGAGAAGGATACGGCCGGCACGGGAGGGGAGGAAGCGTAACCACCGGGCGGCGTCTTCTCTCTCCTCTGCGGTTTAACCGTCTACGCTGACGCATCGGATCTTTGACACTGACAGTGGGACCAGAGCCTAAGTGGGGTCCACTGTCATTGACATAGGGGATGGGGAGTGGGTCCGGAGAGGACGGCGACTTGGCGTGGGCTTCAATATTTTAGGTGATTCCGTTGGCTTTGGGTCAGTGGGAGCAAAGCTGGGCGGCCCATAAACCGTCGGCTTCCTACAAATATGTGGGTTCGTACTGGTTGCAACGAGCCCACGGGTTTTGATTAATAAACAAATTAACCGGAATTCCGCGGGCTATTAAAAATAGAATTATAGTTGCTTTACAAAGATATTCATTATCTAAAAGTACAAATCAAGAATTGTATTTGATACATATTACTCTTGTCTATACTTCTATAAATGCAATTGTAATATATATTTCGGTTATAATCTAGATCTGCTAAAATCTAACATGGTTTCTAGGCATTTAGAGTGAATATTGTAGC
>KE372733.1:365359-376288 GCA_000418225.1 Zizania latifolia | reverse complement strand
CGCCGAGATAGCCACGGCGGCTGCCTCCCCGACGCTCCGCTCGAAGTGCACGAGGCCGCGCGGGAAGACGAACACCCCGCCCTTGGGGACGGTGCGGGTGATGAGCCTGTTGCTCGCCGCGGTGACGAACCCCACCTCCAGGGTGCCCTCGGCGACGAATATGATCTCGGTGGCGCGCGGATGCGAGTGCGGCGGGTTCACGCCGCCCCACGGCGCGTAGTCCACGCGCGCCATGGACACGCCCAGCGTGTTCAGCCCCGGGATCGTCTCCACGTCCGCCCCCGTGACCTTCGACCCCATCGGGTTGCCGGAGTACACGTCGGCCGCCTTGGCCAACCCACCGAAGAAGAAGTCGTCCGCCGTCACGTTCACCTCCCGCTTGCACGGGAACCCATTCACTCTCACCGCTGCACGTACCCATTCCGATCAACATACGATCGAATCACATCGATGCACACGTAAACGCACCACGACGATCCAAGAAAAAACGAGATCGATGAAGGTTCATCAGTTGGATACTCACGGCCCTGAAAGGACTTGTAGTCGGCGACGCAGATGTCCTGGAGCATGTCGGGGTCGCCGGCGAGCAATGACGCGGCGAGCGACAGGAGGACGGCGAAGGAGGCGACGAGGACAGTGTGGAGCTTGGCCATGATCGATCAACTGCTTCGATCTAGCTAGCTCGTTCTGGATTCAGCTAACTGAAACTAAATACGTGCAGTGTGTCGGTGTGTGAACAGCTAGCTGTATGTCTGTAAGATCACTTTTATTTTGATGAGAAGCTGCCGTTGGGAAGGTGATATTTATAGATATGGAGAAGGCTCTAACTAGCTAGCTTAATAGAGACGTGGCAGCTGATAGATCGATCGATTAATCGTGGTTATGAAATTAAACCAGCAATAAAATGCACAAATGGAGTGAAATCTGCAGAGTGAAGCTGTGAAACCGTGCACGTTTGGCCTAATCAAACTGGCACGCATGCATGCATGCAAGAGAAATTAATTGAAAGATCACGGAGCCAGCGAGAGAGACAGAGAGAGCGATGAGAGTTATGCCCAGACACCGGCGCCTGTTCTATTAATTGCAATACTTCAATTGCATGTATTTCCCTTCTAACTTATACGCGACACTGTGTGCAACGACGTGTTCCTGTACGTTCAGATACTGGCGTAAACGCAAGACACCTGATCGAGGTTAATTGGCGCCAAGTACATACGTAAGTATATATAGCCTCCTGTATTTGTTGTTGTTCATACGGTTTTAACCATAAGAGTGATCATTCTATTTAATTTGTAGTTCATCAGTTTGTGACTGAAATCTAAAATGGTTTAGTCGCTTTCTTTTGGTTTTGGATGTTGATCTAATATGCACACATTTGTCTTTTGTTGTTTCTACTATAAGAACTTGAAAAACAAACCTAGTTAATTACTAATAAAACCGTAAACCATTTTTATTATATAAAAACAACAAAAATATTTTAGCAGACAAAGTTTTATCTAGGTGAGAAGTTTGCAAGTCATCAAACTGACGGTAAAAATTACACACCTTTTCAACTAGTGGAGACGGTTCTCAGTCTGAGACAGTATACGGGTTATGAACCATTGCTTATGATATGATGGGCTTCTACTTAATTCCAAGCTGCTTTTTAGTTCATTAACAGAGATAACTCTAGATAAGGATCATATTTAGGGATGGCAACGTGAAAAAACTAGTGCATGACTCGGTCCCAATCAAGTACCGAACTGGTGAATTTGTGAATACATATTTAAATCTGAGCATATACTCGTCGAATTGAGTATCCACGGATGTGTGGACAAAATTGTTATTCCTAATCGTCTTTAATACGCATACGATTTATTAAAAACTATCGACATAGTTCCCTACTATCACAAACACATCAATGGTGATGGTTCACCAAGCGGTTGCCGATGAATTATATATAGTTATGAGTCCGATGATCCTTTCCCTTTCCATATGTAGTAGTGACATATATATGACCGGTGGTGACAAGGAATTAAGGAGGCAACAAGTATTGCATTGGTGCAGACAAAGCGAGGGAGGCAATAGTACACATGGGTGGTGGGAAGGGACGAGGGTGCGCATGGTGGTTGGGAGGAAACTGAAGAATTAGAGGAAGAGGAGAGTGGTTAGGTTAATATAAAGATCACAAATTTTAGATTATTGGGAGTGTATAAGTAATTGTTACCTGATATATATATATATATATATATCGTTATTGTTTCTATATTATCTATCCCATTATTCTGTCATGTTGTTATTCTTGTCACTTATATATTTTCTTTGATTGGGTTGGCTCCTCAAGGTTGTCTTTCAGATTATTCCCTTTTCTTTTGTCGTAACAGGAATGGAGTGTGAAAACCACGTCAGTTACATGAGATCAAATATATTAACTACAAGGTGGCCCGTGGTAAGCCAGCACGCTTAGTGTGAAATGATCAGGCGGCCATTCGCACGCCTTATCTGCTCGTCGCATGGCTTGCTATCAATCCCATCGAGATCATTCCAAGGGCTTCACAAGGGCCCTTTTTCTGCTCTGTCTCAGGTTTATGATAGTAGATCTGTTATCTTCCTTGATCATATTATTTTGGTTGTGGTTGTTCTCGTGGACTATTAGGAAATACCGTGTCTATGGTTAGGTCTTGCTATAGGTTTATTATCACATAGGCTACATCGCCTACCTATCGCACAAAAGATTAGGATTAGTCTGTTCTCTATGGAGATAATGTGTGGTGCACGCAGTCTTCTTAATTCTCTTAAAACTGACACTCATCATGAGCTACTACATACGTATATCCTCCGTCTCATAATATTACAACTTAGAATAAGATTTAATATTTTATAGTACAATGAATCTACATAATAGTGCCGTCTAGATTTATTGTACTATAAAATATAATATTAAATTCAGTACTAGGTTGCTATAGACGGAGGGAGTACGTATAGGGGTGGTAATTGGTTATGACGGGTACGGGTAGTGCATACCCATATCTGTATCTGTTAGCCCAATGGGTAAATACTCGTGCTTATACCTATCACTCACGGACACCGTATACCCACGGATTACCCGTTTACCCGTGAAGCAGGGACCGAGTGACCACGCGGGCAAGCAGAGAGGAAGGAGAAAGGGGTCACCGGGGCCAACGCTAGGGCCGACGCGGGCTAGTGAGGGGCAGTGCACATCTTGACGACTGCTAGGGGCGGGGTGCGGCTGGCTAGGAGTGGAGGGAGGAGAGAGAAGGGAGATGGGAGGGGTTAGGGGTTTAGGGTTTGAGATTTATTTTTATATTCAGGATAATCGGGTAGACGGGTGAAACGGATATAGGTAGTTAATACTCGTACTCGTACCTGTTATCCGTCGGTATAAAAGATTTTTATCCGTGAATAAATAGGTAATCAGGCTCTATTACCATTCCTAAGTAAGTACGTATCTATTTGTTGCAATAATAATTGGATGTGTGGTTCTGATCTCTTGGAAAAAAAATTCGTCGACATATGGCGCGCACGATAGAGGAACAGATAACCCATGACAAATATTGGTCACGCCGTCACGGTAATGTCAACAAGAAGAATTAATTAAGCAATGATTAAACCCAGTCATCACCACACGAGACACGGACCGATCGACTCAAAATGAAGAACGAAATTGCATGCCGATCGACGAGAGTTACAAATTAAACGCAGAGGGATCGGATCAAACCAAATATAATGAAGCCACCCAAATCGATCCCTCAGTTAACACACACATGTTACGTCCTCGTAATTATTGGCGTGCAGTGGTAGTAGAGCCGGACTCTACTTTGGAGGGAACCTGCCCCTGATGGCCTCGACCAGGCCGCCGTCGATCTGGAACGCCCTGCCCAGAATGTCGGTGGACACCGGCGGCGAGGCGCCGAACAGCGTCTCGGCGATAGACTGCGTGCCCTGCAGCTGGCTGTTGAACGCGGTGATGGCGATGGCCGGCGAGTTGCCGTTGTTCTTCTGGAAGTGGACGAGGCCGCGGGGGAAGACGAAGACCTCGCCCTTGCAGACGGTGCGGGCGAAGAGCTTGTTGGCGGTGGTGATGAAGCCGACGTCGAGGGAGCCCTCGAGCACGAAGATGATCTCGGTGGCGCGCGGGTGGGTGTGTGGCGGGTTCAGCCCCCACGGCGCGTAGTCGATGCGCGCAATGGACACCCCCAGCGTGTTCAACCCCGGCAGCCTCTCCACGTTCGCCGCCGTCACCACCGACCCCACGGCGTTGCCCGTGTTTCCGGCGTTCGCCAGCCCGTCGAAGAAGAAGTCATTCACCGTCACGTTCTCCAGCCTCTTGCACGGGAACCCGTTCACCCTCAGCGCTGCATATGTACATCCATAGATCGATATCAGTGAACTATGAACAATGTAGGAGTACAAGATCTCTAGCTAGCAGCAAGCTTAACTCACACACGTGCATGCATGATGCATGCAAGTTAAGTCAAGACTCAAGAGAGAATTAGTCTGACAATCACTTACGGCCCTCGAGGGACTTGTAGTCGGCGACGCAGATGTCCTGGAGCATGTCGGGGTCGCCGGCGAGGGAGGTGGCGGCGATCGCCAGGAGGACGACGAATGTGGCGAGGAGCTTGCCGGCCATGGTAATAATCAACTTGCAGCTCAGCTCGCTGAGCTAGCTCGCTAGGAACTGAAGCTGGTTATAGCTCTTGCTTGTGTGAGGACTACTGCAGATGATCGAGGATGATAGATCGAGGAGGAGGGACGCTGCTATTTATGCTAGCTGGGCCGGAGGTATGCATGCAGCTAGCTTGCGTAATCAAGAATTAAGTGATCGATCGATTCATGGCCGCATGTGGTTAAGCTAATTAAGACGATGATCTGAACCACCTCCGCTCCGTCCGATGTTGCATGCAGCTTAGCTTGTTGACGAGGGAAGAGTACGTGGTAGGCGAGCGATGTAAATCGCTGTGTCCCCGCGTTTGCCCGGCCTCTCGTTTTGTCAGAGATCTGAAAATTAAGGCCCTCTTTCGTAGAGTTTCTATTAGAAGCGATCTACTAACTTTCCCTGTCTCTGGATTAATTTCCGAATAGTGTTTTTCTCTCGAATTATAAAACTCAATATAATCTAGAAGCTACATGTGTGTTTCGTCCACAGCGTATAGTACCTACAAAATTAATTTAGGTGGTAATTAATTAAATCAATTGGTGATGTGCCGACAGCAGACGAACGATATGATCATGCGGGTGTGTGTATATTTGTTTCTATATATCACTGATTTGTCTAATAATTAATAAAATAAAGTTTTTTCGAGAGGAAGGATACTTAATTAGCTTGGTTGTTAATTATATTTCCTTGTTTAGTTTATACAAATTAAATACAACACACTTCACGCATGCAGCAAACCTCAAGAACGATCCACCGACAGATACTGAGATACAGTTAGTTAAGACGACGCCCCTGATTGCATGCGTTCTTCTGACGATCGATCGATCGATCTCTAGCCGTCCAACCATTAATTGTGCGTGGTAGTATTGTATACATGCATACGGCAGATATACCAGCACCTCTAATTTACAACTGCATATTTTTGCTTTCCTGTGACTTGCACGTCAGACTGCCGGCAAGACGAGGAATTATTTGGGCATCTCTGTTATCTTTTCACCTCAAGATCAATAATTAATTACCTCTTTTCTCAAACAAATGACTTTCAAACACTGATACAGTTTCTAATACATACATATATATATATATATATATATATATATATATATATATATATATATATTTATTTATAGAAATTATTAAAGCTATAACCTCTTGAGAATATTTTTTATGAAAAATCAACTAATATTATTTCTCTATGTCAAATTCTGGTATTTTTTAATCTCACTACTATAGGATATGACATTGCCGCCGGTTCATAACTGACATCATTGTATGTCGGTACTCAGCAATCTGGGCAGAAAAACATGGTGAAACAGCAGTGATGGTTTGTTTGGTACTTACTCTGTTTTCCAAAATATAATGTGTACAAAGTTAGTATTTATATTTTTGACTAATAAGTTTAGCACTATACATAGCATTTATTTATATTAACATTAGAAAGTATTTCAATGTAATATTAAATTTGTACCTATTGATGACACAGTGACAAAAATTAATAGTAGAAGTTCTATATTAAATAGCGTAAAAAAATCTATACATCTTGTATCTTGTATTTTATAACGAAGAAACCATGTCTATTAACTATCTAAGATTTCAATGTTCATTTGCATATATTTAGATTTTAAGACCTGACTTATTTAAAAACAGAGGTAGTAGTACATAATCAAACAACAATTACTCCTACAATACGGCAGATCGATCGAAAATTTGCAGAGCTAGCGCTAGCAGGTAATCGCCGGGCCACAGTCCGTAGCGAGCAAGTAGGCAAGTAGCTCTGAATCGTACAAGGCGTCGTAACTGTAATAATATATATAATACTGTATGCGTGCAGATCATATATACACGTACATACTGCCGTGCGACATTGCCTAGCTAGTTATAATTAGGAGTAGCTAACTTGCCTAGTTAGTTATAATGTTGGTGCAGATGGACGGACGATGTAACGTACGTATATGCATGTATAGTAATTATGTAGCCTTTATCCAGGTACGTACGTCGGTACGTATATAGCAGCTGGTATATACGCAATACGTATGAATATAATGTGAATAATCTGTCGCTCACGTAACCGACGAGTACATGCATGATGATACGCATCTCGTACACGTACCTGGTCCTAGATACGTTGTCGTTGTCTACGCAGCTGGTTATTTATTTGTATAAGTTTTCCCGTGAACTAATTAATTACTAACATTTCCATGCCGTACGTTAACCGATACTCCCTCTATCCGTCCTCAAATATGCATGTATAGTAAGTAGCCTTTATCCAGGTGGTACGTAGGTAGCTAGTTAGCTGGTACGTATGCATGTGAATCCGTCGCCCACGTAACCCACGATCGAGTATGCATGATACGGATCTCGTACACGTACCTAGTCCTAGATACGGCGTCGTTGTCTACGCTGGTTAATTAGCTGTACAAGTTTTCCCGTGACATAATTAATTATTAACATTTCCTAGCCGTACGCTAACCGACACTCCATCCATCATATAGAGATTTTCGTTTTAGCCATTTTTATATAGATTAGTAATATGGAAAAAATAACTCAAGTGTCCCTTATTAATGGTGTTAAGTTAGCTGATTAGTGAGGCTGATTAGGTTGTGTCACCGGTTAACCAGAGCTTAATAATTATGTACGTATTAACTGAAGTAAACAACTTGAAAATTAAGTTTTATAAGACATATTTTAAATGCTTAAAATATAGTAGTTATTATGCCTACGACACACACATACATGCACACACTAAGATGTAGTTGTCACGCACATCGCTAGCTCTTGTGAACAAAAAGGGCATGCAAATTAACTAGTGAGTTGGCACGTGCTTATCTCAAACGTACGATGTTTCCATCCAGAGTTTTTTTAGTAATACATGTATACATTTTAATTATACTTCTCCGGGTGGTAGTAAATCAGATCCGTAAAGCTGATAGTGTCGTGGCAACAGCCATCTCACCTGGAAAGTCGTCGATCAGATCTCATGGCGTAAAAAGCTTTGGTTTGTAATTAAGTACCTAAAGTATCAACTAGTCTTATCTAAAGATAGATCTCACGGCGTAAAAAGCTTTGGTTTGTAATTAAGTACCTAAAGTATCAACTAGTCTTATCTAAAGATAGAGTATTGTGCTGAACACTAGTAGTCATACATGCGTGTGAAACCTAAATAATCATAAATATTTTGATAAGCTAATGGACTAATACATAAATTAAAGTTGAATTCTTTATATCTTGTTCGGCACGTATGAAGAGAGTATGATCAAAGCTTGCAAGCATCGTGCATGGGTTAGTTAGAGCTAGCTACCAATAGACTTTGCGTGCATGCACTAGTTAATGGCAGGATCTAGGTAGGGCAAACAAACACTGTTGGATTAGTTCAAGTCTATATCGATCGATCATTTCGATCTTTCGGCGTAAGCGATCACTGCTAACTCATGCATGTGTGTCACCAACCAATATTAATTAAAAGAGAAGCTAACTAGCTAGATGTAGGGATTATTAGTACAAGCAGCAGTAGTATTCCCATATGTACCTCCAATTAATTATTCATGGATTATATTTTCTCTATTTTCCGTATAGGTCATTTTGGATATGTGTAATGACTTTGTTGTCTCATTATTTATTCTATTTTAAAAAAATATGTATTGTTTATTTACAAGAGATATCCTTTATTTGATGAGTTCAAACATAAAAAGATTTAAAATGTATTTAAGTTATAAAATGACATATCTGGAAAAGAGCTGAGAAGTTTAAAATGACGTATGATTAGATGGTCATGTTTTCTGTGAATTTCACAAAACGCTAGCTTTGGGGGTGTCTATAACGTTTTACAACTGTTTTAAGGAATGCCTGGGTACGATTGTACAATCATATAGTTAAACTAAATACTAGTAATTACTTCAAAAAATCGTCGTTGTTGTTGTTTAACACGACAACAAATATATTATGAGAAATATGCATGCCTGACATCCAAAAATTAAAGACCACGTATTGCAAAAAAATCACACGGACGGATAATACATTTAGTATGTTGTCTACACATGTCTATATTAAACTGATACGATCCATAGGTTGTTGGAATATTATGTGGTGATGCATGGGGCCGACGTGTTTAATTAATTAATTAAGAGGGGCTAAAAATAATTAAGCCAATAACTAATGGCAGATGGGGCTGATCGACATATTAAAGCTATTGATGGGAATTGGGAACACACCAATTGAATCCGGGACTTCAAATTGTGTACATGGAACGGAGGGAGTATGTTAAATATACTCATCAGACTAAAGGATGTCCAATTGATTTTCCTTTTGCTTGCGACGCGGAAAAAATGTCCATGCAAAACCATAATTCATCAATGAATGAATGCAACTTACAAACAACTTATACTTGTAGCTTTCCTTTGATTCCATGGATTGTCTCTACAGTCTAAAATACGTACAGTAGTATAAACAAAAAATAAAAAGGACATAAATATTTAGATGAGACATCCACGTTAAATTTACATCAAGGCAAAGGAAAGGCAAAGACAAAGCAAAAACTGTTGTGAGCCGTGAGCTGTGAAAAAACTACAAAATTGTTTGGCACATGACAGAAGAAAAATAAAGAATGGCACAGTGGCTAAAAGCCGAGAATCTATAAAATCTAGAGGGGATGTAACTTTTATTTTGTATATGAAAAATCTGATATGTTTTGATAATTGAGATGCTGGGTGAGCTATCTAGTTCAACTTTTGGCTTTCTAACCGAAAAACTAGTTTAAAAAACTGAACCAAATATAACCGAAGTAGGAATATACTACAGCAGTGGAATAGGGTTGCAGCAGAGGGTTATGGTTCAACTTGAAACTATTTTTTACAAGGTGGTCAATTTAATATTATTGTTTATAAAAACTAGATCGTTTTTTTATGTACGATCGACTTAAGATACCCTAATCGTTTAGGAAAGACGGGCTATATATATGGGAACTGGGAAGCAAAGGAAAACTACAGCTCGTTTTTAAGTTGCACCCATAAATTGAGATCGTAGTTTTGAGTGAACATTTTTTCCATCGCAAGCAACGGAAGATTAAATTGGACATCACGTCCTTCAATTCACTCTAATATAATGAGTAGTTAGCACGCCAGCTATTAACTGGTGGAGATTAATATATAAGCTTAACAACCGGGCTGTTTTAATTAGGACAAGACAATATTGCAAGCCGATTAAGTGGGAGAAAGCCAGAGAGGACATGCATGCATGACGTGGCGTAAATTAATACGTCATTAATTTCTTAATGTCGGGTGTAACGTCGTTGATGTGGAGCAGCGCTGCAGCAAGCGCCACGATCGGCCTCGTGTGGCAGAGGAGCAAAGCGATCGAGCGTGCAATTCAACGCGTGAGATAAAGAGAAGATGAAGGGTAGTTTTTGCCATTTCTTGCAAAAAGCGACTTCACATAACAGGGGGAAATCCGTCTTTTTACAAAAAAAAAAAAAACAGGGATCTGAAACAGGAATTGGTTTTTATTTCCTCTGAAATCTCTGCAAAATTCCTTCCTTCCAAGGAGGGTCTAAAAAATGAATGATTTGATTAATCAATATTAGACTATTCTTTCTTTCACCAGTGCAGAACAATGACCGCATTAAACCACTGTTCACAGGCTCACAGGACGGGAAATACCACAAGGAAGGAAGGAGCCCTGCAGCAGCGAGCTCGTCGGCGTACGGATCGGAATTCCGAGAGAAGGGGGACAAGCTTACCGACAGCGGCAGCAATCACACCCAGAAGAACTTACAGCAAATTTTGGCTGCTTTATGACAATGACACGTTAGATAATATAAGTCAATAAAATATAAGTCTAGATAGAAAAAAAAATAAAGTCACTTCTTTACTATGGCAAAGTATCAAATCTCTCCTCTTGTCACGTCGACTTAAGAATGTAAATTGTACCAACTCCATGCAACAGCGCCCCACAATAAGAACAGGACGAACGATAGAAGCATGTAGCTATGCATACCGGGAAATAGTTTTATCATCGCGAACTCCATAAGTCCAAATTATTGTCGGAAACGGCGCGTGCCAATACTAGGCATATGGAACGCATGCACCGCATACTCTTATTAGAACGGTCGCCTGAACGAGTGAATGACCTCATACTTGTGGGACATAGGGAGAGCCTGGGAGGACTTCAAACATTCTCATGATAAACTGGATTGGTAAGCTTGCCACCCTTGGATGCGATACTCCCTTGCGGTCTCAGCAGGATTACTCGCCTTTATAATCCCTCGCCCGACTATA
>KE372733.1:339268-352651 GCA_000418225.1 Zizania latifolia | reverse complement strand
GCAGAATCAGCCGCCGTACGACGGTAACAGTGCCACTCATCGGCAGTCGTCCTGGTTAGGGTTAGGGGCACGGCAGCTATATTAGCACACGTTCTTATCTTACTTAATTTGGCTCAATTCAGCTTATGGGGACAATTTCGGTGCTAAAAGGATGCGGAAGCCTGTCCAGCGGCGAACAGTGGACTACACAAGCACAGTCGTCCGTTATGTTCAAGTATACCACGAAAATATCACTCTCAAGCAGTTATAGTGATACATTGTTTTGAATTTTGAACTATTTTGTGGGAGGCTAAAAATGATACGATTCAACTTTGCTCACTATATGCTATCTCTATCTCTGTTTCTTTGGAGAACCTCACATGGTTATGAAATGCTGAATGTTCATAAACTGTATTATTACTGTAGTAAAAGATCTGGTACCCTGTAATTTTTTTATTATGCTACTTGCTGAACATCATTATGTATATGGCACACAGGCTCGCATGTGGCAGCGGGATGCTAGGGACAGACACACGTTGCAGCCAACCCCAGCTGCTGTTCTAGATGTATGGTACTTATTACCTTGTAATAAGCACATTAACAGATAGTAGTTGTGACTGCTGAAAATACTGCTCTCTGTTTTATACCTATCAGACACTTTTGGTGCGGACATTTTCTTTTGTATTTTTCAATTGTACAACTGGACACATCTCTATGTGCATTATATTGATGTTCTTTGCTATCTCATGGTTGTGAAGATATTGAATGTGCACGACTTAAGGTTCTTCTGGTTTAAACGAGAATGCTAACCAGTGAAAGTGATACAGTCTTAGACAAAAAAGAACTAAAATGCCATGTGAATGGATTGTTGTATCGGATTATACATTATATTGTTGTATTCGATTTTACAACTGAACACACCACCATATACCTTGATTGTTGTTTTTGGCTTGTTAACTTCCTACATAAGTATTGCATGTCTTTTCAGCCGTTCCACAACTTTTTACATAGCACTGTATAGGTGTATAGCTGTCTGGATGGTTGGGCCAAGATAACTGAATAAACGGTATTGTGATATATATGCGAGATAGATGCTCAAATGTACAAAGGAAAACTGAGGGTGCTGAATGGTTTAAGTAGATACAATCAGGTGTTAGCTCTTCACTTTTATCCAGTCTTTTACAAATAACCTCTGTTTATCTTATTCCTTTTAGTTTACTAAGTGGTGTTATTATGGTTAAACCGTTAAGGATTTTGGATTTGTGTTATCATCCCATATAATAAAGTCTGGTACTCTGGTGAATGAAGTGTTAAATGTGGATGACTTTGAAATCATCTGTATCTACTGTATTATGAATACAGGACTAACAGTTTTCTCTGTTTCATATCAGATATTCTGATTAGCATTTAACATGACTTTTTCAGATGTTGCCTTCTGGTGCATATCCAGACAACCCCTCAACAAGTTTTGCTGCCAAATTTGTACATTCATCAATAAATAAGAACCGATGCTCTATTAATCGAGTCTTGGTGAGTTCTATGATATCCATCTCTCCACTTTCCTAATATTCTGACTGCTTCTGATATGAGTGATGAGTCTAACATGTTGTTTTTTGGATAAAGTGGACCCCCACAGGGCGTCGGCTTATTACTGGATCACAGAGTGGTGAATTCACCCTATGGAATGGTCAATCTTTTAATTTTGAAATGATCCTTCAGGTATTCAACCATTTTGCTGCATAATTAGTAGTGTTTGCTATTCAATTTGTCTTATTTGTGGCGGAACTTGATAAATAGGCTCATGACCAAGCTGTGAGATCAATGATTTGGAGTAACAATGAGAACTGGATGGTCACGGGTGATGATGGTGGTGCAATTAAGTATGTTGACCTCTCTACACCACTGTCACCCTGTTGGATGCTGCCCTTGAACTGACGTGTTGATATTTTCACTGTTTAACCTGTCAAGTGCATGTTTTTGACTTGTTTTGCAGGTATTGGCAAAGTAACATGAACAATGTTAAAGTGAATAAAACAGCTCACAGAGAATCAGTTCGTGACTTAAGGTGATGGCAGTTATGTGTTTTTTCTTTTAACTTTAGCCATAGTGCCATACCAAATTACCAAGTTAATGTCCATTCCTCATCACAATGTATATTTAAACAGCTTTTGTAGAACAGACCTGAAGTTCTGCTCCTGTTCTGATGATACTACTGTGAAGGTTTGGGACTTCGCAAGATGCCAAGAAGAAAGATCTTTAACTGGTAATGTTGCTCTACTTTTCTATGAACCTGAACTACTTGAACCTCGCATGTGTGAAATTATTGCATGAATTACTTTTTGTCAAGTATCCTGAATTTGCCTTCATACTCAGCCAGGCCATGGTTGGGATGTTAAAAGTGTCGATTGGCATCCTACAAAGTCTTTACTGGTTTCAGGTAAGTTATTATACTCACTACTATAATAAGCTTATTTTTCCAGAGCCAATTCCATTTTGTGTTATGTAGGTGGCAAAGACTATCTTGTGAAACTTTGGGATGCAAAAAGTGGTAGAGAGCTACGCTCATTGTACGTATTATTTTGCTTTTCTCATTACTTGGCTAATCTGAGGTTCAGTGACACATCAACACATGACAATCTATATCTGCAGCCATGGTCATAAAAACATTGTACAATGTGTAAAGTGGAATCAGAATGGAAACTGGGTATTGACTGCTTCCAAGGATCAGATTATTAAGGTCAATAATTTTTTCTTGTGTACCTTGTTCTGTTTGCCCTTTCTTTCTGCAAAGAGTTATCAGTTATGTTATATTATACTACTTTAGTTTTATCATCTATTCGTCATGCTTGTGCTGGTGAGCTATACCATTGGAGTTCATACTCCTAAAATTGATGCCAAGTTTTAATGTCCACTGGCCAGATCACCAGAAATCCCAGCTGTTCAGCATGACTAATAGTCAATCATTGTAATCAAGTTTTCCTTAATAGTTGCAACTATAGAAGCACTACTCCTTTCCCCACTTAGGTGAATTCAATGTGATGTTTTTTCCTTAAAGAAAATGTGATAGTTTCTTTACTCCCTGCTCAAGTAGCATGTGCCTTGAAGAATAAAGCATATCTGCCTAGTCTATCTGTCTTGTATGTCTACTAAATTAATGACAGTATGACGCTATATTGGATAAATTCTCACTTATTATTGTTAATATGTTTATGCAGCTATATGATATTAGATCAATGAAAGAGCTTGAATCCTTCCGTGGGCACAACAAGGATGTGACTGGTTAGATTTTCGTCACAGAATTTGAGTTCTAGGTTTACTTCCCGGAGTTTTAGTTTTGATAGGTTTCCAATCAAGTTGTAGCTATAGTTTATTGGATATCAAATAACTGACTGAAATGTTGCATAGGGAACCATCATGTCCACCATTGCCTTACTTGCCATGGTTGTCCTAAATGGATATTATTGTACTCAATTTATTTATTTATGCAGCTTTGGCATGGCATCCATTTCATGAAGAATACTTTGTTAGTGGGAGTTACGATGGAGCAATATTTCATTGGTTGGTCGGGTAAGACATCAGAAATGCAATTGACAAATATTCTAATTGACACGGGAGTTTGTCATCCTAAATTTGGACAGATTGGAACTTGAATCTTGCTTCATTGTGATATTGTAGTGTTAGACCTACACCTGGTGTGTGTCCTGCGATTATTTATGTTTATACTATGTGTTTCGCTTTTTGATAAACATATTTAGATTCACCTTTTTTCTTGACCTAGTCACTTGATTTTTTTAGAGGATACAATTTTCTGTTGGCTACAGATGATATATCAGTCTGACTAAACAAAAAATATCTCATTGATTTGGCAGCCATGAAACCCCACAGATAGAAATAAATAAGGCACATGACAATAGTGTGTGGGACCTTGCCTGGCATCCTGTCGGTTATCTACTTTGCAGGTACCTTACAGAGTTACATACTACTGCTGAATTTATTTGCAGTTTGAATTTATTCTTGACTTCTGCTTGTGCATTCTTATTCTTAATTATAATTGTATATATGAATGTGAACATAATTACTTTTACTTATTGCTTATTTCTATATCTGAACAATTCTAACAGCTATTTCTGTTTTGGCTCTTTTATCTGACTTTCTATGCAATACATCATATTTCACTGATATAATTGTCATTTTCTTTCAGTGGGGGCAATGATCATGCCACAAAATTTTGGTGCAGAAATAGGCCTGGTGATCTCACCCGTGATAAATACAACAGCGGACAGATGCAAGGTTGCTATTGTTTTTATTTGAGCTTTTCTGGTTTATTCAGTGTCTTGTTCCTGCCATAGTAAAAAGACCTATGAGTCACGGCATGCTTTTTTGATGCTTGATTAGTCAGAAAATTTGAGTAACATTACTCTGTGCATACATAGATGATATTATTTTTGGGGGACTGGACAAGAAATGTTCAATGCAAATTGCTAATTACTATTATTTTTCAGGTTACGGTGACCAACATCATGCTTTTGCTGGCCGTGCTATGGGTGGATTCCAGATGCATGAACCTCCAACAACGCCTGGATCATTTACTTCTGGGTTGTCACGAAATGAAGGCACAATTCCTGGCATTGGGATTGCAATGCCTCTTGATGGATCTGATCATGGAGAATTGAGGCCATCCATACCTGGCCTTCCACCTGGTCAGCCTCCCTTGCCGCCAGGTCCCCACCCATCTCTTATAGCTGCTGGGCAGCAACAACAATATCAACAGATGCAGCAGCAGCATCCTCAATTTTCACAGCAGTTAACTTCTCGACCACCGCCTCCAAATATACCTCAATTGCAACCCCCATCACACATGCTTCCACATGCACAAGGATCTCGACCACCACTTCCTCAGCTTCCATCAATGCCAGGCCAATCACCAGTCAATCCACCACTACCACCGATGCCTCACCCAATGGTACTGTTCACTAATACCTATTTTATGTTCCTACTTCCTTTTCTATGTGTATGATGATCTTTTGTTGCAAGGGAAGAACCATGTTGCTGAATCTATGTGAACAACTTTTAAAATGGCTATCAACAGGCAATGCAAGGTTCATCGAACCAGATGATGCCTCAAATGCCACAACACTTGATTGGCCTAAATCAGACGCATCAGGGTCCTGTTCCTCCCAGCAATATGCCTCCAATGGGTGGTTTTCCAAATGGAATGGGAAACATTCAAGGTGCATCTAGTGCCTCTGGTATGCAGAACTTTCCCATGGGTGGCATGTACAACAGGCCTCAGGGACAAATGGCTCCACAAGCACAGATGACACCCATTCCTGGCCTGAGTTCATACCAGGTAAATTCACCATTACATCTCAGTGAGACAGTGAATGTGTTAGACCTAATAAGTTGTCTTGGTTAAACACTTCTGAGCTTTATTTTGTGACATTGCTGTGGCTTGGCTATATTTAATGAAGTATATTGGTCGATCATTGCAGACGGGGATGGGTAATGTGGGCCTTCCACCGCCACCACCACAGCATCCACCGCCTCGTGGTTCAGCGCCACAATAATCTTCAGTAACTGTTCAATGATGATTGGAAGCCTACCTTTTTCCCCCATGCAGCCTAAATTAAACCTGAAATCTTATTTGAGGGATAGAAGTCGGTATACATGCACTCCAGTAAACTCAAACAGAGATCTTGGGTAATGATAGCTAGGATTCTTCTCATCACTTGCTGTCGTTCACGGCTACGATACATTTTGCTGGCCTGGTGCACGGGCATGCTGGGACAACCACCTAACAGCTTTTCATATTTATGCTGTTTGCGTTGTATGCTACCGTAGTTTTGAACATTGGCGGAGGCTATATAGTAGCA
Source organism: Zizania latifolia (assembly GCA_000418225.1). NCBI lineage: Eukaryota > Viridiplantae > Streptophyta > Magnoliopsida > Poales > Poaceae > Zizania > Zizania latifolia. Next base: position 346,799 of record KE372733.1, on the reverse strand, counting down.
GTTTTGAACAAGCAAGAGTCGTTCATCTATCGGAGTGCCGGATATCCTCATCGTGGTTAATGTCATTTGCACGTGTGGTGCGACTAACATTTTGCCTGGCCCAGTGGCTTTGATTGAATGCGCGTATTTTGCTCTTGAATTACCACTTGCTTTTACTACCGCAGTCGTTTGATTATTTTATAAGTTAAATTTCTTAAACTTTGAGCAATTTTACAAAAAAATTAACTAAAAACTATAACGTCAAATTAGTTTGATTAAATTTATCATTAAATATGTTTTAATAGTGTTTTTATTTCATATTATAAATGATAGTGTATTTTTAAAACTTAGATCAGAGTTGGAGAAGTCTGATTTTTAAAAGTCAAATAATTTATAATATAAAATGAAGGGAGCAATCGCCTAGTGATTTTTTGCTGGAAAACGTGTAAGGGATATAACTTGTTTGTAACTGTTCACTGGGTAGTGAGTTTGTACAGCTTAAAATCATGGATCATGGTTTTGTAGGAAGAACTGTCGTCTCTACGGGCAGCTGATGCTATATTTTGGAAATAAAAGAAAAAAAAAAGCACCGGAGTCCTGACTCCTGAAGTCCTGAGCCAAAACACTAGTTATTCTATGGAAAATGCCTCCTTGAGCTATGAGCACATAGAAACATGTCCTCATCTTCGGTTCAGTAATCAGTACAAAACACTAGTAATTCCATGAAAAATATCTCCTTGAGCATATAGAAACATGGAGACGTAGTCATCTTCGGTTCAGTAATCAGTAATAACAGAAGGTATTTCAGCAAAATGTGCGAGCTCTGGCTGCCGATATATGACAACAGACATCAGTACCAACCTACCGGCGTCACCAATACTATCATGCAGAACTGATCAAAGGTTGTACTGAACTAGAATCCAGAGAGAAGTTCGTGGGACGCATCCATGATGGCTTATAGGCGCTAATGGCACGATCCACGTCGCCTTCCCTCATCCCCTCGGCTTCATTAAATTCATCATTCTCCATGGCAACCTTCCGAGAATATTCAACAGTAAGAGCAAGATTAACTAGGTGCTTCCTGAAAGGAACTGACACCGCTAACAAGGTAACAACTGCACAGGGAGAGAATTGCAAAATTAACGCGATGAATGTACCTGGACGGGTCGATGGTGGAAAGTTGGAAGAAACCGAACCTTGCAATACTCATTGAACAGAATGGTTAACACAAGCAAGGGAACTGTGGCGAATGAAGCTCCTGGCTTCGACTTCAGCCCAAACAGCCCTAACATTGTAATTTGCATGAGTGTGACCGAAAGGAAGATGTAATGATGAATATTAGGCCAATATTGTCCACAAGTGTCATACGTGATTTCATAGACATCTTCCATCTGCTCAACATATAGTAAACAAATAATCACTACATAATTCAGAAGGACCAAGGTTGCATGACAAAAAAATGGCTGAACTGAACATAGCCATTTATAATAAACTTTGCAGCCTGCAATCTGCTGGACGACACATGTAGAATATTTCTGTGAACTTTTTTTTAAAAAAAGTATGTATTGTTGCTTTTTAAGTAAAATGCCAAATTGAATAACAAACTCTAAGATGGAACTTAGTTTTTTGTTTATTAAGAATGGTTTATTGGCAGCTTAAATCAACTTGAAGTTGCTAAAGAGAAACGGAAATATGCATGGCAGCAAGTCTTATGAACTGAATTACCTGATTGATGTACACTGCATAACCGAGAAAAAAGTAAATAACAAGAATTGGAAGCAGAAGAGGTGCAACTACAGCATAGACCATCCCAATCAATACTACAAGGGAAACCATAGGCACGACTCTGTAGTAAGGGAAGCCATAAAGATATGGCTGCTCACTATGTCCAACGGAATGTGCCTTTAAGAATTGCCAAGTAAGCAAACCAAACTGAAGAACCTCCAAAGAAAACCCTGACATGCCGTCAGTCAAAATGTATGTGATGAAGAAATCCGACTGCAGTGTAAGCAAGTGGATAAAATAAATGGTTGTCATGGAACAACAGGGCTACAATACAACCTTCTTTCCTTTGCTTTACCTGTGCAGAAACAGCACTAGCCAAACGACTAGGTATGTCCTTTGGATGTGTAAAGGATTCCCCTATCTGGTGGAGTAGAGATCCAGAAAGAATACTCACGAAGAAAACATTCCCTAGCAAGAAGTAGAACACCATGTTGCAGGCCTTGATTTCCTTTTGACTTTTTGCAATGCATCCTTCAAATGAAGCCATGCCAAGCATAGCAAAGGGAATCAAGTAGATAAAGCCATTTAAGACCATGCTTGGAAGATAACCAGTTACAACAGAATTCAAACCTGGTCTGCAAGATAACAAGGAATGACCTGTATTAATGTTATTATACCCAGGTAATTGCTAAAATTGTGTAGTGCACAATATACTGAAATTTGGCCACTAACATAAGTTGCACAGCTCTAGCCAGTGGAAACCATTTTTTAATCTTCTCGAATTGCACTATCCCTTGCACAGCTGTGACAGGGATGGTGAAGAATACTGTTAATAGAAATGCAGAAATGAACACACCGAGTTTGTATACAGCAATACGGCAGAAAGGAATAGCCAGATTAGTCCATATTGCATCAGTTGGTTCAGGAGCATATGCTGTCACTAATGACAGCGGATTGACATGCTGTTGCATTTCAGCAGCTTGGGCAGCATCCAATTGGGATTTGAATGAGACAAAAGCTACAGGTAATTCCTGGGTTGAAAATGAAGTTAGTATGTGATGGAATTATAAATAGGTTATTCCATTCATTTTTGTTTGGCTACACAAACCACTATAGGGATTGGAGAATACATGAAAATGTGGTACCTTTTGTTTGAGCATATTTTCACAATGTAGGAGGCGGATAGACTGGTCCACCTCCTTCAGCTTTTCTTCCAGTTTGCGAGTATCTATCGCTTCTAATGTCAACTTAAACCAAATCCATTTCCAAAAGTTACATATTCTGTTCTCTCTTTTCCTTTCTATCTTTTTGTCAAGGGAGGATGCCAGCGTCTGTAATAACGCATGGTTTATTAGTAAACCAAAACTGCTATCACAAATTCATGGTGTGTCCATACTTCATTCCTTAACTTGGAATAAGAAAATGCAAACTGTTACTCTGTTTTATTTTCCTTGAGAAAATAACGTCAACATTTATTTTGGTAAAAGTAAATTGTCCCTTTTTTGAAAAGAGAATAATCATCCCTGACTACACCTTACACTTTCACTGGTAGCATAATGACATAAGATGGGACCACATAATGATGCAAGAATATTGGTAACAAAGCAGAACACAAAAGATTTCAAACTGTTTTTTATTTTAGGTTGCACCATTATTAAAGACCATAATATTTATCGTCATTTTTTGGTCACTACAAAAAGTGAGTTTTTGTGCTCCTAGACTCAGTCATGATACTGACCTAGGCTACTTCTGCTACTGCTAGTGCATACAAGTGCTATAGATTGAAACTCTGTGGTTTTGCACCATATAGGTATGTCCGGTAGCAAAAACATACTGCTGCTGTTCCTGATGGCGTAATCGCTAAGTACGGCACACATTACAACTGTCACTTCAATGTATTCATTACTCACCTTAAGTGCCTCAATGTTTCCCATGTCGTGTACTATTTGATACGACTGGTATGTCCGGAAGTGTTTCGAGAAGAAGTGTTCAGCAGAACACCCATAAGTTCCATGATCTGGGCAAATTGGAATTCCTTGAACTAAAATGGTAAATTGATCAGGCCGTTTCCTGTGATACTTCAAATGTTCAATTCTTCTACTGGACATTTCGTTGTATTCCTGCTTCAAATAAAATTCAAGATGCCAATGCCACACATGTATTGAGCATAAGTAATCATGTAAGCATTGAGATGAAATCAAGAATACTTGATTAGGATAGTGAATAAAAAATTACAAAAGAGTTTCAGTTGGTGCATGGGATAAAAACTCAACATTCCAAGATCAATTGTCACATATGAACGGGGAGAAAACACAATGGTTTTTTATCAAGGTCATATCAATAATAATAACCACAACAAGTGGGCTTATTGTCAGATTTATAAACACACACCTTATGAAGCAAATACACCACATAGAAGGATATGAAGCAAAGGCATGAAAAATGCACCCAAAGCCTGTCATCACAAAGAAGAACTAAGTCAGTTACGAGATTGGCACCATGTTGATTGCTAGGAATTCCTATGAACTATCATTAAAACTGTGATGTCTATCAGCCAGCCACATACAAAACATGCCAGTGTCCCTTATGAAAAACCACATAGGAAGCAAGACATTTTGCTCCAAAAACTAAAAAGGTCTACAACTACTACTGATATTTAGAGACTAACTAATATATGGAAGGACCATTTAATTAACTCAATTGAAAATTATAACTGGAGAGTAACTAAAAAAGTTTGATTCACAAATCACAAGCATGCGTTTCCTCCATTATTCTACGAACCACCAGCATGTTCAACTTGACTACTCTGAAGAATACATGGAGGGTGAACAGAGAAGCTGCAGACTAGCTAACCTGTTAGAGCCCCTTGGCACATTGGAGACAGTGAAAAGTTCCATTGAATTTGACCTGGTGGTGTCTGGTAGACATTCAGAGGAATAATTTGTTGGTGCAAGGATCAGCAATCCAAGAATTGAGCACACAGTGAAGCAGTTGATCCTACATTTTTTAAAATTATATATTGCGAAAGCAGAGTAACATTGACAGTATGAAAATAGATGCAGATCAGTAGAATAAATACTTACCCAAACTTGAAGAGGCGGAGGACGACGAGCGCATCGAGGCCGTGGCGCCGGAGAACGTCGTCTTCGGAGAGCCGGAACGCGGCGACGATCCACCGGAATGACGGGGTCAACCGCCCGTGGCCGAGCGGCAGCACGCCACCACCACTTGAAGAACCAGCACAGTCACTGGCCGCCATCCGCTGTGGAAGGTACACCGGCGCATTCCCAGGCTGCTTCTTCAGCATGGAGAAGAGGGAGAGCGCCACCAGCGCCAGGCCTAGGTTGATCGCCGCCGACGCCAGCAACCCATCCGCGTCCATGCCCGAAACCCCTGCCTCGACAACACCACGGCATCGCCCCAGCTATGGGCTAGATCTTCCGTGTTGGCCGGAGCCGGCGACGTGGCGGCCGGAGGAGGCGGTGGCGAAACGTGGCGCAGCTGGAGCTCGACACGTCTGTCTCGAGCCGAAAATGGCCCGGTCCAATCGATAGCGTCGGCCAGGCTCTGCTCGGCCCGTTTTGCTATGCGGCTCCGCTTGGGCGCGGGAGGTGAGAGCCGATTTGTGTGGAGACAGAGGCGACAGCCAACACAGGAAAAAGGAGCGGTCGCCGAGGAAGGAAGAGGAGAGAGAGAGCCGGAGAGGGATGGCAGCGGCTGCGGTGGAGGGGGCGGCCTCGTCGGCGCTGCGGACGGTGCTGGCCCGGGCGGCGCAAGCGGCGGAGCGGTCGGGGCGTGCGGCGGAGGCGGTGCGTGTGGTGGCGGTGGGGAAGACCAAGCCGGTGTCGATGCTGCGGCAGCTCTACGACGCGGGGCACCGCTGCTTCGGCGAGAACTACGTCCAGGAGATCGTCACCAAGGCGCCGCAGGTTCGGATTCGGTGGCTCCAGTGTGATTTCTGTGTGTTTTGCGGAATCCGCCATCTGCAAACGGCTTGACTGTCCGATTGCGTACTGCCATTTTTGCAGCTTCCCGAAGATATCCGGTGGCATTTCATTGGTCACTTGCAGAGTAACAAAGTGAAACCACTGTTAGGTCTGGTTAAATCTTACCTTCTCTAGCCACTCCCCAGCATCCCTTGGTTCATTCAGAAGGTTGTGGCAAATGAAACAACTGTTATATGCTGAGCACCACATCTCACTTTGTCACATGAATAACCTACCCATTTCCCCTATAACTAGTTGAATGTCAAGGACTAAAGGACAGGCAAAAAAAGAAGCAAAGTTGGAGAATCAACTAGTGATGTAAAATTTCTATGCTGTGCAGAACATGAGAAACATACCAGTACATTCTAACCCTTTCTCACATGACAAGGTTCTAGCAGCTATTTCCTTAGTCCATGCTTTTTTTAAAAAGCATAGTTTGTCCTTTTAAGTTTGCCACCGCATGTTTTGAAGTGGAGGAGCAATATTTTTTATGGGGTTTCAACAGAAAAGGTTCAGATTACATGGTGTCATTCTAATCAAATACAATTTTTGATGCAGCCACCATCACACAATGGTCCAGTCTCCAGTGAACTGAGTTGTCAGTTGCTTCACTCTTGATGTTCATTTGCATATTGTGACACACTTATTTCGCTAAAACACTACTGCTAATACACATTTCCAATGAAACTGGTGGTTCAAATGACCATCCATGCTCCCCACATTAAGTCCAGCCCACTTAAGGTTGATAATAAACTAACCATTACAGAACTTATATTGTTCAGTCTTAATACCTCTTATGCTATTCTGCAGCTGCTATTCCAAATCTTCATATGGTCGAGGGTGTAGATAACGAAAAGGTAGTCAGCTCAAGCACCCAATACTTCTAAGATCTCAGTCGAACATAAACTGCACAACATTAATATATCCATGTCCTTGCATGTTTGATGTACGACTTTGATATACTTTTCTTCTCCACATGAGAATACTTTATGGATCTGTCAAGTGACACATGATGTTGACATACTTTCAGATTGCTAACCACCTTGACCGTGCTGTTAGTAGCTTGGGAAGGGATCCTTTGAAAGTTTTGGTGCAAGTAAACACTAGTGGAGAAGAATGTGAGTACAGAAAAAACTTTTAAAACTTTTGTCTCTGGGTGAAAATCATTTCCTTAGAACCATGAAATCTCTTTTTTATGTAAGGTAGAGTAATCTCTACCTTATGGCATTATATTAATGGTTAAGCTAAAACAAGCAAAGTTAAGTCCCTACGTACAGAGCATATCATTTGACATGCTTCAAGTCATATCTTTATCTTGGTCTAATAGCAAAGTTTTAGTTACATGGCATATCGTTTGGCATGCTTCAAGCCACCATTGATTAAATTACACTAATGTCAGTATATTCATATCAGTACTTCAGAAGGCATGCTGTAAAGTATAATTGTTTTTGTGGCCAAATTCGAGCTGCTGTCATGTTGTGATATTTACATGATCTTTATTTTGTGCGGTCATACTATATCTGACTTTCTTGGTACCGATGAATTCAATAATGAAACATTTTCATTGATTCAGCAAAATCTGGTATCGATCCCTCCAGATGCGTCGAGCTTGCCAAGCATGTGAAGTTGGCATGCCCACACCTAATATTTTCAGGTCTCATGACAATAGGAATGAAAGACTACACCTCAACACCAGAAAATTTTAAGGTGATTTTCTACCATCATATCATCATATCATCTCAAATGTGTTCTGTACTGACTTTCCATAAAATGATGTTGTGTGTTAACTGTTATCTGAATACAGGCACTGATGAATTGCAAACTTGAAGTTTGCAAGGCCA
>KE372733.1:242445-287579 GCA_000418225.1 Zizania latifolia | reverse complement strand
CGCTGCAGCCCGCCTGCAGGGAATTTTTTTCCAGCGGCGGGGCGTCGTGCCGGGAGAGCGTGGAGCGCGCACCCGGAGATGTGGGAGTCGAAGGCGATGCGGTGGCGGGTGCGCTCCGTGAACGCAAGGGACATTTCGTCGAGAAGCTGGTGGGCGCGGGAGGAAGCCAAGGCGGGAGTAGGAGGAGAGCCTCGCGGAGAGGAGGAAAGCGTCTGAACGACTGATCCGGAGGCAGGACGCGCTTGACCGCGACCGCATGTCTGTACAACGCCTGAAGCGAGACATAGCGCGGCGTAGGAGATCAGCGCCGCCGGGAGCGCGAGGGCGGATCGCCTGGTGGAGGAGAGGGCCAAGGCCTCCCTGTGCTAGCCGAGGCGCGTCAGCTCACCGAGACTCGGATCGATTATGGATTGACCAAAAGAAGGAAACAGAGAAGGGGATAATACATAGAGAAATAGATGGCGGCGGCGGCGGCGGCGGCGGCTCAAGTCCATCACGGCGGCATGGCGCCCATCGGGCCGAACACACGTCCTCCGGCGACCGAATCGCGAGGGCCCGCGCACACCCAGCCCACCTGCAGGTTCCCCTCCCGCAGCCCCTCACTTTGGATCCAAGGAAACTGCTAACTGCCCGTCACTCGATCAGCCGTCAGGTATACAAGTGTGAGCTTCCTCTCATGGCCTGAAACAAATACGCATCTTTCTACTCTTTCTTCAGATCACAAAATAGTCAATTCAGTATATACTTTTGTGATCAGGTTTACTTGATACAAGCTTGACAGAATGGCAGGAGAAAGCATACATACGATGAGAGGCACGAATATTGCAAGCACCACAAAGCCACTAAGGTATCACGCCTTGAGATTCTTCTCCCTATCTACAAGCGTAGTGGCAGAATTAAACGCTTTATTCCTTGAGCTAAAGCTGATAGTTCTTACAATTGTTTTGGTCATCCTACAGCATCTTTCATCTTATGAACACGCCATCTTGTGTTGCAACACGCTGCACGATTTCTGCTTCCAGTCTGGTCAAAATACAGGAGTTTGCGGCTGTGATAATTTGCCATGTTGCCCATGCGTTGTACTCGCCGGTCTAGTTAGTACTCCTACTCTTACTAGTTCACCTTTTTGACAAACGATTAACACACGCATGCATTTTTGCACTCAAACTGTATGAATACAGGATCGAGCACAGCGTGTTCCCCATCTTTTTTTCACTATTCCACAGTTAAGAATCTAGTCATCTACAGAAAAAGCTAATAGTACATAAGGTCAACTGAGCGTGTGTTTGGTTGAACTGTAGATTTTAAAAAATCTATTGTGAGCTGTGAGCTGTGTAAAAGCTGTTTGTGAGCTGTGAGCTGTGAAAAAGCTGAAAAACTGTTTGGTTGAAATAGTTGTGGATTTATGTTTTGATAGCTCCTGATGATTGGTTACATTATTAATATGTAATTTTGCATGTAAATCATTGTAATCATGAAATTTTATAATGTTTATACTGAAATTATATATTTTTGAGTTACACTAAAATGATATATTTTACTAAAATTTTACCTTTTCAAATTTTAGATGAACTAGTATGCTGTAATGGCATGGTGGGTAATTTTCGTTCAAAGTTAAACTGAGAAGCTATGAAAGGTAGAATCCCCCGACTTTTAGTTTGTACTATGAAAAAGCTACTGCTTTTGAAAAAGTTGGTTAGTCCTGAAACCTGTTTGGTTCAGCTTACAACTTTCTAGCCAGGAAGCTAGTTAGAAAAGCTAAACCAAACACAGCCTGACAAATTCAACTGTTACAGATGCAAATGAGCATTTGCTCACATATTACTCCTTGTTTAGATGCATGTAGTATAACCCTAGATATGTTCATTCTGTCCACCCATTCCTGTAAAATATATTCTGGCCGGCCGCCGGTGAAGCCGTATACACGTCGACGTCCCGGCCATGCCCGACTAAAATTAATCTTGTGAAGTAAAATTAACACACGATTGCTAGAACCTAAAGCAGTCGTTTTCCATTATTTTGGCGTGCACGAGTTGATTTTTCTGATCGATTTGTTCCCCTCTGAAGAGATTGTGGTGTTCTGCAAATTCAGAACTGCACTTTCAGTTCGTTGTTGCCACACAAACACCATCGTTGTATAGTTCACAGATATTGGTGAGAACTAGTGGGATGTAGTGGCGGAGAGCTAGGCTGTTTGTCATCTTGACCAGTGGAGAGTTGAATCCTCCATACTGATCACAAAAACTAGGGATACTAATGACTGATGTAACTGCCAATATCTTGCTGACCGATGACCATCCTGTCTTGGCAGGTACAAGCACTAGCCACAGTTACAGCAACTCATGAAGTCTGAATTCTGCTGTTGTGTCGTAAGAGACTTGCAAATTTGCAGTTGCAGGCTTTCACTATCAACTTTCAGGTGGCCTTGATACACAAAGTTGGACGGTACTCATGGGTTATAATTAGGACGGATTATTGGTCATTGTTACACGGATTTTTCGGAATCCGTCTCTTAACATTCCTTATAAATATATTATATATATGATGTGAAGATGGCTAGTTGTACGTTTGATACAGCTACACCTATAATTTATCTGGAATAGTTAGAGCCGAAATAAACATTATTAGATTTCCATTTTTTTAAAGAACGGAATAGATGATCCGCTATAGAAAATATGAAGAAAGTGTATAACTAGCTTTCTTTTTTTGAAAGGAAGATAACTAGCTCTCTGGAGCTCCACAATTCTAAGCACTCGGTCGGATCACGTCGCCGTCCTAATAAGTCTGGATATGTGTCTTGTTTGTCTTCCTGATCACCGACTCCTTTTTGTTTAATGGTTTTTTGGTACCGTCGGCAATGTCACGGTAAGGACAGAAATGACGTTGAATTTGGTGTGGTTCTACTGCAAAGTTTATAAGATATTTTGCATCGAGCTTCTCTGCGTTCTCAAATCGACTGGAGTACTACTTCTGAAGAACATGGAAATATATTTCCATTGCAAATTGCAATATTATTTTAGTCCAAAACATGTGCTGTTCAGACGATGGAGCAGCTCTCCAAAAGCTTAACAGTTCAGCGCCAGGTCCGTACGCTGCGCTCTAATACGCAGCTGGCTCTTGAGCAGGGCAGCAACGACATACGTACAATTGTACAAACGTACAGTGCAATGCGCGTATAAACAGTATTTTTTTCTAGCTCCTTCTCCATAATGCAGAGCCCAGTTGTCGAAAGTCAGGACAAGCACGACAGCCGTGTACTCACGCTCCAACATGGCCTAATTATTAATCAGCAGAGTATTGCGATTTGCCACCCTCTGAAAATTAATTACTTGGAAATCTAATTTATGCATAGGTAGGACCAACTTGACTTTACCTGGACTGATGACAACGACTTAAGAAACCGTTCATGTGTATAAATTGTTTCACATATCCATGAATGGGAGCAGATACATATACTGTTTTTTTCGATTCCGATTTATCTGATAGGCATGATTTTTTCTGATTTTATTCTAATTTTTTAGTTATAGATACCGATAACTTTTCATACTCATCTTTTAATATAGCAAATTTTTCATACGTAAATAGATATAAGTACCGATTGATGCCTACCTAGTTGGTACCGATCAATTCAAAGCCCCAAAACCGGAGCCTTGTCTTGAGAGACAAGCGAGGAACACGCGTGCAGTGTCAGTGAATCAACCGACTTTTATAGCCAATTACTCCAGCTGATTTGCTTTACGAGGACGGACGAATCATTAACAAATCGTTGTCGCGGTGCGTAGTTACGTGCGTAATTACTAATTAATTAGTGTAATGGTCGCTTTTTTATATGCGCCTAGCCAACCTAGGTAATCTTGTTAGGCTCGTGGGCACTTTCGATTCATCGGGCGGGAAAAACGTCGCGGCACTGGTTAAGTTAGTGACCCGCATCGTTGAAAACTACAGAAGGTCACTGTGAAATCGAAGATTAAGGTTGAATTTACAACTGACAGAACTGAGCCATCGATCGACTTTCATCAGGAATGCGAATTCGGTTTCGGCTTGTAGATTTGTTTAACTGAAGACTGATTTTACGGTTAAAGTATTAAGAGAGATAACATAATTTTAGTATTAATTTTGGTATCTTTAAGTACACCGGGTACCGATAGATACTAAAATTAAAATCACATCTTCTTAAATACTGAAAAAAATTTCTTAACTAGAACGGAGGTAAATCAGCATATATTTCTCATCCATAGACTAAACTGTAGATCTACTTTATAATCTCTCAATCTAATGCATCCAATATTCGCAGTATATTTCTTTCCTCTCCATGACTCTCCATGCTTCAACGCGATCGACAATGTCCAACGGTGACAGCAAAAATGCGCAACATGCAAAAAGATAAAGGAGATAAGAGAGAAACTTGTCGAAATAGACGCGGTATAAAAATTAACTTTGGCAATCGAGTACGGGATATGCCCGTATCGGCGCAACTGGTGTGCAGTAGTAGTTGCGTGCTGCAGCCATCGGATGTTGGCATCTGGAAACGATTCCAGTCCGAGTGTTCAACAAACAGAAAGCTCTGGGTCCCAACTCCCAACTCCCAACTCCCTACACTGATACACTCGTACACACAGAGTCATATCGAATCGCAGGGAGAAAAATCGGATGCGGAAAGACGGGTAACGAACAGGCGAAAATCAGTGGTGTACGTTCGTCTCGACTACGTCTCGACTACGGCTCACAGCAAAAAAAATCGAACTGCGGTTAAACCTAAACCGGCAACATATTTAAAAACCGTCTAACACTGAACGGTTTCTAAAAAATCGGATGGACCAGACCATTTTCAACCATACGTTTCTACTAATTGGGCTAACACATCGGCTTATCATGCTGAAATCTTTTTAACAAATCTGTATTGAATGATTGGCAGCTCATCACTGTGACCAACGAGATATCTTGTGAGATATATACGTTAAATAAATATTCCGATCGTGTGGTTGAACTGACCGCCAGTTAGACATCCGAGACCGAGAGCTGAGTGGTCGACCGATGCTTTCGCCGGCCGGGCTTTTTCCACTATGCCACGGCTTCGCGATCGCCATGAGAAGGCAGCGGTGGAACAAGACATGCTCGACGCAGCCGCGCGCGAGCGTGGTGTCGGCCCCGCGCCCCGCACGCCGAGGAGAGCGCAGCCACACACGCAATTTTCCCAGCGTTCCACGGGCGGCCCGGCAGTTTGCTCGGTCGCGGCCCCCGCCGACGTCGACGCGCGTGAGCGTTGGCGATGAGCCGGACTCCACGCCACTTGGAGTAGGAGGTGGACCATACCTGCGAGTCGCGACGCTCGGCGTACGCGCTCCGCGCCGGCGCGGGCGGTGGCCTCTCCCAGCGGAGCACGCAAGGAAGGGGACAAAAAATCGCCGCGGTTGCTTGCCGTTTTGCCAATGGGATACTTGTTTACTTTGGTAGCTAGCTAGTCTACAACCAAAAGCTGCGCGCGGTGTGAGACTGTGTCGTAACACTGTGCTCTGTGCATGGCGTGGTGGTGGCATGCTGCTCTGCCTGGCAAGCGGCAACGCAGCAAGATCCAAGCCTGTGGTGCAGATTTGCAGCCACTTAATCGATGGTGTGGTTCGACTCGGACGGTCGAACCACAATGCAGATGGTCCTCCATTGCTATGTTTTCTCCGAGGCAACTGTGGCCTGTGGTGGACAAAGCTGGACTGCACGGACCAACGTTTTTGCCTTGGACACATGCCTCTAACTATCATCATCTCAACGTACACCTGTGTAAACTAAGCTAGGACGAACATATATATATCAGGCACACACATTGATACGCACCAATCTCAATAAGTGTATGCTAATGTCTCCTGTGGAGTGCACTCGTAGTTTTACGTACAGAGAATTTGCGAAATTCTTAAATGAAACAGTTCAGCCGGTGGCATCTGTATTAAACTGCAAAGGAAACCAATCGTACAGCCGTTGATACGCCAGCAAGCTAAGTGACCATCAGCAACAACAATTGCTACTCGTAGTACTCGTACATCCATCTAGAGTTCTAGTGTGTTCCTGACCTCATATGACTGAAACACAGTACTGATCGACCTGGGCCCTGGGGGAGATCCGGCATCCGCTTATCACTAGAGATATTTTCGTGAGGGGAGCAGTAATTGGGGAGACATGGCATGTGTGAAGATGGTTGGCAAAAGAAAGAGATGCATGGTACCTTGTCGACTTGTGTCATTCATTGCGATCTACTGCTCCAAAGATGTTGGCTGGCTGCAGCAGCAGTGAGGCCGTGATGGAGACCACTGCCGCAGTGGGATGAGAGTGAGAGAGCTCAGCTCAGAGAGACTGAGAGAGCCCCTGATATCTGTGTGATGGCATTCCCTCCTTCCTTGTGTGCGTCCCTATGGCGACACGCCGGATTACAGTAGCTACGAGTTGTCAATTGTCACGCACTCCAGTATCTCAGGGCAACGTAACGCTTATGTCTTGAATGAAAATAACGATGAAATCCACTACAGTTAGTATTGACTATATTTAATCTTATGATGATTAAAGACACTTAGGAGATGAGATAATCCTACTTAAATAAATTTCATTAGTATGTAGTACACATAAGAAAAAATATTAATTGTTTATTTTATTATGGTGCACCTTAAGCTTAAGGCTAATATTTTGTGTATGCTTCTTATATTTACTTTCACAGTGATAAAGACACATTATTACACTAGTATTAAATATTTAAGATTATCTTTTTGTCAGCATTGTGTGGTTGCCTTATAAATCGCCGGTATTGGCTCTAACTTCTGCACGTTTCTGATTCGTACGTCGGTAGTAAACAAATAAAAGTGATTTGTAGATTCTGTAGATTGTCGTCAGTACTATCAACTGTAGGCGATACCCGCCACCTTTCACGTCAACAATGTCGAAGTACGGGGAATCGTGTCACACGTAGAATCGCATCGTAGCCTGTAGGGTTACAGAATCAGGAGAAAGATTACTAGTAACACGTTTGTTTTCGTTGTTTTTTATATTCCTACTAGGACTATATTCATTTGTGTTTGTCAGTGTGTTACTCCTACCAGAGTATCTGCAGTACAGACAGGTAGGAGAAGAAACGACACTGGGGTGAGTAGGGCAGTGAGTGTCACACACACCGCGCCAGGTCTTTACAGTTTACGGTTCACAAGACCGTGCTAATATGTCATAATAGTGTTTGATTTATGGACAAATAAATAAGATACGACTATTTACGCATCTATGGATAATAAGACAATACATGTTAGCTATCTGGAATGTGGATATGATGAGATATTTTTTTTTATTTAGTTAGATAAATATTATTTACATATGATAAGCCTAAATTTATGCAGGGCAGCCAGGCAGGAGAAGAAGCGACACTGGGGTGAGTAGGCTGTGACTGTGACTCTGTGAGTGTCAAAAACATCGGGCCAGGTCTTCACAGTTCACGGTTCACAAAACCGTGCTAATATATCATATATGACAGTGTTTAATTTTTGGACCAACATAGATAGGCAAGATACAACTATTTATGTATTTACGGATAAGAGTACAAGACAATATATGTTAGCTATTTTGTTGGTGGATGTGATGAGATAATTTTTCATGTGGTGGATAGATATTACTTGAAATGATAAGGCTAAATTTAGTGAGTTCCACTCATCGTATTTATTTTTTAACTAAAATATAATTAAATGAGATCTTATTTTTTTAATTAAGTTACAACAAATATAACGGTGTAATCGAATCACAAATTGAATAAATAGTTTAGAATAAAAAATATTCAAATATTTATAAACAAAAAATTAAATTTGTCACAGCCGACTAAGAGACAACATATAACTCATCCAAATTTGAATATACGCATTCAACAAATTTTGCTAGATCTCTTCATTCAATATATTGAAGGAATACTCCTCGTATATAAGCCGTGCTAACTGATTCAATTATTATTTTTACCATTTTTACTGTATAATGATTTATAAAAACCAATTCGATACCCAGATCGATAAGTAAGTTTAACCATCAATCAATGGTCGGAAAACGTCAGCCGCAGCATCTCATCATCCACCGTCCCGTGTCCTGCCTGCCACACGGCCACAGTTGCTGGCGCACCACGCACCAGGGGCCCACAGTCACACAGTTGTCAAGGGCCCACCGTATTAGGTGATCTCCCGCAACCACAGGGGCGGAACATGCACGGCCATGCGGGCCCCACCGGGTAGTGATCGCAGGTGGGCCCCGCTACACCGTAGTGGCAGCGAGGCCGCGCGCCTTTTCACGCGGCTTCTCACCCATCTTTTCCAGTTGCCCGTTGTACACATCGCCAATTCGCCGATGCCATCGCCGTCGCCTTCCCCCGTCACGGAGCAGGACGCGCGTAGTGGGGCCCCCGCGCGTCACGGCTTCCAGTTCCAGCTCTAGATGGATTCCGAAACGCGGACGGCCGACGGCGGCCGGGGAATCCGGCGAGGCGATTAGCTGTGCCGCTCCACCACTACGCGAGGCGAGTAGCTGTAGCTTCCCTGTTGTGCGGAGCACGTTACATGCCTGCGACCGCGGTTCTCCTCTCCCCTGGATTTCTATGGACCGGCTGACCGAGCCACTCAGCCACCCTCTCCGGCATGCTACCACTAAGTCAAAATGTTTAGGCTCGGTTTTGAAAGTAATTCTACAGTCAATCGGATTCAGCTGCAGAGTTGCTTGGCTAAATAATCAGTTATAATTCCGGCAAGAAAGGACAGAGTGAGTGATTTCACAGTGAATCAGATTGAGTTGTGAAGTTGTTACATTATATATATGAAAGATGAATTAGATTAGTTATATATTGTATGGTATGTTAGTATGTTTTAATCATGTAAAAATATTCTCCTGAACTCTCCTGTAGTGAAAAAAGAATCGATTATTCTAAATTATATTACAAACCACTTCCACTTTTATCAATTTAGTTGAGACTCTCAATATTTTCTTTATAATCAGCTCCAAAAATACCTACTAAATATAGCCTAAAACAAATTTAACCCAACGTCAACTACAATCATTATACGAAAAAAGGTAGGAGAAACACAGACCGTGTCATTTTTTATCGTGTTAGTTAATCCCTACATCCATTTCTATATTACAAGTTGTTTGATATTCTTACAATTAAAACTCATTTAACATAGGAGCACAAACAATTAACACTGCATTTTATCTCCAAATAAACGCTATGGGTGATGCCCCAAATGTGTATAGAAAGCAAGGAATAAACATGCCCTCGTACAACAAGTGATGCCTTGTCCTTCGTGTTAGCTTTCCGATAACTCTGCCAAAGAGATTGCAAATGCATTAATTCTGAGTGCTTTATGGTACAGGTAATGCCTTGGCCTCTTCCTTGATCAAATCATCCCTCATTTGTACTCATATGAAAAATTGTTAGGAATTTCTATGGGAAATCAAAGCAAACCTACCTGAGATGTCACATAAATTTGTCATATTAGTTTACAAACACAAAATCTGGATCAGCTCATCCACAAACCTCACCATATCAGTAAGCACATACACAACCACTAAAATTCGTCTCTTACCCACCAAACTGAGAAAACAATATGGCATTCTACAGCATCCTAGATTCCCAGTAAGTTGTATGAACGGTTTCTCAAACCGTTTACCGACTAGTTACTAAAGGTACTTGGTAAGTACGTAGATCTGGTTACTATTATTACAGAATATAATTTAATGGTAACCAATGAATTTACCGCTAACCATCCACGCCTCGTATTTCAATCCTCTCCATGATTCACTCTAGGAGCGTTTGGTTGTCCGTGTTTGCACTGTATCAGTGAGCCAAACCAACTTAGACATGCTAGGTATATGTAATGTATGTTTATTTGGTTATTTATACTTGTTTAACTTAATCAAAATGAGATAGCGTCTGGTTGCTCGTACGTGGATATATTACGTGAGATAAAAATTGATAAACAATGAAGCACCGTGGTATTTGTTATATGCTAATTCATCTTATAGTTATTAATATTATTTAAAATATATTATTGCCATTTAATATGTGTTAATCATGTATTAACAATATTATTAGCTACTTAATTGCTCGTTTCCATCGAGCCTAGCCAAAGAGAAACGTAAATCATTCTTGTTTCTATGGATCCAGATTAAGAAGCTCTTTTTACATTCAATGAACCAGACTCTACTACATGTATAGACAATTAAACAATCAGATGTCGTATCATGTAAACGAGTCTCGTAAAACAGCCAAACACATCTCTATCAACGGGGAGCTGCCCACACGTCAGTGAGAACTCGGCGCGTTTCGCACCTTCCTCCTGTCTATAAATAGCGCGCAGAGGCTTCTTTCCTATGAAACTGAGTCCGCAACCACCGAACCAGAGCGGACGAGAGGAAAGGGCAGATTCGTTTCACGAAAGCAGAGGCCTCCCGTGCGGAGCCGGAGCGGCGCCATGGTCAAGATCAAGATGCCCTCCCTGTTCCGCCGCCGCAGCGGCTCCAAGTCTCCGCCGCCGCAGCAGCAGCAGATGCAGGCCGACCCTTCGTCCGGCGGGGGGTCCCCTGCGCGGACGCCCGAGGAGGAGATGGAGCGGGTGTTCCGCAAGTTCGACGCGAACGGCGACGGGCGGATCTCGCGGTCCGAGCTCAGCGCGCTGTTCGAGAGCCTGGGCCACGCGGCCACCGACGACGAGCTGGCGCGCATGATGGCCGAGGCGGACTCCGACGGCGACGGCTTCATCAGCCTCGACGAGTTCGCCGCGCTCAACGCCACCGCGAACGGCGACGCGGCCGCCGTCGAGGAGGACCTCCGCCTCGCCTTCCGGGTCTTCGACGCCGACGGCAACGGCACCATCTCCGCCGCCGAGCTCTCCCGCGTGCTCCACGGCCTCGGCGAGAAGGCTACCGTCCAGCAGTGCCGCCGCATGATCGAGGGCGTCGACCAGAACGGCGACGGCCTCATCTCCTTCGAGGAATTCAAGGTCATGATGGCCGGAGGCGGCACCTTCGTCAAGCTTGCGTAGCCATGGCTTCTCTGGATCGACCAAATTCTTGTCCCCCCTCATTGACCACTTCTATCCATCCGAGCGTGCCGTGTGCGGTGGAAATTAAGTGTATATAGGACGAATTAAAGACCACTAGCCCTAGATTCTTTCTTACTAATAATTGCGACTCGTGATTCTCGAGTACTGGTTTCTGAGTAGATTGGAAATTGGATACCAAAGGCAGCAATTCTTTCCTCTGCTTTAGCTTTCGGTTCTAATCATGCTAATGCCTTTCCCCCTCAAGATGTAAGCGTTTTCGACGATAAGAACTCTTGGATCTTGCTTTCTATCGTTCGCAATCTTTATGCCAGTATTCTGATCTTAATCAAATCCCCTGTTTTGTGGGCATTATCTTTCTGTGATTCTCGTTGTGATTTGCTGCTTGATCCGAGGAGTATCAGATGATGCATCGTTAGTTCCGATTAACTAGATGTGGACTCTGGCACTGGAATGCGTTGTCATTTTCTCGTTTTTTAGTTTGTGTTGAAACACTCTGCACATATGTCTGTACTTTCTACCGGAGAAGTGTTGTTGTGTTTTACTGAACTGAAGAGTGCACTTCGAATTTGAGGTTATCCACCAAATTGAAAATGTATTCTACAAGAATTGCAGAGTCGGATTAGGTTTGCAATGCAACCTTTGCAGACCTAATGGAGTAGTAAAACATCACTGACAGTTCAAGCTCCAGGTTGTTTAAGATTAAACATAGTTGAGTGCTTCTGTGCTTGTTCCATCTTTTGCATATATTTCTTTCAGAACAAGGTGTACACAACTAACTACACCGTAACATGGACTAGGTAGTGAGCAGCAAAGTAGGGAATATTCTTGAGAAAATGGAGGGAATTAGGGGAATTGTTGTTAATATAGAGCAATGATTGGCTCGCTGCCGAGATGTAACCTCTTCCTAATATATGATTGTTTAGCTAACTAAACGAGCAGAAGAAACTGTAATAGTCTACATATCTGGTTTCTGCTCACCCACCTACCTGAACCTGAATATACTAGTGCTCGAAACTGTAAGGTCTTGTGATTTTTTTTTGTCAGAAATAACATGTTAATCTGGGCTCAGCTGCAGGCAGTACTGCTAAAACTTGTCGGTGTCGGTGTCAGATGACATAATACAGTACTACGTCTGCTCTTAAAAAATCAGGGAGTGAGTTGAAGTTGGTTTTCTCATGCATGCTCCATGTCAGAACGTGAGTCTGTGACCATCGTATGATCGGAAATAATATCCTAACACCCTGTCCAGATGGTCAGAGATACAGACGTACGTACGTAGATAGACAGATAGATACATACATTCTAACATCCATGTGCAGTCTGCGCGGCCAGGAATGTGCCAAGCCGTACTGTAGCTTGAGCGAATGCGCGTTTATTTGGAGATAGCTCATGCCGTGGATGCCAGGCGGGATGCGTTGTGCCAGTGATGACGCATTTCCGTCCGTGCTCCGGCCGGCCGCCCGCCCGCCCGCCGATCGGCTCCGGCCGAGAACCAGGGCCCAAACACAGCGGAGGAGATGGTTGGATTATTTTCACTCGTGAGCTTTGGGTAACTGGCATAGAAATAATCAGGGTTAAACCAATTAAAAACGGATTACCCATGAGGTTATGGACCATTTTCCACAAACCATTCTACAACAAGGTGATTGAAAACTATGGTTAAAAGATTTGGTGAAAACATGAGAGAACCGAGGAGAAAAGCAAATTATTTGCTTTTTCGTGAAAACCCGAGAGAACCGTGAACAAAAGCAAATCATTTGCTTTAAGATACTCCAGTATTTGGGCTAGTTGGATGGGATGCAGAGGATCCCCTTGCCCATGGCCTGGTTCGCTGATGCCCATGGTATCGGATTATCCATGCCCGTTTTCTCTCTCGCGTCACTCTACTTATCACCGACTGGTACGAGCTGGGCTGGGCAGCAGGGGAACGAGCATGAGCGGCGGCGGCTTGGGCGCCGCCGTGCCGTACCAGAAATTCGTCCACTTCGCGCTGGAGAAGACACGCCTCCGCACCACCCTCACCCCTCACCCCTCCCAGGTTCTTCTTCCTACCTCAACTCATCCTTTCACCTTCCGACGAAACGGAGCTGAAGGTTTTCTGTCCATGGAGAAACCTAGCTCATACCGAAGCTCGGTAGACCGACTAAGGTTGCTTGCTGATGTTTGCCTACTGTTAGCTACTTGGCTCGTCAACCAGGAGGATTATCGGAGATGTCCTTAGTTTGGTGAATTTTCTGTCCGAGATGAATTGTAATGACTCGCTGATCTCCTGCAACCATGCTGTAGCGCTTGGTACTGCCTGCTGAAATTTTTGTGATTGCAGCTTGATTCTAGTCCGCTACTGGGAATCCTAGAAACGGTGTGTCTAGCTGATTAGCTTCCTCTCTGAATGATTAGCTTCTTTCTTTAGTCACAACCAAGTAATTGCAATTAGTTGTTTTTCAATTAGGAGCCTCTTGGACATAGCACTTTTAATCCGAAGACAATTCTGTTCCCGGTAATTATAGCATTCAGTGAACTAATCTACATTGTTTTGTTGCTGTTGTAACATTGGCTCCAAAAGATGTTGTAGTGAAGTGAGAACTGATGATATCAGCAATACATGTTTTGGTATTATCTGGTACAGAACTCTCTAGTGTACTTTTCAAAAATCCTGTGAACAAGCAGGCTACTAAGCGTTGACATTTGATTCTGCAATTATTAATTTCGAGTATCTATCAAAGCTACGTCTTCCAATAGTATCAGGTATCAACCATGTTTGTAAGTCTTGTCACTGGTTGTCAATTTGTCTGTCTCATTCAACTATTGAAGTAATTGACTTTGTCTTGTTTTATTCTTCCAGGAAAAGTTCAAGATTATAAAAGCCAATGATGATAATACGGATTTCAGTGCTCTCTCATTCAGTGCCCCCAAAATTAGACTGCTGCGCAGCTTGACAATTGAGAAGAAAAACTCAGTTCAGGTAATTTCAGTGCTGGTGATCTCTTCCCTGATAAAAACTCTCCCAAACTCAACTTAATAATGCTGTTATGTTGCTTTTCCTAAACTTTTTTCATCACCATTACCCTACTTATATTATTGTTGTTGATTTATCAAAATTGCTGCGTTAAGCATTTTCTTGGTGCTACTTCATTGGAATTTGGAGTATCTATTTTTCGGTCATATCACTACAACAGGGTTCTCATGAAGAACATTTAAGTTTTTAATTTGGTCTTTGGCAAGAAGCATCTTATTGCTTTGGAAATAAGCTCTAAGTATTTTACTTACTAGTTATGATTGGAAATCTCATCTATCCAGGAAGATGATCCGCTATACTTTGATGCAGATGCCTATGCAGGTTCTTGATTTTGCTGCTTTCTCTGAACCTGAATATGATCTTCCTATATTTTGCGCCAATGCCTTTTCAACTCCTGCACAAAGTATTGTTGTGTTGTAAGTGCCAGAAAATGGTTTCCATTGCAAACAAAAAATTGGCATACTTTCTGCAGTGCCTAAAATCAATGTAAATATGGCCTGAATGAACTATTCAAACTATCTGCAGGGACCTCAATCCTTTGTATGATACTACTGTACACAAGGATTACAAAGAGAAGTACTACATGAATTTATTGCCTCTTGCACAGAAGTATAGTGAGGTACTTAGATCTTGCCCGTCACCCAACCTATTGCGTCACAAATCTTCCGATGCAAGATTTATATGTAAGCCGATATCTTTATTTAGAGGAAATGCAGGTTCTACCTTGGGGTGGCAAGATTACAAGCGAGTCGCTGAGGTTCTTCTCTCCAATCGTGATCTGGACTATATTTGAGTCAACTGAACGCAACCACAATGTTCTACTTTCAGCTTTCATGGATTACTATAAAGTAAGACCCTACAGTTCAATATTTTTTTCTCAAAAATGATCAAGAGGAAACAAGAAATTTAAAACAAGTTCCCTGCCCTTTTATTTGTCAATCTCAGTTTTTTATTGAATATCTCGAAGGATTCTTTGGTGTGCAGCTATCAGTTCTAAATGTTCTCACCATGCAGGTCTGGGTTGAGTTAGTGGATGAAGCAATTAAAGAAAATAACAAAGCAACAATTGCTCGTAACCGAGAACAACAACATAAATATCTGACATGGAGGGCTGAGAAGGTTTGTTCTTCCACCAGAACCATATATCAAGCTAGAAAATTGTAACAGTCTTGTATTTGAGCACTACTTGCCCCATTCTGCTACCCTCCCATGGGCATTAAACAGCTTTTATGAAAGATGTAATGTTAATTTGTGCATCCTCAATTGGCAGGATCCTGGCTATCCGCTTTTGAAGAAGTTAATTGGAGAAAGTGGTGCCAAGGTTTTCTTCTGGCCATCACTGTATTTACACTTACTTTTGACCTATATTTTGTGGTATTATTTGAATTTTGAGTTACCCTGTGGCCTTGACAACCAGGATTTGGTGATGGAATTTCTTTTTGAAGGAGTGAACTCTCTTGGAACAAAATCATTTTTGGACTATTTCCCCGAATATGCCCGTGATGATGGGTCAATCAACAAGAAACGGAGTGTGATGGGCAAGTCATTCGAATCGAGGCCTTGGGATGCCAATGGAGAATTCATCGGCAACGCTGAAGCACAGTGAAGTGTTTGCTACCACTTCGGCTGGAGCATTTCCTTTCGTTCTTGTCGTACAGTTCTTTTAGAGAACTCGCATTTTTCGCGCTCATATTCCTAGACTTGGATATGATATTTTGACAAATGTCAGGAAGAACTTAGTGAACCTGGATCATGTATATCGGTTGCCTGTTTGCACTTGATGTTCATCGTTAATCTGCATAGGACTGTCGTGTCCCTCGGTTTCTACTGATAGTATAGGTTTCAAATGGCTAGTTAGTACATTGATTATATTTTGGGTATATTCGTAATTAGAGAATTTACATATATCCTTTTTGTTGACGGATTGATATCTCTACTTTACTTATTTTTTTTTACAATTTTATCATTCTAAATTTTAGTATCACTAATCAAGATAACACTTGAAATTATTTTTAATCCTCGCATAAAAACGACTCAGATTCATTCACAGTACAATGGCGGTTTCCACAGAAACAGCGGCTCCTACCTACAATAAAAGAGTAGAAAAGATGGTTCATTCACGCTCTTGGGATCCCTCTTTCACAAGCTTCCATGGCGAAGGCAGCACCTCCCATGCTGCACTCGATCCGTCCATCGCTGCTTTGCTTGAGAGTGCAGCAGGCGAAGGAAACATCGGGGAAGTTGTCAACCGATGAACCGTGCCTTGCCAGAAGCAAAAGAACAAAAACACGTCGCCTCGGATCCGCTTTTTCCCTGCACAAGTTACACACCACCGTGCGCCAAAGCCAGTAGGGAAAAAAGGACTAAAGTGTAGCGGGCTGTGAAAATGGAAGACAGATCAGGCTGATATTTATGCTAATTTTTTAAGGGTCCAAACGAAAAATAATAATAAACGGTTTTAAAACAACTTTTCGATAATTTTTACAAAATTTATTTGAAAAAATGTATCGTTTAAGAGTTAACAAAGTGTATATGTATTTAAGATTATAAGTCTGTTTGGTAGAGCTCTAGATCTAGGGTTTTGAAACCGAAGAAAATTACATATAATATTTCTATTTTATAATTGTTCTGTTCTTAAAAATTAAGAATCTTGTAACAATTCAATTCTAGCTTACTCTCTACATATCAAAATATATAATTATAGGGTATTTACGGTACAATAATTACCAGAGGTTAGAATGATTCTAACCATTCATTATTGTTGATTTTTCAAATCAAATAAAATTTAAAAGCGTGGTAACCAAAATCATGCTGATATTATTGTGCCTAAGTAAGCAAATGAGTAATAATATCATATAATTCTTATTGAGGTGGGTGTAAGCAAATGAGTAATAATATCATATAATTCTTATTGAGGTGGGTGAGTGTGAAACTTAAATAATTGGTTAATTTAATAAATAATAAAATCCAAAGGAGTACTTTAAAATAGAAATTATCCTAATACTAAACGGATGGAAAGCATCCTGCGGCAGGTAGAGTCTGCCAAAAAGAGACAAGGTTTCAGCTAAGTAATAAAGACACTGCTAGTGCTAGGGCCTAAGTGCTACTACCTACTCGATCTGCAAAAGAGAAAAAGCTCAAGTGAGAAGGCAGACTTGGTTACCACTAGGCACTAGCGCAGTAGGTGCGAAACCTACATTGCATTGCTTTGCAGCTAGCGAGCCGCCAAATGTAATTGCAAGCAAGCATCACAGGTGCAGTTTCCCTGAGCATTGGAGCAAGTTCTAACCCATTTGTTGACGGCCCACGGCAGAAAGTCGTTCGCGATCCAAGTCCAACACGCGCGTGACTGACATGTACTACGCCACTTTACGCCTTTACCGATTTTTTCGCAGATTGGTACTGCGCTGCATGTCGATGAGTTTGATCAGCAGCTGCAAATCACGAGTAAAACTGCTAGATTTACCGGCCGGCGACATGCGTGAAAGTGTGAGACGGGGACCTTTGGAATGGCCAGGGTCACATGCGATCAGACGAGAGCGAGAGAGAGAGGGGGTCGCTTGCACTTGTCTTGTCGCCATGGAAACGGCCGGGAAAAAGCTGCACCATGCACGCTCTGGGAAACCGGCAAGCAGGTTCTCACCTATTTTAACCGCAGCTCGAGCGTGACTGAACGTAAAATCAGATATACACAGGACAAGTTGCAGCCTAAGGGCAACCCAACGTAGACACCGTGAACAATTCCTATATACTTTCTCGGTATTAGAATATAAAACTTTGTTATTTAATAATTTCTTTGTCTTGTAATATAGTAATCTAGGACTAGATTTGACCACTATTTAGATTGTTGTATTATAAAATATTAAATCTGATACTAGATTACTGTATAATATATAGAACGGAAAGTACATTGCAACAGTGTTTTATAAAACCATTTAACCAAGCATTAGTACTGCTCTCTTCTCCTCGTTTGGGAAATCGCAACCAAGTTGGGTGATGATCATTCCAAGGTCTGCACATGAACAAGACCTGTCAGGCTGCCATGCTGGTCCGGTACAAATATTCGCTCCCTTGGTCAAAAACTGCATCACAGTGCAGGGTACTCTTCTTTGACTCTCATTTTTTTAACTCCAAAGAGAAGTGTTCTGATCAACAAACTCCACAGATCAAAATCGCAGCCAGCAATCGTCGAGCAGTTTCCTCCAGCCAAAAGGCAGAAAAAACTGTCAAATATTGTAGACTAGTTTATTATAATCTGTAGGTTATTAGACTAGCTTATTACCTTATAACCTAGATTATAGCAATTGAATAGGTTGATGGAAACTATTTTTTCACTTTATTACTCTACAAATAACAAATGCATGATGCATTTTTTATAGAAATTATCTGATTTTATACTCTCAATTTTAGCCCTATACACGTAATTTATTTTTCTTTAAATTATTATAAGCGGATTTATTATAATATGGTGAAACAAATTAGAGCCGTACTCGTTGCCAGATCATCGCCTGCATGCTCATCTCTCTCCTGTTTGTTCCGAACTAGTGTACGACCATAAATTGAATCAAGCACTAGATGGGCTGCTGATCATGATCTACGGTCAGGTTCGTCGTACGGTAAAGCGTTGCTTCAATCATGGAAAAGGAAGGAAAGGCGGCACTGCACGCTTGGATGGTGACTACTTGTACCCCGTTCCAAAATATAAAAGTTAGAGCTTAAAATTTATTATATACAGTGTACTCTTCATCCATCTCGTAATATTATAATCTAGATTAAATTTATAAAATTCATATGTCCTATAATATTATAATCTAAATTAAATTTATTATTTTATAGTACAAAAAAATTATATAATATTATTGTCTATATTTATTGTACTACGAAATATCAAATCTGATTCTAGATTACAAAACTACGAGACGAAATGAGTAATATTTAACTCTAAATTATGCATATTATTTCAAGCATGATAACTTCATTCAACCAATGCGTAATCTATACACACCTATCTCTAAAAGTAATATAATTTTCTTACTTATCTTTTTAATATATATGTCTATACTTAAAATTTGTTATGACAGAGACAGTAATTGTTAATGGAAAACTTGCCACCGAATTTTCTTCAGAGAAGAGCAGAATTCTTTTGAACAGTAGATGAAAAGGTCTGGAATTAGCAGTTAAGCACACGGCTTTTCTGAAGAAAGAAGGAAACCCATCTGGTGAAGTGGCGTATTCATCCTCTTCCGGAGAAAACGAACCGTGAAAGTGATGAAACAGGGGCAACCACACATGGCAATACCATGGACACAACATCTTCTCATCACTGATTGCAAAATTACAGGTCATGGGCCTTATCTTGGAACCTGCCCAAACATTTCTGATAAGCTCAAATAGACTAAAACATGAGCAACCTTTTTAGAACTAGAAAAACTAATAATTAGGAGTATTTCCTAAAGATTATCACCGAACAATTACGCTAGATAAGCTAAACTGAGCTACCGGTTGTGTAATTACCATCGATGCAAATTATGCAGTGTATCTGGTCTTCCGTCACCCACAATAGTATATTGGTTTCGGCTTAGAATTATTTAAATTCAGCTTATATACTAGTTTATAATAATTTTAAAAAATAAGCTATGGTTGTTTGTCAACTTAAATTATAACTAGTATAAATTATTATGTTTAGATGATAAAAAACTATAATTTTATTAAAATAAAGTATGAATGACTAAAATTTAGATGACGATGGATAATTTCTATAAAAGTTAATACGTTTAAAAAAGTTACTCTCTACATCACATAATATTATAACCAGATTTAACATATCAGTGTCTAAATTTATTGTATTATAAAATATTAAATATTATATTATGAAATGTTAAATATTATGAGACGGAAGAGTAGATTCCTGCGCTATTGCCGGATGCATCATGCCTGCAGCCTAAGGGAAAAGGACAAAAAACCTGTACGAGCTGCTTGCTAAAGTTGCCAGGTTGCCATCAGACGGTCTCGTCGAGCATACGCGAATCGGAATCTCCAATCATTCAACGGAAAAACAAAACTCTCCTATGCATCGACCATTCATTCTTGCATTCTCCTCACCTCAAAATAAGCTACTCCGTAGTTAGCGTACTGATTTAGTAGAGTAATCCATAAGAACTAAAGAATGTTTTATAGCTCGCAACAGATAGTTAAATACAGCTCCGACACAGCAATGTCTCCTCAAGTTACAACCCAAGAAGGATAGGAGTAGTAGGATTACAAGTTCAAAATTCGAAAGAACGAAGCATTCGCCTTGGGATTACTCTCGTAATGACGGATTTTACAAGTTGGGATTCGGCTACTAATATTCCTGGTTGGATTAGTACAGTGGAGTACTTCTTAATTAATTAGCGCATCTGCTAGTGCTCGCTTTTCCTTGGGGTCTTGTGCGCGCCAAAAAGTTGAAAGAAGCACACAGCAAAAGCGCCGGAGCAGAGCGCATCGTGGCCGTCCGATCTTTTGGCGGGAAGGGAGGAGAGGAACCGAGCGGAGCATGACGCGTGGCGCCGTCATGGATCACCAGAACCTCTGGCCGTCCGCCGCCGCCGTGGTCGCCGTGGCGGTCATCATCATGCGGGCGAAGTCCTGGAACCCGACGAAGCCGTCGCCGTCCGCGTCGACGCCACCAATCATGCGGCGGCAGTCGTCGAGGCTGCAGCCGTCGCCGCCGCCGAGGATGGCGAGCATCACGCCGCGGAGCTCCTCGGCCGTGATGCGGCCGTCGCCGTCGGCGTCGAACACCTTGAACGCCTCCATGAGCTCCTCCTCCTCGCCGGCCTCCGCCTCGGCAGCGATGGCAGCGATGGCATCCAGCTCGTCGTCGGAGGGCTCCTCGTGGCCGAGCCGCCGGAGCACCGCCTCCAGCTCCCGCCGGGAGATCTCCGCGGGGATCACGGACCTCGGGGTGGACCTCGCCATCGCGTCGTCCGACGACGACGACGACGACGCCGAGGCGAACGACGAAGCCTCGCTGCGCGAGATACCCCTCTTGCCGCTCCCGACCTTGACGCTGGCCGTGGACATGCCGCCGTCCCTCTTCCCGCTCGACGTCCGCTTCGGCGACGGGAGGGACAGCTTCCTTGTCAACGACTGCATAGAGAGCTTCATCTCGCAGGGAATGGGATTCGCAGATGAGAAGGTTGATGGAGATGTAAGCGGAGGAGGAGAAGGGAGGGGGATTAAAAAGGGAAGGGAAGGAGAGGGGGGAGTGAGCTTCGTGGAAGCTTCGCGGGGTGGCGATTTTTCGCTTCGTTTGGTGCGTCTCCCGTTTAGTAATGCGGATTTATCTCATGCGTTTTCAGGTAGGGGACCTCCGGGATTAGCTGTGGGAGCTGGAGTTCGTTGCGCTTCCTGTGGTGGCCGTCATTCGGGGCCAAACTGTATGCAGCTCGACTGCGTCTAAAAATTACTAGATTGTGCTGTCACTTGCCTAGATAACAAGCCAAAAAAAAAACGGATGCCACATGGGAAATCAACCGTGTCTTCCTGGTTATATAGGTCGGCTTTGATCTTGTATGTGTTACGAAACTTCAATTCCTATATCTGGTCACCAAGTATTGCGTGTTGTCGCTAACACATAAACTTTCTGGCTAATTCAACGTTGATGCCTCAATGTTGATTTCTTCTCTCGTTTCTTGAACAATTATATCGTGCGAGTGTATGCAATACTAATAGCTTCTGTTTCTAAAGGTTAGTTCAAATTTTCTTGAAATCGTTTCGTTGATTAGACTGTGTTTGATTGAGATAATAGAGCTCGAAAAAATAGCTATATTTTAAAATAAGCTTTAAATATTAAAATATATGTATTTTGGTACAGAGGAGGTATATTCTATGACATCTGCGTGCACTTGTTTAAGGTCTCATGTACTCTCTGTTTCACGTTAGCCTATGCTTTTAACATTTTGGGGCATCGCTGGCCTTTCGGTTTTAGCTGTCGTTGAGATGCTTGATTCCAATGTTTCTTTTACTTTTTGTTCAGGAAACTGAACGGACATCGACCTCAAAACAATGCCCCAGTAATGAGAAAGTCGACTAACCTCCCTAACGTAATTCCGATTTACAAAACTGAATAACCGTTTTGATTGTGTCAGGTCAGATCTTCTTCATATTTAATAGGGATCTTTTCGTTTTATTTCGGACCAACGATATCATGCTAGCTGTTTGAAAAGGACTCCTAACAATATTATGTTGCATCCTAACTCCCTGAACCGGTTTTCTTTCTTCAGAGAGTATATTGCAAGTTTGCTACTGACACATTTGACAGTTCGGCCCACAGACAGCACACCAGACACAAAATGCGTGCATATCATTTGTAGATGTTTTAGAATTGTCGGAGACGTTTGCAGGATGCACGGATAAATTCGATACCTACATAATAGTGCATACATATACTATACGGACCACACATAAATTCAATGACCACTGGTAGCAGCAACTGCGGCTTCTATGCAAAGATAATAGACTTAATTTTTTTCTTAAAATATGCATTATTTTATAGTATTACTCGTCACATCGACCACTCTTCGTTCAATTTTACTCTTCTTTTACCCTCACGCCGTGTCCCTTCGTCCACTTTATTTTTACTTTCAAATTTTGTTCCATATAAACTTTTTTATCTTATTTCTTTCGGTTAATGTATGCACAATTAACAATATATGATTAATAAAGTGATATCATCCAATCAACAAAGCTAGGCCTGTGTGACATTCTTTAAAAAAACTCATATGACTTTCAAACAAAGCCGGGCCGGTGTGATCTTTAAAAAAAAATCTAATCAACTTGCCTATAAATTAAAGTTAATATGATTAATAAGAGACACTTATATCATTTTCCATACTACTAATCTATCTTAAAATTATTAAAAATAAAGTATTTATGAGATAGGAGAAAGTATAGTATTTCTTCTTCTTCTTTATTCTTTTAAAAAACTAATGTAGTAATCGAACGGCAGTATAAAGGGCAGTTGGGTGTCCGTTTGACGAGATTCTCGATAACCGATGGAACTATGACGAGTATCAGTAATGATTATACGTAGCATAATTTTGCAAGCTCGCGAAGCCATTGACGGCGCCAGAGGCGAACTGCTTTGATAGTTTGATTGGAGGCAAAAATTCCTCGTATATAGAGTATGTCAAGCTAGGTTGTTGTCAGCTGGTTGTTGGTTCTACTTAAACGCAAATCAACGAGTTAATGATTGGATGCAAACTGCTTCTCCGAGAGGGTATCAGAAGACGCGGCCAAAAGAGGAAAACAGGAACAGACATACGATGACCTCACCGTCGTTGAGAGGCATCTTTGATTTTGAACATTCATGTTTAAGTCGGCACAACGAGCATAGTTAGCGTTTACTTTGTAGGCAAGTATATCTAAATAGGATGTGTTAGATAGGATGATTTGTATTAGATGTTTGGTTGGTAGATGGGATTGAACAATTTATTATTTATTTGAATGGATATAACAAGCTTAAATTTAATGAGTCTGCTTGTCATATATATTTTAAACTAAAATATATTATTTTGTAGATTAAATTATAATGAATATAATGGTATAATCATATTATAAATTGATAAATTGAACAAATGGTTTAAAAGAAATCATTTAAATATTTTAAACGCAAAATTAAATGCACCCAACCAACCAAGAGAATACATATAATCTCATTCAAATTTAGATGAACTTATCTAATAATTTTTTTCTGGGTTTCTATATCCAGCACAGTAAAGTAATATTTCTATAGATAGATATATATCATATATCTTTGTCTTCCAAACAAACGGCTGGAATATATAGGCAACTAAATACTACGTCCATTTGAAATGGGGTGAGAAAATAGAATACGGATAAAGTTAAGATTTATGACAATTATTTAAAGATTCAAACAAACCAGTTTAATACTAAAAGTTTACAAATAAATTTTATAATATTTGTGTAGGAAACTTTTTTATAAAAAAATTGTACAAGAACTCGGAAGAGTGACTAGATTTAAGCCAAAAGCGAAAGGAATGGGACCACCCGGAGCCCCACCGTCCCGACCGATGGAGCGTGACACGACCAGTTGGAGCCACACGCTGGACACCTTTGCTGCAGCTTCCGCGAAACTTCGCGTGATCGAGCTAAGCGACGTAGAGCTCCACCCATCTCACCACAGTCACAGGACGTGCCTGCTCGTGACCGACCTGTGCGCCGCAACCACGAACAGAACAGCTAGCGCGGCGGATACGAAGAAATCTTGTCAAACTTTGGGAGTTTTTCGCACGACACGGCCGGCCGCCCTCCAAACCGTGTTGAATCTTACACTACCGTAGTAATTGACAAGCTGTACACGTACGTACATGTATCGTCCTAGACTTCGTCTCTAGCTGGAGTAGTTTCTTTATTTTTAGGGATTTTGGTTAGCCGGGAGTTTTTGCTCTAGAATTTTTAGTCCTTTAAACAGTCTAAATTATATCTCAATTAACAGTAAATATGATAAGTAACGATAGGATCGGACAACATAAGTACCGGCAAAAATGGTTACGATTAGAAAATATAGTTTTATCTAATACTTCTTTGGTTTAGTTTTTTAGCTTCCTAACCGAGAAGCAAGTTAAAAAAACTGAATCAAACATATTCTCAGTAATTATAAAATTTATAAATAAATTAATATTTAGAAGTTGAAAAACATCCGCTATACTAATGATGTCAAGCTTTTTAAATATCTTCTTAGTTCGCTGATTAATTGCGGTGTTAATTAGCTGGGCATGGTCTGGCCATTTGCTCTTCCACCAATTCCTCTTATTGCTTCTGATAAGAAATAGAGACTGAGTGCATAACACGTATCCTATCTTGTGAGCCCAAAGCGTCGAATTATTATCTACAGCTTGTGATTGTTAATATGTTGAGCATTTTTTTCAATTGCTGGACCTATCTTAATCGAATCAGCTGTTCTTTCATACTACGACTTCTATTTGTATAGCTGACCTTTAGATAGTAGTTGGTTTCATATATCAACCACTGGCTGTGTGTTTTTTTTTATAAAAAAAATCGCAACTCCCGGGAATGTCTAGGCCTTATTTTGTTGGTTTTATAGCATCTAATGATTGCTCAATCAGATAATAACCCATGTTAGTTTGTAAAGCAGTGTTGATTACTGTGGTGATCGAGCAGGAGATCGACAGATGTCTGCTAGCTTAGCTAGTTGGGAAAAGGATATGAATTGTGTTATTGTGTAGTCTTGAGAAATGCTCAGGATTGACAACTACTCCATTCGTTTTATATTACAAGTTCAATCTTCTCTAACTTTGAGTTTAAAGATATATATTACTGTTTACAATATCAAATAAATATATTTTCAACATATATTTTATGGTAGATTTATTGAAATTAGTTTGATGTTATAGTTGTTGAGATATTTTTTATATACAAAATCAGTTTGAATTAGAAAAGGTCAAATTACTCAGTATGCTAAATGCTTCTTTGGAAAAATAGTAGTTTTACAGGATTTAGTATAATTCATTCAAAATTCCTATAAAAATATTCGAACCCAAATGAACCCTAATTGTTTTTGGATTATACGTGGTCTACACAAAGCAAGCCCCCCATGTGAGTTGCTGTTAGGTTTGGTGGCTTGTAGCTTTTCTGTAATAATGGCTACTGATCGATCGTGTATTCGTTCCATCATATCGCCGCGTTTATGATTGAGCCAAATCTAAGGCTTATCTCTGTCTAACTGAAAATTGTAGAATCTACCATTAGTCAATGGAAACATGCATGATGCATGCCATCGATCAGTTAATGGTTCATATGCATGCACGTCTTGGATACTGTCACCTGTAGCTTAATAGGAATTCAATCTGCAGTACTGCAGTTACAGTAGACGCTACTGTAGCTGGCGATCAAATAGTTACAGTAATCTGCAGTGCATCATTCACGTTGCTTCTTTAATAATAAGTTGATAGGATAAACTACTAACTCTCTCTGATAAGAAAATCAACGGATATAACGTTTCTAAAATTGGAATAAAAGATACTAGGCCATCCCATCTAAATGCATACATTATTACGCATTGTATAATTTTGTTTCTATCGTACCATCGTACACCAAGAGCCTAACCAATTGAAAGATTGGAAGATAAGCTGCATATATAATACCATACACATTGTTTACTGGCAAACTAATTTCTATTTCGATAGTACATATGTACGTGCAGGGATGAAAGATTTGAGATTTGATCGCATCGTCGCGTAGCTGCTGCGTGTGAATGCCGTGGGCCGGGCGATGGACCGAGCTTAATTAGGCGCTGCCGGCCGGCGACGGCGACAATGCGATTGATGCAGGCGTGGTACGAAGGGAGCAGGCGAACAGCAGAACATGGCTCGATCGCTGCATCGCTAGCATACTGTAGGTTAGAGCTGCGACTCGAACGAGGTGACAGTTGCTGTGTCTCAACTCTCAACTGAGCCCACAGCTTCTTCGACGCAACGCAGTCACCATTGGGCTTTGTTTGGCTTACACACAAGTTTGACAGCAACAATTCAGTTCCTGACACATCCGCGTTTGTCTGTGCGAGGTGAAAAGAGGGAGAAATCTCGGTGTCATACATGATGCCCGTCTGCTGAACTCTGAATTGTTGTATAATTTATTCAAAATCTATTTATTATATCGAGATAAGACACAACGTATAAAAATATATTATCGTCTATCATCATTTAAGAAGTGTGGAAAGTGAGGCGAGAGGACGACGTCGTTTGAGTTTCAGAGGCTACACAAATTACACATCGTAGGTAGCATATGTGGTTGTGAGTTGTGACCCACGTTTATCTCGCGCGCGCAGTGTGTGGAGGTTAACGGTAGCCAGCACGTTGTCACTCACTCAAACCGGCGAAACAACCGCGGCAAATCAGCGTCGTTGCGCGCATGATCCGCCCGTCTCGTCTCGTGTGCCATGCGCGGCAATTGCCAGCACCTAACCCCCCCTCCCCCCCTCGCGCGCGGTCGACACGCCGGCCGCCCGGCGGCGGCGAGCCCGTCGACTTTACGCGTGATGCCGTCGCCGTCGCCTTGATGGCGCAATCGTGCAAAAGTGCTAGTTGCCAGGTCAGAGCCAGTACGTTTTCCTGCCTAGCGCCTGGTGAACGACAGTGACCTCGCCGCTGGCGGCCGCTTGCTGGTCACAAAAGCTATTCTGGCTCTTTTTATTCCGATATCAACTGCCAGCACTGTACCACATATATCTGTATATACATGAATAAATATTTTCAGAACTCTGTTTCCTAACGATAGGCACGCCACATACGTACGGTCGATGAGCAACTTGTGCGTTGTTTGACGACGTTGGCACCCCTTAAAAACAAATCAGTTTTAATACTTTCTATTAATTACAAGCAAATTACTAAGTTTAACATCTACCATCACTAGCTTAGAAATCAGTTCTTTTATACTCTTTTTATTTTTCGCTAGCTCCGCGCCCGCCATGCATGGCTAATTTGTTAGCGAGCAGTGCTGCTAAAACTCTGAGCTGCAGAACAAGTACTAAACTCTGATCTACTGTTACTCTTTCGGAAGGCAGTATTAATTAAAGTAGGCTGCAAATTGGGTGACCCAGAAAGGCCGACTCCGGGCCCAGTCATGTTTAGTTTTCTACAAACATCTTCATCTACTATGGTGGGCCGAGAACTTGACTACTTGAGACTCCGATTAATTACACAGCAATGCGAAACTAAGACGAAGAAAATAGAGTACCATAGAAAATAGAGTACATTTATTTTGCATAAATCTCCAGAAACCGTGGACCCGGACAAACCGTGCAAACCCCACACAAGTTACAGGTGCGCCTTCCTTAAATTTCCGTCCCACGAACTTGTGATCCATAGGGTCACCAGCATCATCAACAGCGGAAAAAATGGATGATTTGTCAAAGCAATCTTTTTACTTATATTATATTGCTACTGTGTAACAATGATATATATGCACGATTATTTAAGTCAATATGTGACACAGTGTAAAAAAACATGAAATTACTTCTCGTCAGTAATAGATTATAAAATCTCTGTGCAAAACCTTCTACCAGCTGATTACGATGACAGTGAAACAATTGTTTTTAACAGTAACTAGATCATGCAACTGCGGCGACATTGGACCAATCCGCTCACTGACTTAAAAAGGGTAAAGTTGTAAATACGATAATATATTTTTTACTATTTTAAAATATATCATCATGCCACTAAAAACAGAAACTACAACAATTAGTAACAGTAATACCTTTTAAATTCTTAGAAATTATAATTACACGGGAGTTTTTTTTTTATAAAAAAAACACATGTCATACGCACACGTCTCGTGTCCTCTCCTCCGCCTCCGGCCCGTCCCCACTTCAGCGAGCGACGCCGCCTCGCCTCCGCTGCTAGGGTTTAGGGGTTTTGCCGGTCATCATGCGCCACCTCTCCCGCCTCCTCAACCACCGCCTCCTCCTCCCCTCTTCCGCCTCGGCCTCCGCGGTCGCCCTCTCCACGTCGAAGCGTACCTACGTCCGCCGTACCAAGCCGGCACCGTCGCCCGAGCCGCAGGACGCGGAGACCGATGCGGCCACTCTCGCCGCGGGGGAGGAGGATACGCGGCCGGTATGGCACAGGGAGAAGCTCCCTAGTGAGTTCCCCCGGCCGTCCACCATCGCGTTCCAGCCGCGCGTCGCCAACGCCGTCCGTCTCGTCGGCACCGTCGGCGCGCCCGTGCAGCTGCAGCGGATGCCCGACGACCGATTTTCCGCCGTAACGGTGCTCCTGCAGGGCCGCCACGCCGATTGCCCCAAATTCTGGTATGATCATCGCTTCCTTTCCGTACTCTGTGATCGTCGGTACTTGGCCGTGTTTGGGACTGAGACTGAGGGAGGGTGTACATGCTCTAACACGAATCGCGTATGCTTGCTCGTTGCATGTTTCTGTTTCGCTAGTTTTGCAAATGAAATAAACTATATGTAGAATCGAGAATGAATTTGGAATATAATTAGATTATATATACAACTGGGAAAGGGTTTTACAACCTGTTTGGTTTGAAATGGTGCTGGCTTGAACTGTGGATGGAACAGAAAGTATCAATGTCTCCTTCCCCTTTTTTGCCCCAGAAATGCATTGATTGTGCATATGTAGGCTGGAAGGTCAAAAGGCACATAAAACTTTAGTAACACTCAACTTTTGTAGCCAATAACTCAAGTCTGAAGATGAGCACACATTTTAACATCAGTGATGATTATGCTGAATTTCACAGGATCAGAAAGTTCCAGTGATCAGCACACAATAACCTTGCCCCGTTTCTAGTTTAGTTTTTTATTTCACATGTCGAGTTCCATGGAAGGAAAGATGTTTTTTTTAAAAGTTTAATGTTCACATTTCCCAGATACTTCAGTGCTTGACGTTCCACTTTCAGGATTCCTGTAGTATTCCAAGCTGACTCGGCACAAGTAGCTGCGTCTCATTTACTTCTGTGCTTGACGTTCCATTTTCAGGATTCCTGTAATATTCCTAGATGACTTGGCACAAGTAGCTGCGTCTCATTTACTTCTGTGCTTGACGTTCCATTTTCAGGATTCCTGTAATATTCCTAGATGACTTGGCACAAGTAGCTGCGTCTCACTTACAAGAAAATGACCTTGTACATGTATCTGGGCAATTAACTGGAGATGTCTCACCATTCAAACTAAATGGACAAGCAAACATTCATGTATGTCACTACTAACTGTACCATGTGGCTCAATGTGAAGTTCTTGTTGAATAATATTAGCACTGGGAAGTTACCATGCTAATATGCTATTCTTATTCTGCACACCACATGTTAGCAGCTCCCTATTTCTCTTTCATACCGGCCTGTTCATTTCAGCAATCAGCATATGACATATGGCTTATAAGCGGGCACACTTCCCAAGCTCATAAAATGTGCAATTTTTTTTTAAAAAAATTCTATATGAAAATTGTTGAAAAATTGTTTTAGATCCCTATATCAACCTTTTAACATTATATTCATTCGTTTGAACCTTAAATAATTGTCATAAACCTCAACTTCATCCCATCCATCTCCTGTTTCATACAGGCCTGGCCATACTGTAACCTTTCAGGTTGATTCGATACTAGAAATAAAATATACATCAGATGATGGCTACTCTTATATACTTATGCCCTCTAGGTTTTACCTTAACTACTACTTTTCATTAGCATTTTGTGGTAAGGAAAATCCTACCAATTGTATTATAAATTGACAGAATAGGCAATCTCATATGAGATTGTGAAAAAACAATCACAAAATTGAGTGTATCTGTGGGCTATATTTACTGGTTACTGCATTTCCCTTCAAAATAATTTTTTAATTAAGGTGGTTAATTTTTATATATAATGCTTCTATGACGTTTTCCCTCACACAGAATAATAAATCATGCAGCTCTCTTCTGTCTGATTATTAGATACAATAATTCAAAGTGGACAATTCTTATTTCCCCTCTTCTTTGTCGTGGATAACATAGTTATGTTCCGTAATTTTTTATCTGGCTGGCTGAAAACAACTGTTTTCCTGGTATACCTGTTTTAGGTTTTAGCACAATCGCTGTCATTTGTTGGTAGTAAAGCAGTTGAAGCAGATATCATGGCAGATGAAGAGGAAAGGTTTATGCAGGTTGTTGAGGCTGAAAAGAAAGTTGAAACAAAAAAATTCAGACCTAAATATCCACCGGACACAGTTTCAGGTGCTGGATTTATCACTCCCAACTTAATCCATCTCCCAACCCACCTTTGCTCCATTCTGCCATAAGTTTATCGTCATCAAATTGTGTCATCGATAAAATCATAACATCATTACATTGATGTTCACTGTATTCATGTTGGGGTATTTCCTTGGTTGTAAGTTATGAACAATGGGAGCATGACTAACAAGCAACTTATTTCCTCCAGGCCACCTTTTATGAACAGTGGGAAATGCAACTATTCGTCACTCTAAAGATTGCCACCTCTTCAAACGCCGTCTTCTTTAATGCAATTAATCTTTTGCCACTCTTAAGATGAGGTTGACTAATTTTTTTGCCATTTTTCAGCCCACGACTGCCACATCATCACCATGGGCTGAAAAATAGCAAGAAATTAGTCAGCCTCATCTTAAGAGTGGCAAAAGATTAATTGTATTATAGAAGATGACATTTGAAGAGGTGACAATTTTTAGAGTGACAAATAGTTAAATTTCTCTTTAGCAATTGCTCACCAGTACTGATTCACACACAGGTCTAGCTAATCTAGCAATGTTGCAAACACTGGTTGAAACTTGAAACAATGTGTATGTTACATCACACACCAATAGCTTATTAGCCATACATATACATACATTATATCAATTGTACTTTATTACTTTTATAGTACTCAAGACGGATACATAGTGACTATTTTTTTATATTCAGTTTTTTAAATTATGCTTTCCATTCTAGATGATAGTATAATTCTCAGGTTACAGAAACAAGGGGGATAAGCTAAACAAACTCTGGAATGATGTTATAGCTAATCCTCAAGATTGGACGGATAACAGGGCTCAGAAGGAAAATGGATCTGTGAGCATTTTATTCTTCTAAATTTGCTCTTAGTGAAATACAGTCTGTCAGCTACTAAAACTCTAAAACTTGTCGTTGGACTGCAGAGAAGTCCGAAGTATCCCGACTTCAGGAACAACATATCAGATGAGGTACTCTGGCTTAACACTGCACCAAAAAACGCGCTGGAAAAGTTGAATGATTTAGTATTCAGTAGTGGTTTCATTGTAGAAAAAAAGGACAGACCTTATGGTGGCAACATGAGCAAAGGTAAAATTAACTATTTTGACTCTCCTTTCATTTATTTTGATTTCTCAATAGTAATATAATTAGCTTGTACAGGTCCAAACTGGGTGAAGACGAATCTAGGTGCTTCCTCTATTTCAAAACAAAAACTTGAAGGTTGGTATAAGAATTATCTTTTGTTCCCTGGGAGTGCATTTTACCATAAAACGAATAAAAATGGTTTTGTGACCATAATCATTGGTGTCTGTATCCGCCTTCATGGTTTGTTCTCGTTAAAGCTGCTCAATGTCATCATTTTCATCCTGCTATTCTGCTTGAAGCTATCCTGTTATCCTGTTCAAGTCTCCAAGTGTATGGAGACCTGATGATGCCTTTTTTTGAAAGAAATGGTGCCTTTTTTAAAGAAAAAAACTGAAACGATGGTGCCTTTTTTATTCCGTGATCACACAATGATGCATTAGTTTTGTGAGAGTACTTTTTCATACTCATTGATTGTTGTATATTTGGTTAACTGCACTGCTGCATAGTGTGCCTGCTGATCCATCGTATTGTTTCCAGGGGATTTGTGGCGAGATCTGGTGGACAATCCTGGAAATTGGTGGGATAATAGATCAGACAAGGTGAGTCTCAAGGAACTCATTTTATTACAATGTTTATTGTTCCCAGATT
The DNA here is from genome assembly GCA_000418225.1 of Zizania latifolia. NCBI lineage: Eukaryota > Viridiplantae > Streptophyta > Magnoliopsida > Poales > Poaceae > Zizania > Zizania latifolia. The sequence goes on along the minus strand of KE372733.1, from coordinate 255,013 downwards.
GGTGCTAAACATTGCAGTTATCTGCTTTGATATGCAGCCTTCAACAAATTATCCAGACTTCAAGCACAAAGAAACTGGTAAGGCTCTGTGGATACAATCCCAGACACCTAAATGGGCTATGGATGCGCTACCACCTGTGAAATCCAAGCCAGCTTTTAAAGGAGATAGAAAGCAAGAGACCCTCCTGTCATAATTTATAAGAGACCAGATCAGTGGTAAGCCCTTTGTGCAATGTGCTGTGCCTCAGCTTTATTCCATGTAGTAAAAATGTTATAGTCGCCTTCAAGAGCTAGTTCGATTTCTTTAAGACGTCTAGCAATGTCTGCTAATGCCTGAAATCCTGAATCGGGTAGGTACTAGCAAACGATTATTTTTGGTTTAACCACCCCCGAAATGTTGCCTGAAGTCATATGGGCCAGGCTTCATTAATGTTATATTAGGACGTAAATAGTGGCCAGTTCCAAGCTGATGCCAATGCGTGTCATATCCTGGACTTAATTTGATCCCCTTGGAGCATTTTCAACCCCCTCCTATATACTACCTTATATACTACCTTGTTCTAAAATAAATGACGTTCTAGAATGCGTGCAGTCAAATCTTGAAATCTTAAATCATTAATAGATTTAAAAATATTAGGATTCAATATGTGAAAATAAACATTAATAGATTTGTTATGAAAATACTTTAACATAGTTAAACTTTTGATAATTTTTATAAATATAAGGATAGAAGTAATGTAGACATAATTGTATTGGACACTCAGTTGATGTTTAAAACATCATTTATTTGAGAACGGAGCATTATTTATATAGATGTCTTTTCACCCTTAAATCTCACTGCCCTGTATTCTAGTGTCCTTTATTTAATTGATATCTTACAAATAAAAGAGAGAAAGGTGGCTGGGCGACGTCGACGGTGGCCAGAGGCGCGAGCAGAGGTTCGACACGCCACACACATGTAACACGGTTGTGATTTAGGTGGGTATTGTAGTAGTTGGAGGAGAGGGGAATAGGGAATGTGATTTGGGCTCCCATGAAAGACAAAGATGAGAGTGTTTGGTTAGAGAGCAGAGTGAGATGTGAGATGTGATGGTTCCACAAAACACACTCTAAAGTTATTGAATAGATTAGAGCTGCTCTTGAATAGGTTGGAATTCCTTGAGCAGTTGTGCCCCATATAATCTGGCTCGGCAAGACAGATGCGTCCTGGGCTCGAAACGATGCGGGTTTAGTTGAAGCCTACCGTGACTGTCGGCCGATGTACAGAACCTTGGTCATATAACCTTTGCCGCTTTAGAAATGTTGATAATTCGTTCAAAATTCCGAGCCTTACAACCGGCCTTGCATAATGTACTTGTGCGGTTGTCCTTACCTACCAGTTTCTACGGCATTTACTGCCGTTTGTAATAGTATACAATACAAGGGCACTAGACTAGACCATACAGACTGATAAATAGACAACGAAGTTTTGGAGGTACGTACAGCAATCTGGTTCGTGCTAAAGTTACAGTTTTTGTTTTGCCTCCTTAGAAGATGTGGGATCCCAATCATGATAACTGTCTTGTCACGTTGCGTCGGTGCTGAGAAGCAGGAAGGATCTTATGATCTTTTCATCAGAAATGAACGGCGTTACATGAAAATGGTGACAACCCTGATGTTCATCCTAGCACTTATTGCAAGGAAGATTTCCGCTACCCTTTAGATTCTGGTAACGATGGTCTCTGCTACTGTAGTGCAAAGCAGTTTCCTAGTCGTGAGACTTCGCTGGAGTCTGTAACATTCCCTTGGAAAGCTAAACTTGGGATTGATACATCAAAATGTCGTTGTAGGAAGACCTGCCAAGCAAGCTACATGGCCCGGCTGAGATGTCAACTTCCAAGACAGAAGCGTAGCTATCTAGTGCAACCATCACTAATTAGTGTGCGAACATCTTATCTTTGGAGATGTCCCAATATTCTGTGGACAATCACACCAAGAAGAGGAGAGCCTGGCCCCAAAGAGAAAGTAGATGCTACCACTCTTAGTTGAGAGTATCTTGAAAAGACTAGACCCAAAATGCAGCCCTCTCCGTTGCTTTCCGAGGCCCTTTCGGAGGCTACGGGCCCCCACCCACCCAACTCACACAACAGCTTGTGTCTCCTTATTGCAGCCGTTGACCCAGTTCCATTTCTTCCCCCTCGCCTTCCCATCATTGCAAACCTCTCATCCATCCAAACCTCACCTCCAAAATGCTTGTATCTTCGCCGGCCTGCCTCCACTTTTCATCCCTTAATTGGTGTCTCGCCCATGGCGTGTGTGATGAGCTTTCTTTCTTGCTCCTTTTTGGGGGATTCCAGGTCTAATCCATATCTTCGGCGGATAGATGCACAATGCCTTCTTTCCGGGGGGAAATGCAGCGTTGGTGCTTCAACTTTAGCAGCTTTGCAAATAAAAATGCTCACAGCGAAATGTCACAAGATGGTCTTGTAGTTGATGATATTCTATCGATATTTTGGCGTGATTAGGTTATTAAGCACAGATTTGGTAATCTTACAAAGGAAAAGAAGTCCTAGGATTATTGTCTATGATAGTTTGGCGTGATTAGGTTATTAAGCACAAATTCGATTATCTTACAAAGGAAAATAAGTCCTATGATTATTGTCTATGCCATTTGTTTTGCCCGATTTGGTGTATATATCACATAGCTTACATTGATGCTGATTAGTCATACATACACATATCGATGTGAAGATCGATTTTGTAACAAATCAACGACGTAGGAGGTGCTGTTCAGGAAAGGAGACTGCAAAGGTGAATATTGGGCAGTCAATGAAATGATCCACTCATGAATTTTGGAATTTTGGTTTTGTGGGTTTGATAATCTCTGATGCCATGTCTTTTCTACCTATCCCATCCATACATACATCTATGTCTAATTGTCTATGGCCTATGTTGTTTGGACCTAAATTGTTGGGTGCACTACTGAGGAAGGGGATATCTAGGGCCATTACACGGGTCAATAAGGCCATCATTCCAGTAACAATTTTCACGAGAAAGGGGGAAGGATGTGATGCTGGTGTGACATGTTGGGCTCACTGTGTTTTACTACTACCAATTTGGGCTTCCCATTTTCTCTTCTAGCTTAGCTGCCAGCGAAAGTGCCGTACCGTTGTGTGGTTTAGTTTTTTAACCATCCTCTTGCTTACAAAGATAGAATGAAATCAGTTTTTTTAACCGTAGTAGCCTTTTGTTTGTCAGTAGAAAGTAAAAGTTGCTCACTGTGTTTTACTATTACCAATTTGGGCTTCCCATTTTCTCTTCTAACTTAGCTGCCAGCGAAAGTGCCACCATTGAGATTTGAGAATGTGTTTGGTTCAGTTTTTTTACCATCCTTTTGTTTAGAAAGCTAAAAGGTAAACCTAATAAGTATTGGATGAAACTAGATTTCTAACTGAAGCAAAATTTTGTCAATATAAGATGAAAATTGTTTCTCTTAGATTCCACAACTTCATAGTTTGTGTTGTTCAATCTCTTCGTTAGTCTATTTAAGCATATTATATTCAATGCTAATTAAAATATGAAATTGTTATTTTCTATTGTTAAGTTTCATAGAATCATTTTACCATAGATTTACAACTACTTCAACTAAATAACTTTATAATCTTTTTACAGCTCATTATCAGCTCAAACACACCGCCTCATGGATGCAGTTAACTAGACTACTATAGGCATAACATAACCGGCCAAAAATATAATACAAAAGATAATGGCCTTCACAACCATTACCACGAGATTCGGTTTATTGGTATACTGATGCTACTTTCTACAAGCAACTTGTAGAAACTAGCTAGAAACACGTGAAATCTCGTTGTGAAAGTGCGAATTAAGATATCTCAGGGGTAGAGGCATGATTTTTTTTTTGGAGATCAAGGCATGGCATCTTGATGGCAACAAGAGATGACAAATGAATGATCCATCACTCAACTGCCAGCTGCGGCTTCAATTTTTTGTCTATAATTAAGCCTGACTGTATCGAGTCATCATTAATTCTGTTGGATTTTTGTACGTGTCACTATCATGTATGCTGGCAGTTCCCCAGCTTGCTGCTCCTGACTGGCTAATTAAACTAATTAATTACTCCATCCGTCCCACGGACTTTTCTTTTGAATCAAAGTTCATAAATTAGTGACGAGGAAAAAAGATAGAGTGCCATTTATTAATAAAAATTAATACTCTGAAGTGATAGTTAATGAGTATATAAGAGTATTGAAGAAAAAAAATTGATTTTTGAGTCGGGAGTAGATGTATAAGAAGATAGAAATAAATTATTTTACTCTTTTTAAGGCACTCTTGAATTTTAAGACATAATGGAAGGGTTAGAAATGAAATCTCTATGGTAGAGGCTGTACTCGTCGCACTCCTAGCGACAAAAACCGTCAATTTGCATATGGAGGACACAGGTCTGTATCGTGGAAAAGGACGGGGCCAACTTGTCACCTATCCATAGATCTCATTGATTAGTAGTCTAGATCCCAGCATCACGAATGTGCAATGCAGGCCATCGAATTCACGATTTCATACTTTTGATGTAACATCTGAACCAACAAATAATCTGCTTACAGCGCAACTTATGCCACTTTTAATTTCTACCTCACTTTGATTCCCTGCTTCCTTCCTCCAGTGAAAATCCTCAGTTATTTAATTATTATCAATCACATAGGAGGTACAGACACATGACATTTGATAATTTGATACTTAAAATAAGTGGATTCAATTATTTATCATCCTAAGTCATAGATCTAGATAGTTGTCTATGTATTATTTTTATAAGTGTTAAATAATCAAATGAACATCTACGCAAAACTGCAAATATTTCGAAGACACAAATACACCATCACGCACATAGCATGTACTACAAAAGACTTGAATCCTGATGAGTAGAGTCATGTGCTCCTCTCTCACCGCTCATCAAAATGTCTTCTTAGCTACATGTATTTATTTGACACTGCAAGAACAGATTTGTGTGTACATCCACCATGAAAGATAAACTCTTTGGAGGTAAGGAAATCAATTAATATGGTGTGATTATTTCTTCATGCGTACAATGTCTTCCATTGGTGTTCACTGCGAAATGCCAGAGGACCCCCACTTAAAATGGTCGACACGTACAACAACTACTTGTGGAAAAAATAAATAGAACAAGAAAAGGTGGGAATAATATTGGGATTGTTGGGTGGAAAACTTGATTCTAGAAAATAACCAGTAAGAATATAGTAAAATTGTTTTACAACTTATGTATATTACGTACATATTAAGTTTACAATCAAAAAAATCTAAAATATTTGAAAGAGATATGTTTTTAAAATAGCTGTAGATGTTAGAAGTTTTGCAACCAACACCCTTTTATAGTATTATCCAGCTAAAAGGGCATAATATAGTAGTGAAGTGCCGGGCCACCGAGTGACCGACAGAGCGAACAGATGAGGCTATATTTTCCAGAAAAGGAAACCGGGGAAGAGGAGCAAACAAGGAATGTGATTCCATCGATGATGGCAAAAGTTAAGCTTCTTTACAGTGTTAGTTTAGTATAACCATCAGCTTAATCAGCTCAGGATAAGAAAGGTGAGGCTAATCTAAGGGTGATGTTACCATCTCTGTCACTCTTCAGCATCCACGCCGCTGACAGTTGCATGGCGCCAAAGCAATCATTTGCTGAGCTCACTGTGCGCACAACAATCTTCGTGCTAGGATTCTCTGCACCAGCCGATGGCTAATCAAAATATGCTTGGCCATTTTTCTCCCTAGTTCTTATATGTTCCTTAAAAAAAACATACGTGCAGTATATGTGAAAACACATAGTTCCCTCCATTTAAAAATATAGCAAGTTTTGGTATTCTTTATATGTATTAAGGAGATGAGAAAGGTAAGAAGATCATACTACTTTTTTCAGAATATGTGAGTATATATATGTCTAAAAGTGATTAAATAGAGTAATAAATAAAAACTAATGTAATATAAATACTTTAAATATAAAATCCCTTTTATTTTTGAGAGAGAGGAAGTATTTTTCTAGAAATTTGGGTTAATGTACTGTTAAAATGTATATACTGTACTTGTATGTTGCATCGCTGCAAAGAATATGAAACAACACGACAGAACAACTTTGTGCACAACACATCCTTTACATCTTTCCCCTTAAACTCTTGTAATATCACACATCAGTCCTTCACGCTAACCTATGCTATTTTATCTTCTAATATAAGTCATCATTCATGCGTTTTTCTCTGTTTGTTTTTCTTGTTTTGTCTTAACCTGCTGAAGAAATGCCTTTTACGGATTTTCTTGTAAAGAGTGATCCATCTTTCCAATGTGGTTATTACTACTACACATTTGTATTCTTGTGCACAATTCAAATACGATATAATTTTTTACATTTGACTGTTTTGAGTATTACTTCGTATGAAGAACACATACTTGCAAATACATCAACAAATTGATTACTAATTAATTAAGTACATATAGGATAAATATTTTTATCCTTTAAGAGAATGTCTCTACAATATATATGCAACATCCAAACGTCCCTAAAATATAGGCCATAAAAATTTCCATGACGATGTCTAGAAATGTCCTAAAACAGTAAAACACGTGTCGAGCATATATGCTTTGTTCGTTAATACATGTCAGTTTTTATTTTAACTAGCCATGCTTTTACCAGCAGTAATTTTCAAATTATGCAATTATTTTGCTTCAAAATCAACAAGTATTTGTGAATAGAAGGATTAATATTTTTCCAAATTATTGGTATATGTCTGCTGACACATCATGCAGAGCTCCTTGTTTGTTTCACACTCTTTTTTATAGAAAAAATAAAAGCTGGAAATCTATATATGTCATAGGATGCTTTTTTGCTTCCATATAATCTACAGCAAGTGGCTAACAATTAACTGGAGTATTAACCTAAGGAAACATCAAACTTGATATTATCATTCAGCAGCTGAGAGAGTTGATTCTAAAAAGCAGCTATTGAGTGATAAGAACACGAATAAATCGTGTTTCTCTAATTTCTATATATTACTCTATCCGTTTCAAATATAGCAACCTAGAACCGTATATGGTACTTTATAGTACAATAAATTTAGATAATGTCATTGTCTAGATTTATTGTATTATAAAATATCACATCTAGTTATATGTTGCTATATTATAGAACGAAGAGAGTAGCTTATTTCTTAAATTTTATAACTATTGCGTTTATAAAAAAAAATTTAAACCCAGATATATACAACTGTGAATATCTCAGCAAAACAGGAACATGTTACGTCACACCAATGTTAGTGTTTGGGCTGGTTAGTGGCAAGGCGTAGCAAAGCCAAAAGGTTAAACAGGGGGAGGAGACACCATGCAGCAATTGAGGGGCCCCATGCAGGCTACGGACCTCGTCTCGCTGACAGTGAAATAAATTCATTTCCACGTCACGGCGTGGAATGGCTTGGGATTGGCGCTATTTGATGGGACTTGTCATCAGAACCCTACCTGCCGAAAGCAACAGAAACAGGGATTTTTTTTCACAAAAAAATTGAGAGACATCGCTGCAAAGGAAGATGTACTTATCTTTGGGCGTCAACCACAGCCAATTCGATCGATGACCCATCTACGCTCCAACAAGCCGCAAACTCTGGATCTCTCAGGCATGTCTCCCTCCACTTTACAAGCATCAACAGTACAACAGTGCACATGAAATGTTACAGACGCTTGCCAAAACACTGTCGAAATAGGACACGACATACATTCATTCACCTATGCATGCATGCATTCATGTATGCTGCAGATACACACCACAGTGATATGTTTAAAAGCTCTTGGCAAAGCTATAATGCGTGAGTGATCGATCGATCGGTGATCTCACATGTCCCACAAGCAAATGAGGTTAATTTCTGTATTGTTTTCTTTCCCAGTTTGCTGTCTACATGAGTTGGTGCTATAGATGTGTATGTATGGATGGGTCTTAAACAGCTTGAGCTGCACATCAATCTATAAGAGCACGACGAAGACATGATCATCACCAGCATTGACACAGGCTATTTTGGTGTCACCGGAATGTGGGCCAGCAGTTAGGATGGGGCCCAGGCGGTAGAACTGAGCTAGCTAGCTAGCTCCATGCAGTAGCGGCACGCTTGCCTCTGCGGCGCACGTACGCAGGAGCACGTGGTGGTGCATGGGGCAGTAGTCGACACGTGCAACATCGGACGCCGACATCTCGCACTGTCGCTCGTGTCAGAGGCGCCTGTGGATCAAGCCGGTCGTCTCGTCGTCGTCGTCGTCGTCGTCGTGGTCGCAGCTGCTGCTGCTACTGCTAGTAGTTGCTGCTGCTGCTACTCAATCGATTTACTTTATGAAACGCTCACTCCCACGTACCAACGTAAGGTATGCAGCAGCAGCAGAACCTCGATCGATATTCAAGCCCTTTCTTCCATCTAGTCTTTCTTGGCCTCTGTTGCATCCATTCCATGGTTGATGGTCGAATTCTCGCTTTTCTCTCTCGATAGTGACCTGGCCAATAAAAAGCGTACGTGTCTTGAGATGCGTGTGTATATATATGTAGTCGTGCGTGTGGGTGATTGGGTTTGTGTCATTGATGTGGTGTGGTACGTCATGTACGCTAGCGGTCGAGCTGCTGTTTTTGCGGGTGGTTGGGGTGTATGGTCTTGTTGCTGATGGCCGTGTTCAATCATGCATGCTCTCGCACAGTGGCGATCACACTCTCTCTTCGATCTCTCTCTCCAGACGACGACGCTTCATGTGAATGGAAGGATGGATGTGACCGATCTGATAGCGTCCATTCAGTCGCATGTGTGCGCCCTACCTCATAATTTCTAGCCCTAGCTGTCTACCCGTGGTTGGGCCTCTTTCTCTAGCAAGCTGATCCATCGATGGACGGAGAGAGATCGCTTGGCTTGTACTCTATAATAGTTTGGTCGGTGGACAAAATGCCCTGTCCACTATTGCATATGCGTTACATACATGTGTGACATACTCCAAATTACTGGTAATTAAGCACATGCAGCAGGTCGATCGATCTCTCGCTGTTACATACTCGTGCACTTATACACGATCAGTACTGATATATACGTACAATGTGAAGACTGAAGAACGTAAGGTTATCACCTCATCCGGCGATCGAACGTGCATGCATTGATCGCGTCATATGTAAATCCATGATGCAATCTTGACTTGGCAGTAGGTGCCAGCAGGCAGGGCAGGTCTCGCATGATCAAGGTGTGTGTCGGTCGGTCGTACCCCTCCCAGCTGATCCACTGATCCGGAGTAACGGGCCGCGCCACATGCACTGCCGCACGCCCAGCCGACACGGGACGCCCGGAGCCAGCACGCAACCATGCACGCAAAGACAGCCACTATCAAATAAACGCTGCTCCACTGACAAAAGGAAGTTTTCTTTTTCTAAAGACTGATTAATAAGGGTCACTAAAATCATTTGATTTAATTTCGTAATTCTTGTGGACAAGTCCAACCAACTTATAAAATTATTTTAGTTTTATACTTACTCCCACTTTTTTAACTTTGTGTAAATTTATAGAAAAAATATATTTGATGCTATAGATGTCGATGTATTTTTCCATAAATTTAGTTAAAATTATAACTAAAACATTAGCGGTGGCAAGCAGGCAAGTTGAGCTGCAGTGCTGCAGCGACCAGGCGTTAAGATGCATGGTGCTCTCGATCTCCGCGTCGCCCTGGCTCCCTGCGCTACTCAACTGTGCGTGCGTGTCCCTTGCGAGCGCGCGGATGGCTGGCTGGCTGAGGTCGGAAAGCCATGGGCGACAGAAAGTCAGCACGAGTGACATGACAATGAGCGCGGAGAGGGCCCAGCGCCGCGCGCGCGCGCGAGGCGACATGACCGCCCAGCCTTGCATGCATACACCCCGGCCTCTACCTAGCTACCTAGCTATTCTTCTCCAAATTAACACCAGATCGACCTGATATGTCACGCGTCCATGTGCCACCGTCTCATCTGCACGTACGCATGCTCGCGCATCACCAAGCTGGCCGAGATGTGTAGAGACTAGAGAGTGGGCGAGTGGCTATTGCTGCAGGAGCGATCGCGATGCACAGTAGGGTTGATCTATATATCTAGCTTACATTGATCTCTCTCTCTCTCTGGAAGTTTAGTCTGGATATATCTTCTCGATCGGCAGGCAAGGCAGGGGAAGGGGCAGTGCAGGCAACAACTTTTCCCGTGGTACAGGTTGACAGGACGTGAAACTAGGAAGAAAAAGAGGGCGAGAGGCCGCCGGCCGGTCGGCCGGAGGATGGAAGAGATGTGTCATAAAGATCGGGAGGCTAACTGGCTTGGCTGCTGCCTCAACTGTACTTTGCAGCCAGTTGTGTTGATTTGTGGTCACCGCCATCGGCATGCATGTGACCATATGTTCCTCGCGCAAAAAGTTGGGCAGACGGGGCCAGAGGCGCATGCATGCATGCTGACTCCTGCAAAAAAAATTCACTCTCCCTTTTTTTCATCTGCATCGATCGGTCCTGGATCTGCTTGTTCTTGCATGCATGATTGGCACAGGCTACCGCGCGTATTGTTTCTTCGATCCATGCATACCTACACTTGTCACTCGGAATTAAGCTCGTCGCTCGAAGATATATGGATGCAGCAGTAGGCAGGCAGTGCAGCAATTATTATTGTGACGCGACACTGGCGCAGGCGTCACAGACGAGACGACGACGGCCGGATCGAGCGGTAGACTTGCCCAGAATGGCGGAATGGCCCCCGGTGGCAAAAGGAATGGCTACGTCCGTGTCATGATTCATGCGTGTACGTACACGATGCACGCACGCACACCGGCACAGGTACAAGGTGGTGACGAGCACGCACGCACGCACAGCGGAGAAGGGTGTGATGTGTGGGATACGCGCGCGCGCGAGAGAGAGTACGTACGCGCCACGTCGTGGGAATCGGGAAGCGCGCGCTCGCGTGCGTGCGTGCGTGCGTGCGTGCGTGCGTGCGACGAGACCAACCTGGTCAGATTTTCAGGTCACCATGTCCATGGGGTAGGCAAGTTTCTTCCATCTCATCTGCTACTGCTGCGGGGCACGGCATGGCCGGCCTGGCTAAGCTGATCTCGCCGCGCGCGCGCGCGTGCGTGCATGCGTGTGTAAGAGAAGAAACAGCTGCAGAGCAGCTAGCCAGTGGTAGCAGGCAGCAGCAGAGGTTGCAGGCGAGAGCCAGCTAGCCACTACAAGGATGGATTGAACTTACAAGGGGAGAGATAGGACCAGTCAAACGTCATCTCCAAGGCCGGAAATCATAAGACGGGCATGCAGTGATGCGTCAATCAATGGGATCCCCCACTTTCGGATCACTTCGCTTCAGATCTCTCTCTCTCTCCGACCGCTCCTGTCCGAGCCAACGCGCGCCCAGACAAAGCTGCCTAGCACGGGTCGGTGAGCGAGCTGAGGGTCTCCAGTTGCAAGAAAATTTAATCATTTCTAACTACCATGATTAGGTTCCATAAAACTAAATGTTGGTGGCAACATATTATCAAATCTCTTCCGGTAAGCAATACCTATCTGTCCGACAACGAATAGCTAGATGGGTTAAGTACAAGGCCAATTTTCTGGAGTGCCTTCCACACTCGTTACACAACATAACACCAATCCTGCAGAAAATGCACGTATACACAACACCACACATGCACACACCCATAGATTATGCATGATCTCACTATAATCCTAGAGAAACGGGCTTTGATTGAAAGTCATGTGACGGGGATACAATATCATCAATCCTAGTACTACTCTCATTCAAATACGTTCAACTTCAGAGTTCTGATAGGATCCGATGCTAAGGTATTCACATTCCTTTCATACATAGTTCAAAAATTTAAACTTTGGTAAGTGGTGTTGTGTGCAATTAAAACTTCGCAACCAAACTTCATAGTTCTAACTTTTTGAGCTGTGATGAGATTAACGAAACCTTTTTCGGACTAGCTATCGACAGTGCTCGGACAACCTGTTACATGCTGGTTATTGGACTGATTTCTATGAACCGTTATGTCGTAAGTTATTTGAAAACCACATCAACCAGTTCAGCTAGCATGGTTTTGTGAACTCTAGCTCTGATTAATTTGATCATCAATTGATATTTTAATTGATCGTAGTTTTATGCACTGGTGAGTACACAGAATCGATTCGCTAGTCGCTAAGTTGGTGAAAGCATTGGTTGGTCTAGCTACTAACCAACCGAAGTTTAAAACTGGGTATTTGAAACTAAATTATGAAAGCAAGTTCAAAACATCACCTTCTGGTGTTCTGGAGGTGATTTCGGTATCGTGGTGAATACCCAGATAATGCCAATATACAATTCAAATATCTTTAGCGTTCAAATGATTCAGTCCTTGTCATCATGTTGTGGCATTATTCTGCAATCGCTAGTGTGCCGACACCCTTTGTCTCTACCAATCCGAAGGTGACGGCAATGTTATCACCACAGGCTCGGTCAAATATCAACGAATGGCCGTCCGTTTAGTTTGATTTTTTATAAGTTATTTTTTTAAATTTTA